>CM043706.1:11064732-11406321 GCA_023969325.1 Oryzias curvinotus
AATTTTTCTGATGATGGAGGAGAAACATAAAGAATATTCTTGATCAAAATCATTGTGAATCAGGAGCAGATAAAAAAATGCTGCTAGAAAAGGCTTGCAGATGTGGCATAGGTGCTACAATCGGCAGGCCGAAAGCTCCCTGTTTCGCTCCATTCTGATCCTGCAGCCAAATGGTTCCGTGTACGTCTTTGTTTTCTTCATCTGAGCTGGAATCTGGCTCCAAACTGTACGGCTGGACAGCAGTTTTGTTTTTAACGCTAATGTTAGCTTGGGGTTATGAAGGGCTGTAATCTAGTGGGAGAGTGTGTAAACAGATGGATGATGGGAAATGAGAAATTTCGAATGAACTACTGCCACTCTGTAGAAACTATGTCCTAGAAAATGACACAGGATATTTGATTTCGGCTAAAAATGGCATAATCATAATTAAAAGACCCCTGAGAATGTTTTAAAAATAAGTCAAAAGATGATAAGAGTGGATCTTTAAACAAACAAGCTGCATCTGACCAGCACCAGCAGTTTCATGTGACGAACACAACTGTTGGGAAAATCTGCTTCTCTACATAAAATAAACAAAACAAAATAAAAACCTTCCAAAGAACGTTCCAGGCTTCTGTTAAACACATTTTTTGTTAATAAAGTTAAAGAGTTATCAGTGAACATCTTACATAGTTTTTATCCAACCAATCAACAATGGAAAAGTTCAAAGAGATCCTAATAAAAACTGTATATTACAAAAACAATTTGAAGAAATACTAATACATATATTTCAGACCTGTAATTTTGTTTACAGTGAGGACAAGGACTGCGGATATTGTTCTCGGTTTTCTCATCTTTATTTTGGGGTGAAAATACCGGGGCGCTTTCCTGATGTGGAAGATTTCTATTTTTTTGATAACAAATCTCTGATTGTAAAATATTTAAATCTAAATATTCTGCTGATCAACATTGATGAGCAGCAGGAATTCACCTACATCTTTAGGGTTATAGCAAGGGTTTTAATAGCCTGTGGCATTCGGCAAAATGGCAAAACCTAGTGTACAGAGCACATTGGTTACTACTTTCAGATTTTCTTTAAAAAAATGTCAAGGAGAGGAAATATGCAGCTTTTTTCTTGTTTGGTAATAAAGTAATGAAAATGCAATCAAATGTATAAATTTACAGATGACATTCTTAATTTTGTTAGGACAAACTCATTAGGTACAAATGGTCATCCTTCCCCTTTAATAATAATAATAATAATAATAATAATAATAATAATAATAATAGTACATTTTATTTATAATGCACTTTTCATTAAATGAAACCTCAAAGTGCTTAAATTTAATCTTTAATAAAAAGAATATTTATATATGCTGAAAACACAAAATGTAACAAATAAATAAAAAATAGTAAAAAAAAAAACAGAAAGGGGTTCATACAAATTTACACCCTGGGTATCCGAAGATTCATAACCCCTTTTTGTAATGGTAAAACCTGTCCAACACAAAACAAGTGAAAAAAAAGGTCATTTATTTAAAGTCTTGGAGTGTAAACCTTGTAAGAAAAACCAAAAAACATAAAAAAAAGCTACAAATGTGAAGTATTTTTCAAACATTTGTGCCACAGACTACAAAACCAGGCTTTTACTTGTTTTTTTTTGGTTACAAAAATAAAAAATCAATAAAAAATTAGAATTAGAGACACAACAAAATTAAGCAAAACAGAACAAAAATAAAAAAGATTTAAACATATTAACCTATTCATGAGAAATTAATACTTCATTTTGTAAAATATATTGGAGATCATTTTGATATCAGAAATACTGCTTTATAGTTGGGTCAAAATAAATAAACAGGTACTAATTTCCAATTATTGTCTATTTTAATCAAGACATGCAATTTTCCTAAACATGTATAGTCTTTAGAAATGCCCATTTCAGCTTTTTAGTTGAGAAAGACAGAAAGCATCAAACCATCTTATCTACATTATATGTAGTGAAAAAGAAGTAAAAAAGGGTTAGTGGGTTGAGGTCTTGCTTTCATGGGTGAAAAAAGAAATTCCTTGAAAAAAGAAAGAAAAGTTGATGAAGATTACATGCAATTAGGTAGTCTCACCTGAGTAGCTCCCCGCATGGGATTAAGAGGAAGTTCAGGAGAAGCTGAGTTGCAAAAGTGATGTTTTGAAGCATTAGTGCAGAGACATTGAAACAACGTTAGCAGCGCTTATTGTAGAGACCGGCATTCACAAACAACAGAGAAGGAAATGAGGACTTTCATCAAAACAGAAAAGTTGGGGGAAAGAACTGATTCGACAGAAGTTTTCCCCAAAGATCTGCTAAACACAAATATTTATCAGAGATTCCTAACCTCTGTCGCAGGCTTCTCCTGTATAACCACTGTTGCATTCGCAGTATGCTTTGCCCAGGCCTGACACTCTACATTTGCCATGTTTGCAGTGAGACAGGCTGCAGGAGTTGACTGTGTCATGATCCCTCTCATCACAGAGGACACCAGTAAAACCAGGCTGGCAGCGGCAGGAGTAGGAGTAGGAGTTGATTGGGACACAAGTACCATAAATACACCTATGGTTGGATGACAACAGACAGAACACAGATAAATATGGACCTACTTACTGTTTTTAGATTGATTAAAAAAAGTCACAGAAATGGCGTAATGTTCAAATCCAACTTACTTGTTCCCATCACAAGGGTTGCTAACTTGCTGGTCACACAGAGTCCCTGTCCACCCTGGGTGGCAGGTACAGGTGAACCCGCGCTGTCCTGTTGGGTGGCAGTCACCACTAACACAGGTGTCTCTCTGGCAGGGCTGGCAGCCTGGCTCCACACCGTTTCCCAGCCAGTGTTGGGGACCCTGTGGACTCCCAGAACTTAGAGCCCCGAGGTCCAAACCAGCTCCTAAATCCTGAAGCTTCCCGTTGATGTAAAGGTTACGCAGGCAGCCATGAAAACTGGTGCCATTGTGGCCTCCAGAGCTGTGCTGCAAGGCTGAGAGACCCCCAGAGGCAGAGGCTCGCTCCGGCATTCCTGCATGAGCAAAAGAGGGGTTGTTGAGCCATATTCTACCGGTAAACAATAACAGATTAGAAAAATAATTATCAGAAGAAATAGTGATGTTGAATTTATCAATACTATGGTCGGTCTCAGACTGACTTTTGTGGCAAATGCAGATAGGTTGTGAAAAAAAAACAAAAGACAGCAGCACAATTGTATAATGAAGTAAATTGATTTTTATCGTTAAACCCAAAAAAGTTTGCTTAGTTTCTTTGTTTTCATGAAACCAGCAAGCTAGCTAGTAACTAGTAACCAATTTGACCAAAAATGTTACTTTAAATTCTGACCGTGATCATCTTTTGATCTATTGTAAAAACATTCCCAGTGGTCTTTTAATTGTAATTATGCCGTTTTTAGCCAAAATAAAAAAACCTGTGTTGTTTTCTAGGACATAGTTTCAGTAGAGCAGCAGTAGTTTATTAGAAATTTGCCTCTGAGTGGTGGGCAGGACTGTTCCCCGACATCCATTAGTTTACCCGCTAGCATTAGCAGTGCAACAAAAATGGCGAGTAATATTGGAGCTATCCAGCCATTCAGTTTTGAGCCAGATGCCAGCCCAGACGAGGAAAAAGAAGATGTAGAATGTAGAATGGAGCAGAGCAAGGAGGTTGTGACCCATACAGTGTATCTTCTATATCACAAATACAATCATTTTTAAAGGCATTGTTTTGTCTGCTCCTGATTCACAATTTTTTTAATAAAGAAATACTCAGAAATGCAATTTTCTTTATGTAAGTCCTCCATCTTCAGAAAAATCCCACAAGAAAAATGATAGTTTGACCCCCCTTCTCACTTGATTAAAGTAAGATTAAAATTTTTTATAACCTCATATCTAATTAGATCCTATGGGGGACACTACAATCAATCTGCTCAGTGTTAGACTGTATAGGTTTCACAATTCCAAGAAGCTTTTTTAAGTGGAAAACAAAGACTTTGTATTAGTTCACTCAATACAAGATACATTTGAACTTTTTTTGTAGTTTTATTTGTGTTGCATCTTAATTTGAGTCAATTTAGCTCTCTTATACACATACAAGCCTGATCTATTTACTTACAAGCTTTGGAGTATAAAAAGACTAGAGCAATTACACCAAAATCCTACCATACCAAAGTTCACAGTATTTGAATACGTAGTTTACTTTATTACTTGGTCAAATTTAGGCGGATTTGTCTAGAAGCTTTTTAAATATGGATAAAAGAAAGATTCAAAGAGATTTTTCTGGTCTTAATAATTCTGATTTCATAAATCACTAATAGTCACCCTCCACTGTGAGTGGCGATGGAGTTAACCAATGCACTGATTTGTTAAGAAGTTCTAAAAGAACAGTGTTCTACAAGACAATCAAAGCCTCACCGCCCAGATAAAGGGGAGAATCTATGTTGAGAGTGGACTGCTTGTTGATAGAGCTGATGGACTTTGGGGGTCCACCATCGATGGACAGAGACAGAGTCTGCTCTGCGGCGACCAACTCAACCGCATGAAAGCTCCCATCATTCACTGTCTCCACACTGATGGAATGAAAATGAAACAGCTTAAGCAACACGTTCTTATCATCCATCATGTCAGTGTTCCTCAGTGTGTGCATGCACCTGTAAATCGCAGAGGGTGGGTAAAAGCCCGTGTCATAGCTGACTCTGAGGCGTCCCCTGTACAGCTCCATGGCAATATGGTCGTTGTCTCCTTTGTACAATAACACACCACTGTCCTCATCTGTTGCAATCTAAAAATAAAGAGATATTTGTTTAGAAAGGGTGTTAATTGGTTCCCAGAGGTGGAACCAGACACCTTTAAATTATAGCTTCCTTTAAAAATAGTAAATAAAATGTTATATATTGAGAAATCAGCCAGGTGAGAGTCTACCTGTAGGCTTATGTTGGTCTGTGGTGAGAGCAGGTAGGATGGAAGCTGCAGGTAGGACTCTCGGTTGACAAAGTTGACACTAACGAGTGTTTCACAGCGTTCACCCTCGTAGCCATGGAGACACTGGCAGCGTGGGTCCGTTCCCACCACAACACACTGAGCCCCGTTGAGGCATTCGTGGTTGTCACATGGGCTGGTGCGGGGGAGGACCATTGGGGGAGCGAACTCACAGAATAACCCACTTAAAAAAACAAAAAAAAAAACATGACCCAATCAAAGTGCTTTCAAGTACTAATCAGTATTTGATGTTATTTCTGCATCGACAAACGACAAACAGGTTGCAGCTCACCTGTACCCCTCTGGACAGACGCAGGTGTACCCGTTCACAGCATCAATGCACTGCGCTCCATTCTGACACTTATTGTCTTTGCAGTCATCGTAGTCCAGCTCACAATGCTCACCCACAAAACCTGGAGTGCACTCACACCTGACACATTTGAACAAAACAGAACAAAATGCATGTTGATACAGGACCAAAATGAGCAACTAACAGTATTTAAAGTCCCAGCCGCTCAGCTTTATGTCTGCATTTACTTGAAAGCGCTTTGGACCTTAAAGTGAGGTAGAAAAGTGCTATACAAGTATGCACTATTTGCCATTGAAATGGCTAAAGAAATTGCATACAATTTTGAGTCAAACTGTATATGTGAATGTCTCTGTGAGCAATCAAGTTTAAACATGTGAGGAAAACATTTAAAAAGTTCATAGAAGCACACTATTCTGTGGGGGTAAACCATCAACTCTACTTCATTCTATCATGTAATCAAATCTTTAAAGCCTGTAGGAGGGAAGACAAAGTGTGTGTGACTGTGTTGGTGTGTGTTAAATGCACTCACTTGTATCCCTGAGGAGTCAAAATGCACTTTGAGTCATGCTGACATGGGTTCAGCTCTGGGGCACAGAAGTCAAGCTTCTCCTCACAGAGCTCTCCTACATCCACAGACATAGAAATCACATCAGCAGCTTTTCAACACTTGCATGCATAAACTGAATGTATAACATTGTCTAACATCCTCACACAGGATTTGTTCTTGGTGTTTGTTACTGTGGCTGTGAAATGCAGGGCACAGCATGTGTATGTGTGGTTCTACGCTCCATGATGGATGTGTCTCTCATGGCTAAGACCGACACAGTAGTCTGATAAATGATAACACTGCTTTAAGTGCCGCATTCTTGATGATATTCAAGAGAGTATCCTGATCCTCTGAACTCCAAATGAATCACTGATGAGGCATCAGGGAGTAAACGGATCCTCCTGACACCAGCGAGTCAACTTCTGGAGTTACTACACAAGCTTGTGATGTTCAGTCACGATGTTTTGTGCATCTATGAAATTAAAAGGTTTCTGCTTATTAAGGTTTTCAAAGACATCCTCGCTCACAATCTAATTAAATCTGGTTGCGTTATGCTCAAAATCTGTTGGAGGAAAAAGTGGCACCAGTTTGTGCAAATGGGAAATGATGAGCTAAATAAACACCAGTTCTGACCCACTGGAGGCAGGTTTGCAGGTTACTCGATGTTGCTTTGGTGGATCAGGCCAGCTCTTTTGATACTTAATTGGACTACAGTTTCAGTCTGGAAACACATAAAGGATAGTTTAAAGTGGTTTAAAACAGAGACACACATGTGTCTACAAGTGGATGCATCAGAATGGAATAAAGCAGGGAGCTTGTGACATGCCCAGCGTATTTATTTACGCCATACCAACAAACTTTTCCAACATAATTTTTACATCTGATCCTGATTCATAATGACTTGAATAAAGAAATACTCAGATTTGCAATTTCAACCCTTGTGCTATCCTAGGCACTTTAACATTGGGAGTGGGGTCATCTAGACCCCACTAAACAGTGCGCTGAACCTTTTTTCTTCAATGATTTGTTATCTTCACTGGTGTCAATGGATTACATGAAATCCTCTTCTTATCCACCTTTGTCATGGTAGGGATAACATGTCAATGTAAGGGTGGGGTCATAGGATAGCACAAGGGTTAAGCTTATTTTTTTAAATATATTTATTATAAAAATGCTACAAGAACATGTTAAATAACCCACAATTACAATGTTTATCAGAGTGGGTTTCTACTTTTTAAACCCCTAAAGAGGACAAAATGAAACTGAGATCAAATTACCAATAAATTCCTCCCCTTTTATCTCAAATGTCTCCTAAAAATGCAACAGTTCACAGAAAATGAAAAGCTAACACAGGTTGAACATCAGCTTAAACGCGGAGTATGCTAGTAACGAGTAACTTTCCTGATTATTTCTGTTGTTGAAACATTGCTCAAACTGACTCTAAAGAACTTTTTTTTGTTAGAAGCTGATACGCCATGAACACCCCCATCCTAATGTCTGACCCATGAAAGTCTGGTTTGAAATGAAGCTTAAAGGTGTGGTTAAAAATCATGTGACTTTGAGGTGTTTCTACCAAAGAAACAGGCACTGCAGACATGAACCACAGCTGCATTCAGCAGGCTCATTCAGTGGCTTGGGATCTCACAGTTTTACAAGGTGCATGGAAAGAGCACAGGGAAATGACGTAGATTGGAAAACAGAAGGGAAAAGGACAGACAGGGCAGAGAGTAGAACAGACTAACCTCTCTCCACCTCATTGGTAGCAGCTGTCATCCCCCAAAAAACCCCCACCATAGCAAAAAAATAAAAACAAAAAATGACAGATGATAGACAGAAAGCAGAGCAAGATGGAAAAGAATACAACAAAACACCCAAAGACAGAGAGAAAACACGACCACAAAGGTTAGCAGAGCTGATTAGCACAGTGCAAAAGCAGATACACAAGTAGCAACAGACCATGTTTGTTTGATGCAACGTTTACGCCGGGCATGTGACGCATCTTCAAGAACGCGCGTTTAGCCCACGGTGTTCACACTGGGCAAGCAGGGAGGGGCTTCGTCTTTTACTCTATTTCTGCTGTTCACTAGCGCATGTCTGTCACATAAAGTTGTAAGAGGCTTAGTGTGAAATGTTAAAAGCGGTGCAAGCCTCCCAAATCTTGCTCCAGGCTTTTTCTGATTTTACAAACTGTAGAGCTTAAGAACAGTTGTAGAAATTTGCGTAGTGCTGCGGGAATACAAGACTTTCAAACGTAGAAGCCCAAAACCTGTATGTGTGTGTTTTTTTATTGACTTCTCATTGGAAGTGGTTGCTTGAAAGTACGTTGCCGAGGGCGATGTGAATGTAGCTTGAGAGAATTTTTTTCTATATATCAGTTTTTATCCATGCATCCATTTTTAGCTTTAAGTAATGAAATGGGATTACAAAATGAAGCAAAGCACATGAGAATTCAGTGGTTTGAGTTCCCTCTCAGGTTTGAGTTACCTGTGTATTCTGGAGAACACATGCAGGTGTAGTTGTTGATTCCATCCACACAGGTGGAGTTGTTCTCGCAATCGTTGTCCTCGCAGTCGTCAATGTTAATCTCACACGAATCTCCTTCAAAGCCCTCCGGACACACACACCTGAAGTCACGCACACACATTCTTATAGGTAAAAAGGGTAGTCACACACTGAAGGAATACAATCTTCGCCAGACTTTTTTTTAAAGTTAATTCTGCTTTTTTTTGTCACCCGGCAGAAGACATGGGCAAGTTGACTATAAATAAAAAGGTAATAATAACCAATTAATAACTTTACCAGAATTTTTAAGCGAAATAGGTCAATAATTTCCCAGTTGAGAAGCAAAACTGAAAAGTACCCAACAGAAAAAACAAATACAGTTTCCCTTAAAGGCTTTAAAAATAGTAAATGATTTTGAAAATATAAAAGCCAATTATGTACAATACAATACTATCCTATATCAGTGACACACACAGATTATCAGTGCATGCAAAACATAAATCCAGTGTCAGCCACATCTACATTTTCCCATTATAGGCTGTATTTTAAATAGACTGAGCTACACACAGGCACAACTACTGCACAGCCATAGAGCTGCAGTGTTACGCTTACTCCTGTGGATTAATAGCTCATTACATAGCCATTGGCAGCAATTTGCAATAAATATTTTATTTGACAATGGAAAGAAGAAATTGTGCAAAAATGGAAATGTGAGAAAAAGAGGTTTGCAGAGGGTGAAATTAGCAACCAAGGATTAATGATTGCAGTGTGGGAGTCAGAATTGGTTCTAAAAAGACAAAAGATTCTGCAAACAGGGGCTTTCCACCAATGAGACAATTCAAAAAGGTAGAAACAGTCTTGTGAGATGTTTAAATGTCGGTTTTTAGGACAAATTTAACAAGACCATTGGCTAGTTTGCCAGCAGTTAACTCTGCTTTTTTTTTGTCACCCTGTAGAGTAAAAATGGTCAAGTGATACATAAATAAAAAGGCAATTATAATCAATTCATAATTCATAAGAATTTTTAGGCAAAATAATAAAACAATAATTTGCTAGTCGAGAAGCAAAACTTTGCTGCTTTATTTCTAACTATTTATATTTCTAACTGCCCTGGTCGTTTTTTTTTTTAGTAATTTTTTATTTGATTTTACTTTTATTTATTTAACCAATAAAGTCCCATTGAGATCTGCAGATCTCTTTGTCAAGGGCGTCCTGGCCAAGA
The DNA here is from genome assembly GCA_023969325.1 of Oryzias curvinotus. Lineage (NCBI taxonomy): Eukaryota > Metazoa > Chordata > Actinopteri > Beloniformes > Adrianichthyidae > Oryzias > Oryzias curvinotus. The sequence continues at coordinate 11,074,284 of CM043706.1, forward strand.
GGCAGATTACAACACAACCCAACAAGTTTTATATAATTAAAACAAAACAAAAGCAATGACAACAACACAATCTTAAAGATTTCATTTCCAGATCTTTCTGAAAAGCATGAAACCGATGCAAAGCTGTGAGAATTCGGATGGAGGTTTCAGTTTATTTGATTGACATTGTGTCATTTGTAATTTTATTATTTTGGAAAGGGATGATTAAAGCAGGTTTTTTTTAGTTTTTTTGTTCTTTTAATAACATCTTAGAATGTCACAAGGATAATCTGGCCTTTAATGTAAATTAAAATGTAAACTGTATTAACCCAGTAAATGATTTCAAGATTAGAAGCATGTTTTAAAGACTTTATTTTTTCCTGATCTTGCTATGTATTGATGTATATTACCTAACTAGTTTTTTGTGGTACATATAAATGGGTGTTTATTTGCAAAATAAATAAAATTATTTTCAGAAACAAAAAATATAATTTCAAGCATTTTAATGAAAAAAATGTTTGATTAACTTTTTTTTTTTTTTTAAATTCAAGACTTCTTTGTACTTTTCCTTTCAAATATCTGCTCCATGCGTTTTGAGTCAGAGCAGACCAGAACTTATCAAGACAAGTCAACTAGATCTTAAGAAACACTCAAGGATTTCTCACCAAAAGTTGCTTCCTTCCCCTTCTTTCAGATGACAAGTTCCTCCATTCTGGCACGGATTACTGATGCAGGCATGAATGGGATCTTCACAGTTTTGGCCCTTCATGACACAAAAGCTAAATAAGTATTTTCTATTTCTCTAATCTTTTAATAATTATGTCTAAAAAAAGGCCTGTATGTTGTTTACTACTTGAGAATGACGTGGTTGTGGTACCTTAAATCCATAAGGACACGTGCAGCGATAGTAGTGCACGGGGTCATTGGTGCATGTGCCGTCATTCTTGCAGGGGTTGGACAGGCAGGGCTCACACTTTGCCTGGATACTCAGATCAACAGGGCCTGTGTGACGCACCAACCAACACAAACAACAACAAAAAAACATTAACTGCTTTATATTCAGGAGAGAAAATCGAGTTAGAACCCAACATTTAAACACATTTAGGGACACTCTGGATGGATCTTATGTATAAGTAAAAAAATATATATATTTTTTGAATATGTTATAATTTAAATTTAAACTTTAAAGTTAGATTTTCCCACTGAATAAAAAATTACATTTTACAGCAGCTGCAAAATACATCCAGCAGTCAGTATCCCCAAATAATGACAACGACAGTACATCAACATTTAACATTCAGAAGACAAGATGCTGGTGAGAACATAAGGGCTGAAAGGGAAGGCAGGTTCAGTCTTCTCAGGTTTCTAAGGGTGGGGTAAACTGGGCCGGGACTGTCTCAAACGGGGCAAATAAAGAAGAGAGAAAACAACAACGAGTGGGATATCAGTGGCTACTTTACCTGGTACCAGAAAGCCACAAGGCCCGAGGACTTCTACAGTGCGTCAGTCAAATTAGGTCAAAGATAAGTTTCAGTCATGTAGTGGAAGGTAATGTGTTATCATGAGGTGTAAACATAAGGTCAACAGTCAGAAGAACAGCTTCAGTGGGAGAAGGTGCAGCTGCAGTCATGCTTTATAACATTTTGGATTTAAAAGCCCCAATTTTTGACTTACATTTTTGTGGGGACAATTTTTCAGAAGTGTCTTGTGGGGGACCAATATTTATACCCCTTGTGCTATCCTAGGCACTTCATCTAGACCCCACTGGACATTGTGCTGAACTTTTTTCTTCAATGATTTGTGATCTTCACTGGTTTCCATGGATTACATGAAATCCTCTCCACCTTTATCCACCTTTGTCATGGTAGGGAGAACACATCAATGGTCATCTTGACCCCATAGGATAGCACAAGGGTTAATTGTCCAATGAATGATTGTGAGGAGTTAAAACGTAACTTGGTATTGGGTAATTCCTTTAAAAGCAGGACAGAGCTCTTTCTGAACATGCAACTGTCTAAATGTAACGAAAAACACGTAGAGCTTGTTTAAAATGACACTGTTTTGAAAAAGCAAATTCTGAAATGGTTCTCTGGATTAATTATCTCACAATAACAATTACCAAGGGTAAATTAATAGGTGATTCGCTAAAATAATGAAACAATGTGTCTTAACTAAGGCTTATAGATACATAGTTTGCTTTTCCAATAATGCCTCTCTTCAGACAGCTGAAATTTAGATTTGGTCATATGCGGTCCCCTCTGAGAGCTTTTGTTAAATGGTTATAAAGATCGCACATTAAGAAAAGTGCACGTTTGTTTTTTGGCTATTTTTGGGACAGTGGATATTTACTACAAAATTCACCTGAAGGATAGTAGAGTTGTGATTACCTGTGCAGGTGAATTTCTTGGAAGGTGTGGTGAGGAGCAGCTTGTCTGTCATGTCACCAGGCCCAGCACAGCGGGCAATGCCCGGCTCCTTGTACCCGCTTTTTACCCAGTCGGACAACCACTGCATGTGGCAGTCGCAGTACAGAGGGTTGGCCCCCAGAGCCCTGCAATGCATAACAAAAATGGTGCAGCATTCATCATTAAGGTTAAAAGCACGTGTTCCCTCTCACATGATTTGATATGCATCTTGATAGATGATCCACAAAATTATACTTAAAAGATTTTTATTTTATGCAAACACAAACAAAATGTCTTTGACATAACAGCTTCAAACACAAAAAACTGGCATTTGCTGTCTTTACGAATGTTTACTTCTTTGTCATTACAAAAAAAAATCATATTAATTTACTAATGTATTGCTGTGAAAAAAAGTTTTTACAAGATTAATGCACGCAACACTTGGAGTCGCTATGGTTCACCTTCAGCCAATTGCAATTGACCCGACTATAGCAGCAAGCTTGTCTTTGGATGTCCATTCGCTTGCATCACATGTACATAAAAAGGCAACAACCGAAGAAAACGCAACAAGAATATATAAACAAAGTTTGCCAGAAGCAGATTCTTTACTTCCTGATCTATTTTATACATTTTTACCAACCTAATCTTGTTTGTATCTATGGTTAACCAAATTTTCTATACCTTTCTGTATCTTTTCATCCCTGGTAAATGCTGTGCATTAATGTCAGTTAGTATAACATCCTTAAGCTGTTAAAACATTATTTAAAAAAAGAAAAAAAGGAAGAAGTTTCAGAACCATAAAAAGGCACCTTTTTGGATTTAGAAGGCACGATTAGTTATCAACATTAGAGGAGAGAGCTTCTTCATATTCCGATTTGAAACTGAAATATGAAACTGATTCATATCCCTTAAGTTACAACCTCAACAACACATACACAAAAAGGTGTAAAAGCTGCTAACCCTCTGCATCAGTGACCATCAACGTCTAACTAGGTAGGAAATCCGTCATGCTTTGATTGTATCACCACTTTGATTCAATTCATGAAAAGCTCCCAGAAAGTGGTTGTAACTGCTGTAAGCTTTTTGAGCTTTTAGTCTCTCAGATCTCATCATTGACACGCTTCGAGAAATGACGAGTTAACTTGGGTGAAACGTTGAAGTCCGTGCTTTTTTCTTCTGGCCAACGGCTGTAAAAGTAATGATCCCCAATGACAAGCTCATTTATGACCCCGCGGATGCTGTCTGTGAGATACTTGATATCGTGCCACAACCTTTTTCCACCACCGTGACTCCATTACATGACCTGCTGCTACAGTTTAATATATATTTGACCTACCTTATGCAGCATATATGACTCTGTAGTATTTCTTTCCACTTAACTTTTGCTTTTCTCCTCGTCAGAGCACGGCTTCTACTGTCAAATCTAACCCTGCAACCATTTTGTCTAAAATGTCCAATTTCCCTTCCTTTGAGAAGGGAGCTGTTTCACCAGTCTGATAGAAAGCTACAGCCAGACACTGTTATACAAAATGAAGCTCATCTTCTGTCATCATCATTTCAAGTGTTAAAAAAGGCCAGTGTGAGTGTAGTGTGGAGTCCATGTTGTAAGAATGATCCTCTGCTTACTTCACTTCTTTTTCTTTTTGCATCCTATTCCAAGTTACCTCTCATATTGTTTAAAGAATGCTGGAAAAAAAGGCTAGAAAATCTAGAGAAATATCTTAGAAATATACACATACATAGCAATTTAACACTACAGAGGCTTTTAGATAAAAACAGAGAAACTTTTTATATGTTTCTTCTGATTTTTTTTCTTTTTTGCCACAGCAGGACTGATAGTTAATGGATTGTTTTAACTATTTTTCTTACATTTCAGTTAAGTTTGTCTTTGAAAAAATAAGCACAATGTTTATGGAAAATACTTTGTTTTTGTAGATAAATGTCCTTTCCATCAGATTTTCATATTTAAAATAAAGGAATTGTCATAAAAACAACGTTTTTACATATTCTTTTCATTCCCCAGTGCTAGAAATAGTTTTCTTCTTAACTCCAGAGTGTAAAGGTGGATGGCATCAGATTAAAGACGTGCTTTGAAATGACTGTTTCTGTGAAACTCACAAGTGAGAAAGCGATGACAGATCCTTGAAGGCTCCTTCAGGTATCAGGGAAATGTCGTTGCCATGGAGAGACCTAGGAAAGTGCCAATGAAATGGGGTAAAAAAAAAAAAAAAAGGAAAAGAAAAGAAAAGAGGACTCAGAGATGTGGATGTTTGGATGGTACATTCTGCAACAGTTTGGCTTTTTGGCGCCCTTTCTGTCTTTGTCAGCACGGCTACTCACAGCAAACGAAGAGACTTGAGTCCATCAAACGCCCTCACTGGTATGCAGCGCAGACGGTTGTAGCTCAGGATTCTTTGCACACGGAACAAACAGGTTGGCATGGAAACATTCAGGAATTTTTGTAGCAGCATATTTTTAAATGTCCTGCTTAAAGTCTAATAAAGTTGCAAACAAAGAGGCTGTCAAATTCAATGCATTGGACTGGAAATAGGCATGTGTTTCATTCCAAATCAAACAAAAATTTTGAATTTTTCTTCAGAAGAAAACACTGAAAAAATCCAGCTCCATCAAAAACAAAAACTGACATAAGCATAATATGCCCTTTTGAGCTCATTTTGTTGCTGAAATGTCTCTGAACTTCATGGAGTTCTCACACACACAAAAATAGAAATCAGCACAAACATTGCAAAGGGGCAGATGAAAAGCCACACTCACAGGGTAAGCAGCTCGGACATGTTACTGAGGCTGTGGTTGGACAACGTGCTGATCTGGTTGTTACTCAAATCACTGAAAAGTAAACAGTACATGCATGAACATAATGAATTATGACTTATCCAATCCTAGCTTGTTGGCTAAATCAATTGATAGTCACACACAATAAATATCCAGCATCAAAACTGTTAGTTGCTCTTTTAAGCAGAATGCAAGAAACAAAAGCTGAGACACACTCTCCTGTATGTTTGAGAAAACCTTAAGGATCATGTGGGTGATACTTACATGAGAGTTAAGTGTTTGTAATTGGAGAGCTCCACAGGAACTTGAGTGAAGTGGTTCCCATCCAAATACCTGTGACGGACACATGGAACGAGAACAGACCACACACACAGAAAAACACACAGGTGTTAGAGTCAAAAGATCAAAGATGAAACCAAAGTTTGGATTCAGAACTACACGTTAAGAACATGAGCCGGAGAGTCTGCTGGGATTTTATACTGTTTAGTTGCATAGGGCGTGTTTTTACTCATCCCAGTATTAAATTCCCACTCCGATCATCAAGTGTTCCCAGTAGTCTTTACATCATGATTATGCCGATTTTAATCAAAATAAAAAAACCTGTGACATTTTCTAGGACATAGTTTCTGCATTGGGGCAGCAGTTCATTAGGAATTTAGGAACTGTTGGCGCAGAGTGGGATTTAAATGTAAAAAAGTGACATGCATTTTAATTTGGTTTCTCTGGTTTTTCAAATAAATTTCCATTTTTCTTTAAACAAAGATTGCAGTATAAAACAGACTTTATCAAAATTTGCAAAAACAGGTAATTGATGTCAAACTCACAGTTCAGTGGTCTCTTTAGGCAGACCTTTTGGAAGTGTGGTGAGACCTTTGTTGCTGCAGCGCACCACCGTGTCCAGACAGGAGCACTCAGCCGGACACCTCATGACAGGAGAGCAGCTGTTCTCATTGTTGCCTGGTGGAGAAGTTATGGAAAAGAGTTAATGTAAACCTGTACGCTGGAGTTAATTTCATACTTTTATTTCTCACCATCTTCACAGGCAAAGTCCTGGACAGCTACGTCCTGAATGGGAATCTCTTTGAGGAAATACGGACTCTGACAGCGAGGATTTCCAGTGACGATGCGCTTCCTCCTCAGCCAGTCCCCGAGCCAAGCCAGGTGACAATTGCAGTTGAATGGATTGGCCAAGAGGTTTCTTGAGATGGAAAAGGAAGAGAGGTTAAAGACAGCAAAGGGTTTTGCTGCTCATTTCGTGCATGTGGACTGTTTGCGCTCACAGCGTGGACAGAGAGTGCAGCGTGTCGAACGCTCCGGGGGTCATGGAGGTGACCTGGTTGTCGTAGAGTGAAAGGAGACGAACTGAACTCAGGCCCACGAAGCTGCTGTTGCTCACACAGCTGATTCTGTTGCTCCTCAGCATGCTGTTCACACACAGACACAAATTCACTAATTAGTTTTTCACAGAAAAAAATGAAAAACCCAATATGAGGAGATTAATTATGCATGCTCTTCCAATATTGGGAGTACAATGTCAGGATGCGGGAGCAGATTTGAATATTTCCAGGACTCATGAAGCGTATGCATTTCAGAGTGGATGTGCGTGTACCCACAGTGTGCGGAGGCCGCCGAGTCCTTTCAACATGCTGTGGTGTATGTTCTCCAGCTTGTTGGATGTCAAGATCAGCTCATTGACCCCTGAAGCTCCTTCAAACGTACCCTCCTCTATGTCAGTGATGCGGTTGTTGCTCAGGTTGCTGCAAAGAAAAGAAAAAAGGAGATAGTTGAAAGAAGATCAGCGACCCAGTCACATGCTTCTATGTGACTTTGGGTTGTTTCCTTTTTATATTTGCGGGACTTGACTTACATTTTCCGCAGATGAGGCAACTTTTTAAAGATCCCTGTAGCCTCAAGAACAGTGAATTCATTGTTGTTAAGACGCCTGAGAGTAACCCAAAAGAGATGGAACAGGCCAAAGGATTTCAACAACGAAGCTTCTTTCACAGCACAGCTTTGAAGGTAAATGAGAAAAACAACTCACAATTCAGCTGTGTACTGAGGAATGTGATCTGGTATTTTGGTGAGTTTCTGGTTGGAGCAGTCGACTGTCGTGCCCTCGCAGCGACATTTCTCAGGGCAGGCCAAGTCGGCAAAGCAGTCTCCTCCCAGTTTACTGCGGTAATCCTCCGTACCTGTTTGAATTACAAGCACAATGTTACTGTAGACATTTGCAGTGCAGGAGTCAACCCCGTGCAGTTTGCTGGCCTGGGTCTTAAGAAAAACACAGCTAATGCTCAAAGTGTAGGGTGTGATACAATAGAGGAGTTTCTGGAACATTTATTCAGGGTTGTGCTAGTTTAGTTTTAGACGGGAATCAACCATAACTCATGATCAAATACATTGGAGTGTAGATTTATAATGTTTTATTTGTACATCACAGACTTTTAGGAGCCAGATCACACAAAGACATGTAAAGATCAACAAGTACAGACAGCCATGCACCCAAAGGAGAAAAAAAAGTGGAGTTTTTCTTTCCTGTCAGACTACTAAGAAAATGTTAGTCTTAGAAACCACAGCACACGTGAAAAAGCATCAAAAGTCAGAGCAGAAGTACGCCTGTGCAGATGCAGACTGTCATCTCTCAAAACACACACGCACAAAGACTGCAGGCAGCAACAGGAGTTTGCTGTCTCTTGCACCTTTGGCCATGCTGCAGGGATTTGCCGGGCCGTTCCATGGTGCTTGACAGAACCATGTTCCACTTTTAGGAACCTGGCAGCCACATGGTTAGATCAAGCACAAAGGAACAACCTGCTGACTGACTGCTCCTCCGCTGGAACACAGGGGTGGGAAGGACAGAGGGCAGGAGGGAGCAGGTGAGATCTAAGGACAAGAAAGGATGGGACTGTCTTTTCTTAGCATATCCACTACAATTTCTATTAGAGAGGGAAGACAGCTACTGACAAGAAGAAAATGGGATGGAGGTGGGGAGTCAGGAAGTGAGGGATGAAAAAAAAGGCTAAAAGCAAAGGATTAGGAAGAATAGAAAAATGAGGGGGGACACTTTAGGAAAGATGGCATAAAGTTAGAAAAATACAATAAATAGGAAAATGCAGATGAGAATAAAACAAAGAAAAGTGTACAGATGAACAGAAAAAAGGAATAACAGACTGAGGCATTTGACTTAAATAAACTGTACAACATGAGCTAAAAAAGAGAGGATGGAGAAAAACATGAAGAAGGGTCAGGCCAGGCAGAAAAGTACCATAAAGTGACAAAAGACGGAGATGACAGCCACACACAACGAAACTCACGAAGAACAGAATCAGGAGTGGAGCAGCTGCTACAGGAGTGGGAGGAGAGTTACTGCAGCACTTAAATGCAAGAGAAGCTCTGACTTCTGGGTTAACACTCACACATCAACATGACACATGTCACACAGACAGAAGACAATCAAAGAAAAGTTGTTTTAAAACTTGTTTTTTATTATTTTTCTGGTAGCGGGTGGTGTGCAAAGGACGGGAGGGGATTACAGAGGGGTCAGAGGTCAGCCTTGGTACGTGAGGTGAGGAGGTCAGAGTTGACGGATGTGGTTTGTGTGTGCATTACTTACAGCCAACATGGTGTACTCCTTGATTTTGTTAGAAAGGCAGTAGAAAAAAAGAAAAAGGGGGTTTATTTGAACAGAAAGGAGATAAAAAGCACGGGAGGGTAGGAAAAGGTGCAACACGTGCTGCAGGTTGCAGGCTGTCCCGCTCAGTGATTCACTGAGAATTATGACTGACTTGTGAGTTGTGAGAGCCGTGATGGTATTAAGTGGTAAAAAGTACACCTGGAATGGATCTAATAAAATCTATTTCTTAGAGATGTTGCAACCAAAACTATAAATAATCCACTAGACTCTTTAAATGTACCCCAAAAAAACTCCTACAAACATAAAATGTAATGCAAATTTGATTGAAGTGATTTTTGATGGTATTGATTGAGGAGTGTAATATCTATCATGTTCCACAGAACAGGACACGTTTATTGAACTTTTCAGACAGAAATGTTCTTGAATTATGCAGCCTTGCCCTGCATGTGGCATATGGTCTTTGAAACCTCTGTACCCCCCCCCCCTGGTGAGCTGCAGAGTTAATGACTACAGTGAGCGTGCACGCACACACACCCACCCAGCCCTCCTCCGTATGCAGCTCTGGTAATGACCGCCTTTAGTCCTGCTACTGATCTCAAATGCATGCGTGATTTGCATATTTCTCAGCACCCCTCTGAGCATGGCGATTGGGTGACCTTTTGATGTTCTGCAGCGAGAGGCACAAACACAAATGCTCACAGGCGCGCACTCGTACTGTGGCCATCATTAGATGTGCTAAGAAGCCCGGAGGAGGAGTGCAGTCTCCATGATAACTACATGGATGGTCTAATTGCATACAGTACTGCACAAAGTGGCCTGCAGACACCAACCTGATCTTATTGATCCTTCAATCAGCTTATCATCAAAAAGCAGGTGCGTGATGCATCACAACCTGACTTTAACCACAAAATTAAGTGTTTTAGCTCATAAAAGAGTGTAAGTCGAGGCGAGTCACTTAAAGTGCCGTGAGAATGCAGGGTGAGCAAACAGTGTCTGAAGCACACACACACCAAAACACAATCATGCTCAGAGTACAATACCTGGGATGAAATACTGTTCTCTAGCTAACGGAGAAACAGAGAGTCAAAATTAAGATCAACAAATGACTAGAAGGCTCGAAGAAAAGGTAACAGCAGCCACATGTGTGGGTGAAAGTAAAGAAATGCTGCGCTTTTGCGGTTAGTAGAAAGAGGCCGAAGGGAAACCTCAGCAGGAAAACACAGAATGAAAACAGAGGTGAGGAAAGTTTGTCATAAATTGGATGTTTGGGGATCTGGATGTACACATTTGATTGATCAACTACAAAGGAGTCAAGCAACTTTTAGAACTATAAAAAGTTCAGAGTTCCACTGAGGGTTAAGCTTAAGGTTAAACGAAGTGAGTTGTTGTGTGAAACATGGTTCCTCTGTGGAGTGTTTAAACAGCTGGAGAACATCTCCTGATTCGACTACTTAGTGGGCTGCTGTGCAGCCAGCACTACATACCAAACCTTCTTGTTGTTGTCTGACTGTGGCTCTTTTCAATTGTAGCTTCTAACAGAGTCACAATGAAACGATCAGCGATTGACGTTTCATTCCTTTCTAGTCACGAACAGAGCTCTCCTCTGTACTGCAGTCAAACTTATCAAAAATCGCTTAATGCTTAACCATTTAATGGGTTTTGTGATACTGTATATATGTCTGACATTATAGCAAAGAAGCGAAACTATCAAAGCGGAAATGAGCGAGGTGATTCAGTTTTTTTTGTTTAAACTGTACATTCTGAAGATTTACTTCAATCGTTTAACAACAAAAAGATTTTCTTTAACATAGTTTTCTTTGTTTTGAGTTAGTTGCCAAATTTAAAAAACAAATCCATTTGTTCTTATTTTAAGTTTTATTTTTAACAATCTGAAGTTCTATAAAATTCAACTGAAGAGAAGCAAAATGTTCAGGCCTGGAGTGAAGGAACTTTTTCTTCGTTTTGTACTGTGTTTGGCTCTGATTTTGCTATTTCAATCAAACTTTTTCATGACTCTTTTGGAGTTCTAACCTGAGCAGCGGAACTTCTTGCTCTTGATCTGTCCGATGCGTTTGTTGGCGAGCCGGCGTGGGCTGGTGCATCGGGCGCCGCTCGTCTCAATGGGGTTGTCCTGCAGGTAGTCAGCCAGCCACTTCAGGTGACAGTCACAGATAAAGGGGTTTTGGGCTAAGTGGCTAAATCACCCACATGCAAAAAAACAAACACAACAAAACAAAACAAAAAAAACTTTAATAAAATAAGTAAAAACATATTAATGAACTGTTAGAACGGCATCTAATAAATATGTGCATTCAAAGCTATCGACAGAAAATACTTGTTTGCAAAAAGTTTGTTTCACAGAGTTACATCGAATTGAATATAAACATAATAGATAAAAAAGATCCTAATTAACCTTTTACTGATGTTTCCATTCATTTTATTTAATCTGAGGCTTTCTCTAAGAGCCTGATGAATGTGGCATTTGGGGTTTTTCTCTATTCACATGTCCATAACTCTCGTTAGGCAGTGCTATAAATAGTTATATTATTATTTTTATCCTCTATTCACATCCTCTGGCAGTTGCTAGTTAAATGCGTGTGTTTACATACAGGGTTTGTATAGCTCTTAAAGATGAGAAGGTCCCCTTGGCGATGGTTTGGAGCTTGTTGTCATACAGTGAGAGCAAATTGAGGTTATGAAGATCCTGGAATGCGTCCACGCGCAGACATGCTATTTTATTGGCGTTCAGTAAGCTGAAAAAAGAAGCAACATTTGGGGTGAAATTAAAATCTCTTCCCATATTTTGAATTCTTAATTGTTAAAATATGGAGAACAACATTTCCACTCAACACAAATCTCTATATCTGTTTCTAATATTCTTGTGAGTGTGAACTTACAGCAGCTGCAGAGAAAACAGACCCTCAAACAGACCCTTGGAAATCTCTGTGATCTTGTTCCCATATAGAACCCTAAAGAGAAAAAAAATACCCCTTATCTATATCAGGTGACAAACTGAAATAATTTGTATCCAGGAAAGTACAACATATACATGCATCCCTTGTGTTAAACCTCAGTTTTCTGCTCATAAAGGTTTTCTGTTTTTTGGTTTACAGACAATTTTTTCTGCAAGGTCACTGCCATGTTAAAGCAGTAAGAGAAAATGAAGTCAAACATATCAAAAGTTTAACTTCCCTAAGTCAATGAAAAAGAGGATTAATGAATTTAAGAAGAGTTTCCTTCCTTAATTTTAGGGTTTAACTTCAAGAAAGATGGAAAAAAGATGGGTTTATGTAAAATATTTGAACAAAATTTGAAGGCACATTATAAAAAGAGCATCCTATGTCAATTAATACCCTTCACGCTGTATGTCGCTAATCTGTAACATATTGTTTAATCCAGGACTCCACTAATACTACGGTCACTTATCCCAAAATGCCACAGCGCGGCAACCTAAATGCGTGTTTTTCAGATAATACGGCAGGTGGAGCCATTTGTAATCAGTCGCATTCTTACATGCCACAGTGCAGAATGGAAGCTTTTTATATATCCCTGGGCTACCTAGCGGCTAGTGGCCACTGTCCGGAGACATTTACACATCGTCCAGTCAGAGCTGCTGCCAGCCGGCTACCACCGCCCTGTGGCTGTCAGCAGTCAACTGATTTTGTAAAGGCGTCATCCCCGTCTGACTGCCGCCGACTACATTCATGACCACGCCAACAATAAAAAAAAAAACGGAATAAAATCTTGATGATTCTGCCAATGCCTCCCCATCGTGACTGTAGCATTAATTTAGAATAACCTTGAATAGAAAAACTACTGAAGAATTTTTTTTATCATAATTGGAAATAAATTCAGGCATGAAATGGTTTAAATAACTTTTTTGCACATTTACCAAAGGATTTGTTCAGCAGTAAAGAAGTCAAAAATTCCTCTAGATGCATGTGGATCTATAATTTTCAGATCACAAACATTTCCTCTCATGTCCAATTAATCCGTCATCTCTATGCTCCACTCTCAGCTCTAGAAGCAGTGTAAACAGGAATGTTTTTAGATTAGGGCTGTACTCCACAAAGCAGAGAGCAAATCCCTGGGAGACCTGAAACAGTGCAGCACACTTCATTGGAGGATGGACGCCTCATTTGTGCCTCACAGACTCACCAACTCTTCTGTGGATCTGCATGTGCAAACACAACTCAATTTTACATGCTCTCACCTAACACTGACACACAAAGAATGCAAAGAGCCAGCTTAATGTGAAAGCCACATTGTATGTGGTGCGTCAGCATGAATCCATGTGTCCCATTATGTCTGTGGTGAGTGTGTAATGAGGTGACAGCAAACCTCCATTCAGCAATTCAGCATTTATGAATTATTGACTCTGGGAGGAGGAGACCTTAACATAATTCTTTCATCAAGTAACTCGCTCTCTGTTTTAGCTCCTATCCCCTTCTTCTGTTGTTAAACGTCACGTGCAAAGCAGATGGTCCAGGACTATAGAGAAATCCAGTAAGTCCACAGTTCTGTTAAAACATTTTCACAAACAAAAATGAAAAAGTTTCCGTTTTATTTATTTTTTTATATTGTAAAAGAATGATGTGTAAAATTGGTGTAAAATAAAGAATACAGCTTAAAACTAATGAATGCAAAGGAATGATTGGCATACAAAAATATAATAGAAAATATTACGTTTTTTCTTTTTGAGTTGATGAGCAATACCTATAAGTTATAGTTACAGTTATAGATGGTTATTGGAATATAGAGAATGCTGGTTTTATGAATGTTAATGTGGGAACAAATAACAGAGGTTCATTTTGGAAAGCTGGAGTGTAACAATTTACATTCAGTGTGAGCTAGATCCAAGTTTCCTTCAAGTCGTTACATACTGTAAATGATGTTGCATCACAAATTGATGCTGCAGCGCCTTGCAATCCTGAAAATGGCTTTTCAAGAACGCACACCTTTAAAGGAGCAATGAGCTGAGGACATCCAGCTGCAAAGTTCCATGCTACAACCTTTAGCTCATCTGTCTTTGCACAAAAAACTTGCATTCAAAGATGTACAACTTAAAGGTCACGCGTAAATGAAGTCGTATTTCAGTACACTTAGGTAGTACCCATGAGAGAACTCAGTCTCCTAACCACAAAACTGTGGAAAATCAAAGCTTATTTTCCTTTAAAATTCTTTGCATATTCACAGTTAAGGATTTGATTTTTTTTAAAGAGCTGTGCAATTGTAATTGACATTAAATCTGCTAAAATGAATGATTCATTTTTGGGTACAAAGTGGGCTGTAATGAAGGCTTCAAATGGCTCTGACTACATCTTGGGTGCAAACAGCACGCAATACTCACAAAGAGTTGAGGGAACGCAGGCCCTGGAAGGCATCTGAGGCCAGCTCCGATATCTGATTATTGCTCAAGTCTCTAAAAAACACGTAAAAGCAAAAAGGAAATGAGAAACAGAGGAGCAGAGAACGAAGATGGAGAGAGTGAACAAGAAAGGCTTGCAGAAAGTGCAACAAAGGGGTCGAAACAAGGCGCAGAGTTATCAGCAGAAAGTTTTTAGTGGATGGCTGACAGGATAAAAAAATCTCTGATCTACTCACATCCTGCGCAGCCTCTTATAAGGAGAAAAGGCCCCAGCTGGGATCACCTTGATGGCGTTCTGCTCCAGTCGTCTGGAACCGAACATACACACAGCCATTGAGAAGAGACATTAACATTTCCCTATCACCGCCCAATCTCTGGACTGCTGTTGCTCATTTCCAGAGGCTGTAGCTGCAGGGAACATTTCCCTGATAAGGGACTTTGATGGCTCTAGCCAAAGTCTGACATTTCTCTGATCTCCTGCCCTTGGTAACATGTGTACACGGACACACAAACACAGAGGGAGTACAAACACATACTTTCCTATCTGAGCAGTGTTCCATCAAGTGCCAGTCTGACTCATTGTCTGTCAGGCGAAACAAAATAAACCAAGTAGTAAGTGTGAAGAAGAGGGAGGGAAAGAATAATAGAGAAATCCAAACAACTAAACATTTCTCATGTAAGAGGGCCGCTGGTGCAGCTGGTCACGGAAGAGGCCGAGTCTGATTCTGCTGGAGGTTTCTTTATTCTCTTTCATTTTGAAGTTTTCCTCTCCTCATTCACACAACTGCATTCTGGGTACGGCGGGTCGCATAGAATATGTTTGTGAAGCTCTTTGAAACAACCTTGGTTGCGAATTGATGCTCAACTCAAGCTCCACTCCAATGAAAACTGTGTTTTTGGTGTTTTTAACATGTTTTTGTGGCATTTTTCTTATGCAGGAGGACATATATTAGGGAAATTAAGCTAAAAATGGCATTTCTGAGTTTTTTTAAAATTCAAATTGCTGTGAATTAGAAGCAAACAAAAAAAATACTGTCGGAAAAAACTTGTAGCTGTGACATAGTTGCTACAGTCATCAGGAAACTCCCTGCTTTGCTCCATCTGATGCATCTACTCGCATATGAGATGATTCATGGATGTCTTTGTTTTCAAAGAGTAACGAAATTAAAATGCAATTCACTCTTACACATTAAAATCGTACTCTGCCCCAACAGTCCCGCCATCAACTCAGAGATGAATTTCTAACAAACTACTGCCGTTCTGCGGAAACTGTGTTGAAGAAAATTATAGGTTTTTCTAAATTTGGCTAAAAATAGTATAATCATAATTAAAAGACCACTGGGAACATTTTTTAAATAGATCAAAAGATGACTGGAGTGGGACTTTAAAAGAAAAAAAAAAAGAAACAATGGTAGTTTGTTTCAGTCACAATCCTCAAGTTTTTGTCTGCATCAGAAAAACGATCATTAAAATATTTTTTCTCTTCACGTTTTAACAGTCAGAATCTATCTCCAGAAAGAATTTCAGAATCTCTAATTAATGAACATGAAATTTTGCAAATGTAAAGGAGAAGAAGAATATTTTCTTTCATTCCAATATAATGTGAGGTCAGTGGTTAAATGATAAAGACGAGCCCATTGTGTCAGAGATAAAACAAGAATCTGTTCGCTTCTCCCAGACGGGGCCTGTAATCAACCCCAGATATGGGGTTGATCAGTTCATGTCTGCATTTTCCACCAACAGAGTTGACATTTTAGTGGTTGGTGACCCGATATTTTACACCATCAGCATGACAGCCAAATGTACTCTCTGGCTATCTCTGGAGGTTTCAGCAATGATTCTCTCGCTCCCACTGGTCCAACTTTCCAACAGTTTGTCAAAAGCTTCAACACCAAAAAAAAAAAAAAAACAAAAAAAAACACCCAAAAAACAATCCCACTCTGGACTTACAGCATACACATTTTTAGAGATGATCAGAAAAGTATTATAGGTATAGAGAAACATCTGTAAGACTGCCTCACAGTAAAAGAAGTAGCCTACAATAGGAAAGAGGAAACACTTAAGAAATACAAGAAAGACTAGAAAATAATAAAAACATTTGTCCATGGAGCAAATCATTTTTTTACTTAAGAAATCTCATAATAAGAGATCAACATTTTGAAACAAAGCATTCAAATAGCTGTCTGTTAGAATTACATGAACTGGGATGCTATACAGCCTTATACATGCTTTTTTTCTACTTCTAAGTAAATGGTTTGTATTTTTTGAGCCTTTATGAGCCTAATTGTAGTTCTTTTTAATTACAGGGACAAACTGAGAATATGATCTTAAATAAACGATGACAATGAATAGCAGTCTAACTTGTCAATATTCATTGAGCTTTAATTAAACCAGAAATTACAGTGCAATTTTTATTTTTTTTTAGCCTTAAATCAAGTTTTTCTATTGTCTAGACTCTAGAGTATGGAGCAACAGGATTTTGTCTAATTTTAATAATAATTCATTTTTTTCTAGATTGTAGCTCTTAAAGAGACAAAAATTCGAGTATGTTGATTTTGAGAAGAGCTTGGAAAAATGAAATAAAACAACTTAAAACCTGGAAACATTTCTTGAATGTCTCAACTCAAGTATTAAATACTGTATGGAATGAACAGAACATTTACAGATCAGTTGTGGATGTTTGTCTCATAAAGCTCTCTTCTTACGTAGGGGTCTGCAGAAAGATGTTGAAGACAAAGCTAAACGGGAGCAACGATGTTTACATGAAAAAGATGGAGAGTAGGCTCCCAGAGAACAATGTGTGGGTTGTGTGGTCAGGGATGGAGAAGATTACGGGGTTCAAGGAAAAGTGGGATCAAACTAATGGAAACCTGTGGAGAGCTAATGAGCTGACTATGTTTTTTTAATAGACTCAGCTCAGAAGTAAGATTAACATTCTCCTCCTCTGCCTCAAGCAGACTGTGTATCTTTTCTCGATATGATTCACATCTTTAAAAAAAAAACAGTCAGACTTCAAAACACAACCATGCTCGCCAATCACATCAGAATAGATTGTTATGAGGGAAAGGTGGGTGTACTCCTCGTAGTTTCTTCTTCTTTGTAGGAACTTGCTTTTGCAGTGGTGGGGGGAATCGTTGGAAGGCAAAAAGCTGATTACAGACTGTTGGCTTATGCTTTGGAGCAGCTCATTAAATCAGATGAATGTGCAAAGAACAACACAAAAGTTGTGTAGAAAACAGAGGAGATGTCCATAAAATGCAGCAAACTTTTTGTCGTGAGTTCCTGAGCATGTAACTGGATATAATTACTGTTTTTTATCTCTGTTTTACATTCTTTCTCTTTCATATTTTATCATCAAATGTCACATAGATTTTTTTTCCCGTAAAACTGCTGCCTTTTACTTTTTTTCACTCTTGATTCTGACTATTAGACACCACTATGGAATCTCAGATTAATCTCTAAATTGTTTTACCCCTCACTCCTCTTCTATTCCCTTAAAAGGGAAAGTACTGCATGAGCAGACATTCTAATTTCACAGATGTATGCTTTTATTTCTCTACGCACACACATATGCAGTAATGCTAAAACCGAAAGGCAGGAGGAGGACAAAAGGAAAAAGATTGAGAGGTGCAAAGTGAAACAGCAAGATTTCTGAGGTTTGACTGAGACTTTCATGCAGTTTAAATGAATTGTGAAGCAACAGTGTGGAGTGTCCCGTGTCTTACATCTCAGTAATGGTTTCGGGAAGGTTGGTGGGTATTTCCGTCAGGCCCTTCCCTCTGCAGTCCACAATGTTGTTGCTGCAGGTGCAGGACTCGGGGCACTGTAAAACACTGCAGGAGGAAGATGATGACGACTGGTGACCTACACAAAGACAGGGAGCCAGTAATATCCATGATTAGGCTTTTGCATGAATACAAAAAATCCTTTGCAGCTTTTTATGAAACAGCATTTAAATTTAAAATAAAACTGCATTGGATGGACACATTCATAGAGAAAGACACCATTTCTAAGATTTAACCTTAGATGTATCTGGATTCAGGGCAAACAGATTAATATTTGAGTAAATGCAATGTAAAAAAATGAAGACAAGCCATGCAAAAGAAGATAAATACTGACCTTCAACCGCATCTTGAAAAGCATGAGCAGAAGACAGTGAGAAGGAGCAAAGATATGACGCAAAAGACACTTTTGCTGTTGAGAAACAGTAAAAAAGCACACAAGCATGAGCGATCTCAACCTACCTGTGCACATAAACTCCTTCTTCTGCACCTCAGCCACATTATGCCCCCTCAAGTGCGGAGGAGACATGCACTGCGTGTAAAGACCCAGGCGGGGGCGCTGTCGCAGCCACTCTGAGAGCCAGGCTACATGGCAGTCACACTGCAGGTTGTTGGAGTGCAGGCGGCTGGGCAGAGATGAGACGGGAGGGAGGAGAGGAGGGGAATGGGGAGTATTTGACAGTGATAGTGAAGGGAGGGAGAACAAAAGGGATGAGAGCAGGTGGAGGAAGAGGAAGCAACACAGATTTGACGATGGGGTAAACAAGAGTGGTGGTGGGTGGAGGAGAGAAAGTACAGGTCAATCAATGGATTGAAGGATGACGGATCAATTCTTTATCCCGTTTTGTTGACCAAATGTGTTGCCACTTACAAAGTCCTGAGTTTTGGCATGTGATTGAAGCTGGCCACAGACAGACGGCTGATGTTGTTGTTATTGAGAGTGCTAAGGATAAAATGACAAATCAATACATAAATACATTATAACAAAACTTCCTATTCCAAAGATCATTTGATCAATTGTAAAATAATTTCCAGTAAATTAGTTTTAGGCACCAAAAAAAAAAGGTTTT
The DNA here is from genome assembly GCA_023969325.1 of Oryzias curvinotus. NCBI lineage: Eukaryota > Metazoa > Chordata > Actinopteri > Beloniformes > Adrianichthyidae > Oryzias > Oryzias curvinotus. Next base: position 11,093,315 of record CM043706.1, read on the forward strand.
CTAGGGCATAGTTTCTGTAGAGCGGTAGGAGTTCATTAGAAGTTCACCTCTGACTTGTGGGCAGCACTGCTGGCACGGAGTTACCCCACCTTCATCCCCATTATCCGTCTGTTAACACGCTTTCCCATTAGCCTACAGCCCCTCAAAACCCCAACCTAACATTAGCGGTGTAACAAAAATGGCGAGCAACATTGGAGCTATCCAGCTGTGCAGTTTTGAGCCAGATGTCAGCTCAGACGAGGAAAACAAAGACGTTCATGGATCTAGTCGTCTTCCCTCGCATCAAAATGGATCAGAGCAGGCAGCTTGAGGCCAATTGTGGCTTCTACATCCCAGCTACAAGCTTTTCCAATGGCAATTTTTTCATCTGCTCCTAATTCACCATGATTTGAATAAAGCAATACTTGGAAATGCAAACAATCCTAATTTTCTTTTAATATGGCCACCATCGTGCCACAAGAACACGTTGAAACACCATATGCTTTGAAGTGGGTCTTTAAATCCCATTGTTTGTGAGGAGGGTGCTTTCTTAAGTTCCAATGGCATTGATTTCCCCTCTAATTTGATTATGCAAATAAAGCTCACTTTAACATCTGAAATTTGCCTGCAGATGCTCACCTTCTTCTTAGGCAGACTCTCCTCTGCAATGGCAAGTAAGACTGGTGGGTTTCAGCTGGACACATTTTAACTCATTTTCCACTCAAGTTTTACCAACTCGATAAATCTCCTATGGTCACCAATAGTAAGAAACATGTAACTATTATGTTATTTTGTTAAATATGTTTTTTAAAATAAAAACTCTCAATAAAGCCCTGGAATTTTCTTATTTTCAGAGGACATCACTTGAAGTTGTTTTTGTCAAATGTTCTGCAGTGGAGCAGCCTTTGCTGTCGGTAACAATAATGACTCAAAAATGAAGTGACGATACAGTGAAGACAGTTTCACTCAAATGGAAATTAATATAACTTTTGAAAGAAAAGATTAAGATTGCATTTAATTTCTGGTTAACTAATTGTTAAAAAAAAACTGCACTTTGACTGAGTAAGTTTGTACTCACAGCACTTCCAGGTCACGTAACGCTCGGAAAGCTCCATCCTCAATACAGCTGATGTGGTTGTAGTCCAACTGGCTGCACACATGCAGGGACAAAAGAAAAGCTGATGATGTATGGATTTCTTACAGTAGATCTTCAGAACTACAGAGGACAATAGATCAGCTCTCCAAGAAAACTCATCCTCAACCCTCCTCTGTCTCCTTTGTGCTCTCTTTCACTCCTCTGAGTCACAATGTCTTGCAGATGCATTCCTGAATCCTTTTCTATTCTTTTCCTATCTGACACCTAATGTGGAAGCACTTCAACTCACATCGTTTCCCTGTCTCTGGCTCTTCCTGGGAGCAGCTTTGTTGAAACAATTTAATTAAGACATAAGGACAGTAAATCATGTGCGCTCCCTTGCATTCGAATGCACACACTCGCTCTCACACACACATTTACAAACACGCACATAATCCTTGTCCTTTTAAAATAATTGCATGGCATTTAAAAAAATTGTCTGATGCGAGAGGAAAAAAAAATCAGCAGGCAGGGAATTACTAAATAAATCAATATTTATAGAACTTTACTGCTGGGCAGTTGCTTTACCAATGAAGTAACCAACAATCAGCAATTATATTAATTATGACTGAGCCGAAACAAAGAGAAAGCAGGAAAATGCCAGCAGTGTGGCACACAAACACACACAAACACTAGTGCTCATTAGGAGAGGGTGCCAGTCAATACAGCAAGCAGGAGGCACATGACATTTAACACAATTAAATATTGATGCACAGGCACTTAGGATGTTCCAATAATAACACGCACACAGGTATGAATGCACTCTTCCACATACTGTATGTGCAGAAGAAGTTTCCCCAGAGGGACACTTACAGGTTCTTGATTTCTACAGCTCCCCTAAAGGCTTTCCTTGGAACTCCCTGTATCTGGTTCTCGCTGAGGTCGCTGGAAGGTGAAACAGAAAGGGAGAGAGAAAAAAAAGATGATTTGGTACCAAATTAAGTAAAAATTCTCACTGAGCCACTTTGCAGCACAAGTCCTTGATGCAATCACGGAATTGCAGCAGTGCAAGATAGATCATCAGCAGAAGCAAGTTTCTCGCAGGGAGAAGCCTACTCCATTAAATGCAATCAGTTATCTCTTTTTAACCCCTAAGCTGCCATCAGAAATCTCTCTCTGACCGGTGTTCACTTATCCAAGGCCAGATGCAGTTCAACTGCAATCATGGAAGCTGTGGTGAGGCAGCTTTATAGAAACCTGTAGGGGGCAGTAGTGATCTCTGCTCCATTTACTCCCATTTATCCCCACCTACCCCACCCTCTGCCGCTGACTGATGGATGTTTGTGTGTGTCTGCGACCATTTGGGGTTTGATATTTAATTTTCAGCCACTTTAACCAAGTTGCAGTTTGGACAGCAGCACACTGAGACGCACGCACAGCAATATAAATACACGCAAACACGTGAACAGGTGTCACGCAGAAACACTGCGCCGCATTCCAGCAAGTTAAATGCAAGCAATCAGGGGTTGGCGAGCAACTTAATTTAGTGAAGGACACTCACATGCAGGTGCTGAGGGATGCACACGCAAATAGTCACACCAGCAGAGGTGTTAATCTCATTCATACACATGTGCACATATAAATACATAAATGAGGTAAAAGCTCAAGCATGACCATTACTTCAGCTCATAAATGGAAAGGACACAAAGAAGTAAAAATGTTGCACAACGTGTTTGTGAGTTCCTGAGTGTGTGCGTGCACACATCAATCAATTTCCAGACTGCCTTTCTGACCTTTCACCGATGACTTTCCTGCTCCTGACCCCAACTGTACCCTCCGCAGTGCTAATCAGCTAACGGCTAATGTGCACATTCCTCAGATTCCTGCAGTTGTGATCGTATAATCAGCTCTGCAGGCATCATCAATCTCCCCCCCCATGTCCCCACCTGCTGCGTCTCAACGGCATCTGAAATCTTAATTTGTAGCAAACATAAAGAAAAGGGGGAAAAAAATGACCAAACAAAGGTCAATCAAAATTAAAGCTGACAGCTTTAAACATCTACTATTCTTTGAGTTTAGCCTTAGCCCCCTTTATATCCAACTAAAATAACAAAACGGGCAGTTTCTACACTCCACGTATGTCGGGGCATTGGGCTCAGTGATTGACAGCGTGGACTGCAGGGGCACAAAGCAGCCGTGTAAGCACACTCTCCACGGTTAACTGAAGCTTATCAGAAAAGAGTCATATGTTGCGAATTTGATCAAGATTTTAAAAATCAATCATTTGAAATCTTCAAGACAAAAATTGAAGCTGAAAACTCTGTCACTGCAGTTGAATTTTCAAATGAAAACATGCGTTTTATTGTTAACGACGTCAAAACTGCAGAGATGTTGGCCACAAAGCAGCGTCAACTCAAGATATCTACATCCAGTAATAAAGCAAACATTTGACTTGAGCTGACATTTGATCGTTCAAACGTTCACATCTGGGAGGACTAAAACACGCATGCCTTCCATGCTGTCTGAAGCCAAAAACAGCCAACAAGGTTATGGAATTTGATTTTACAAACAAGGACAGATGGTGTTTCGTTTTTGCAGTTTTACACGCACACTGTATAAACACTCGTGCCACATATATTTTAACAAATAACACACACACACACACACACACTTTGGGTCATGTAAACTGATACTATTTCTGGAGGACAAAGAGAAAGCAGACGTACCTTTAAAAATCCTAAAACAAACACTCAGTAAAATGCGCAGTAACTCCACGCACACAAGTGTGTTCAGATCTTTTTTTGGTATGAGTCTGTGTGTGTTTCAGACCACACACGAACCTGACTGTTGTGCGTTTACAAGCAATTTTCCATGGAGACACGCCACACTATCAATCGAGCAACACAAATATGATAAACATAGAGAAGGAGGATCTGACTAAAAGATAGTAAGACAATCCACAGAATCATCTAAAGTTTAGATCTGATCAGAGGAATTTTTGTGTTTATTTGGTTGTGGAAATTCGTACATTTAAAAGATTATAAACTGATTATTTTGACTATTTTTGTGCCATAGACACTTTAAATTACTCTCAAATGCATTTTTGGAAGGAAAGCTTTAACATTGTGGTCTTTTTTCCCCCTTCACTGATGGTGGATCAGTCTTGTTGAAATAAGACAGCCTGAAGGGCATCATAATTTATTTAGCTTATAAAGACCTGATGCAACAGGTGTTCAACATATCCAAGGTCTACTTGACACTTAAGTTGTGCATTATTGCGGAAGCTTTAAATGATCTTGAATCTAGAAAGTTGGTAATTACTATTTTTGACTTCTTATCCTTGACAACAGAAAAAAAATATGCACACAGAGACAACCACACACACCCCTGGCCCCTCACGGTTACATATATGTGATTCTGTAATTCAGAGTGGCTTTGGATCTCTTGAAGAGATGGAGAAAATCTCTCTAAACCTCATTTTTTCACAAAAGACCACCACAGATGGAGGCTGAATAGCGAGTTGCACACATACTAAGAAACTGACTTATCATGGACTTCAGCATGGATTTCCTTTTTCAGTTTTCTGCTGAGACGCCTTCATTCACTCTTGCTAAATGTTCAACACCACCTCTAAGTCTCTCTTTTCTTTAGCTTCCTCTCCTTTAACCTCTTCCTTTTCATCCTCCTCTCTGCATCCTTTCTGTCTACCCAAGAGTGGGTTTGTTTTCGGACTTCCTTAAGATTTAACCCCTCACCTGTGCCCCTGTGCCTAGACTGGGAGGTTAGCTTCATTAAACGAGACTCCAACTGAGCCCAGTGTAGTGTTTGTGTGTGTGTGTGTGTGCGTATGTGTGTGTAAGAGGAGGGACAAAGTGCGTATGCTTTTGAATGAAGGGGGCCGGAGGTTTAGGACCCACACAGAAACCATATCATGCTGCTAAGTTAAAAACTTCTCTGAAGGCGGAGACGGAACAAACCCACACACAGGTTCACTGTCCCAGACACACTGCAGCAAAAAACCGACAGCTGACAGCCTACATTCATGACGGGAGGTAAGAAAACAGACGTGAATAAGTGTGTGCATACACAACTGTGACAGACAGAGCTCAAAAAGTGGGAGTATGAAATATTTTTGGGGTTGTTTATGGTTAAAGAAATTAACCTTAAATTTTTATTTTGACAATTAAGATAGTGTAAAAGCATTCCAAATAAATAAATAAATAAATAAATAAATAAATGAATGAATGAATGAATTAATGAATAAATTCATCAATCATTAAAGGTCTTATCTATTTCAGTCTAATGATTCCAAAAAAGTTAATAAGACACACTGCAAAAACTGAAAAACATTTGTTTCAAGTAAAAATGCCTAAAAGCAAGTTTTTTTTTTTACTTTCCTAAGTAAAAAAGGTAAAAGAAAGTAACCCTTGCAACAAAAAATAATCGTATCAAGAAAGTTTTTCAATAGTAACATAATCTTAGTTTAAGGAAACATGTCTGTGACCAGAATATTTTTCTTAAGAAAGGAAATATTGATGAGACCATTTTTTCTAACCTGGCAAGTTTTCATTTGCCTTTTTTTGAAGAACATTTTTAATAATTTTTTACTTATTTCATCTGGGCCTGTTTTTGGAGTGTAATTATTTTAAATTATATGCCATAAAACACACAACAGATTACATCAGAAGTATTTGTGGTGTATTCCATGTAATGAAAGCAAAAAGCAACAATGGCAAGAAAAAAATCCTTAATGAAGAATCCTTCAGCATAGAGGAAGCTGAACAAAGCAGCTGTGAGCTTAGAAGTAAAGTGAAGGGTTCTGGAGCTCTTTACCTTGATTTAAATGCAGGAAAATGTGAGGATAGAATGCACTGCATTCCATATAGCTGTATGCGCTGCACTCATTTTTCCTTTTATGGTTAAACGACAAGAACAGAAAGCTTGACTGAAGAGTCTTGCAGGTGACCAGAGGGAACTGCATAAAGTCTCAGTCTCCAAAGTCTGATCCCTTTCTGTTTGATTGATCTTTTTCCTCTTTCAGCAGCTGGCTGAAACACCCATCACTGCAGTTTGCCATCATCAGAAAAGGAAAACGAGGCTGCTGTGGTGCACAGATGCCCGAAAAATGTTTTCGGTTTTAAAGAAAACAGGTCTCTTCGATGCCATCCGCTTTCTTGGCTATTTTTCTCACCTCTGGTGGCCCACGGTGTGTGTATGCGTGCACTTAAATGTGTGTGTGTGCCTGATAGAGTCAGGTCTCGAGTGTTAAGAGCTTAGTGCTGCTTTTCTAAAGGGCCTTTTTTATAGTGAGAGGGGCTTTTGACACCCTCCGTGTCTAAGAAGACCTGGGCATGAAAGAGCTGCTCTCAATTCTCACACATCCTGCCCTTATCCTCTCCCCTCCACCCTGCTCTTTCTCTCTGGCAGTGGACACACACATATACACACTCACTCCGTTGCCCACGGTTGTACAGTTTCTGAATCTCTTTTGTATGGGACCTACTGCCATGAGATTCTTCCCAGGTCTGGTAAAAGTGGGGGCTCCCGTGGAGGTGTGTGAGCATGTGTGGTTGGGTACAAGCTGGCAGAGCAGTAAACTAATCATCTTGTTCAAATCCCTTTCGGAGAACCTAATCCTATTAACTATAAGAATGTATGAATAGGCAAAGATGGAGCTGGAAAGGAAAAAAAAGATTTAAAAAAAAGAAGAAGAGGTGAGAAACAGTAAAGGTGGACAACAAAACAGATATTAAATAACTGATTTGGATTTTTTCAGAAAAAAACAAAAACTGTTCAGGATAGCCGGAGAGATTGACTTTTTTTGTGTGTATTTGAATGCATCCTGCCTGCTAATTCAGACAGCCGCTCCATTAGCGATCCCCCAAAGATCACACTTCTGCGAGCAATTAAAAGGAGAAAGACTTTCCAAAAAAAAGGAGGAGGGGGAGAGGAGGCTCTCTGTTGACAATATATGGGAGACTAAACCCACTGAGCTCAAAACGGAGAGTACAAGTTTGTCTAACATAATACATTCCTGAATTCCCCATGCACGATGGGCTGCATGGTCATGTGGTTGGCCCCGGTTCAAATCCCAGCTGGGTCCTTTCTGTGTAGAGTTTGCATGTTCTCCCTGTGGAGTGGTCTTCCCCACAGTCCCAAAAAAAGCATGCTTCATGGCAAACTGGGTGTACCCTGCCCTCACCCGGCAGATGCTGGATAGGCTCCAGCATCCTAAATAGGAATTATCAAGTATACAAAAATTGGTGGACAAATGTATGTCATACAGGCAAGATTACAATTGCCAGAAATCTGGAATCATCAATAAAGTTTTTCTTTAAGATTATTTTGCCCACCTACGCAAAAACCCTTCAACACAGATCTGCTCCACCATCTTTCAGTGACTCTCCTCTAAACAAATATTGACTTTGCTTGTGAATGACAGATCTGCAGCCCCCCCGCTTTCCTCCCGTCTCATTGTCTTCTCCCAATATTCACCATCACGTCTTACACGCATACTTTAAATGCCAGGTAACAGGGTTGCTATGGATACTGGAACAGGGTAAACACTTTAAGCGACACTTTGACTTGACAGAGGGGCTGTGTCCCCGTTCTGCGTGGCGTCTGTGTGAACGTGCTTTTAAACGCTCGAAATACTCGAGAGTTCAATCCTTCCTCCATTGCGCTGTGACTATCGAAACGTTTGTGAAACCTGTGAATTTAAGGTTTTTATTCTGCTGAATTGATGAATCTGTAAAAGCAGACTGATGACGTTGTTTTCCTGACCAGGAACAGATTAGTCAGAGGTCTGAGACCATGACATCACCAGAAATGTTTACACGCGTAATTATAGACAAGTGAGAAATACATCTGTTAAACCACACACACACTTATGGAGGGGAAACAGACAGTGGCTTGCAGTAATACAATAATTGTATATGAGGATAGTTGAAAAGCATTTAACTGGAACCCTGTAATGTTTATATTTAGAGCCAAAGCTGTCTCAACAGAAATTCCCATCATGCTCTGCACCTGTGCTCCTTTAAACTTTAAGAGATGTTTATTTTGTCATGTTTCAGTTTTGTCAAAAGTTTGAGCTGTTTATTTAATAAACCAGCTGTTCCTGTTAAAGGCCCTCAAAACCACACCACACCAGTTAAAGCAAAATAAAAAAAAAATTAACTTTATTTATAAATCTAATCTAAATATCATTTAAATATCATTTTCATAACTCTTTGTATTGCTAAAAAAACCCATCTTAATAAATTGGAAAAACAAGAAAAATATAAATATAAGTCAATACAGAAATCTGCTTTTTGATCATATCAGCTTGGAAAAAATGTCATCCCAAAGTTCAAGTAACTTGGAAAGAATTCGGTCTCTCTGGTCTCCCATAGTTAACTCCATGACTTAGGGGGGGGGTGGGTCTGGTCGTCGCTGCTCCCTGCCTTTCTGCCGTGGTGCGGGGTGGGGGTCGGGGCCTCTGCTGCCCGGTGGGGGCTGGTGGGGATCCCATTCGTTGGGGGGTCGGTTCCGGTGCTTGGGCGGGGCGGGCTGGGGCGCTGCGTGGTCTTCTGGGCTTGGCGGTGGGGGGTGCATGGTGGGGGGGTTGGGTGGTGGTCCGGCTTGCTTGGGGGGGTGGTCTCTTTGTCCGTGCTGGGGGGGGTCGGCGGGGGGTCCTGCTCGGGGGGGTAGGTCCAGCGGCGCTGGATGGGCTGCCCGTCTGCACCTGGGGCTGGGATCGACCCTTTCCTGGCTCTGGGGCGGGGCAGGGCAACCCTCTTGGGGCCCCCGGTCGCTCTGGGCGTCACCCGCTGCGGCTGCGGGGTCTTGGGGGGTGTGGGGGGGGGTCTGTCGGCCCTGCCTTGTGGGGGGGCTTTCGGGGGAGGGGGGGGCGCCATGGGTACGGGACCTTGGGGGTTTGACGGGTCGGGGTCTCCGCTGGTGGCAATCGGCTGTTGCCCCGGCCGGTTGGCTGCCTTGGTCCCGTCAGGGCCTGACCAGAGCTCCCTCGGGGCCGGCGCCTGGGGGTGGGGGCCTGGGCTTGCTCCGGGGGGGGGGGCGGCGCTTTCTGGCTCCTCTCTCTCTGTGTGGGGTGGGTCGTGCTGGGCCTGGGGCGTCGGTGCCTCGGGGGATGGGGCCCCGAGGCTGGGGGACCTGGGCCCTATGCTGGGGGGGGCTGGGGGACGGATGTTTGACCACCGGGAGACAGTCTGCCAGCTGTCCCCAACTCACCCCCTTCCTCATATAATCTCATATTAGGGTGAGGGGGTGGGGGGTTTAGCCTGCGATGCGCTTTGGGGGGGGGGCTACTTGTCAGTGGTCTCCCTCCCATGGTTGCCGTATGGAATGGGCCCCCCCTCTCTCGGTTTTATTTGCACCTTAGACATGTAGGGCCCTTGGTAGGGGGGGTACTTGGACATCACTGCCAGCAAGCAGCAGATGTCCTCCTAGCACCCTACCCGCCAATTTTAACCGCACCTTAGACATTTAGGGACCCTTGGTGGGGAGGGTGAGGGGACATTACTGTGAGTAATCAGGGAATGTCCTCTCTGTGCCCTACCCACCAATTTTAACTGCACCCCCCTAGTACACACACCTTTTACTTCTCATAATATACATTCAAACACAAACACACACACATGCACACATACACCCTTACGAACACACGCACACACATTATACAAGGAAGGTGGGTCCAAGGTCCATCTGTCCCCTACCCCATCCCTGGTGGGGGGTACTGGGCCCTTGGCAGCGGCGGCCGTGTCCCCTGGGTGCCGGTTTCCTGGGCCCGGTGGGGCTCTCTCCGCGCAGGGAGGGGGTTCACATTACACCTGAGCCGGGGGTGTCCGTTTCCCTGTGGGGTGGGTTCGGGTTTTTGCCCCTGGGCGCTGGGCACCTGCCCACATTCCAACTGTGGCCGAGCCTGGTCGGGCCATGTTAACAACACCCCTTGTGGGCCCCTCTTTTCTCCGGGGTGCCCCCCTCCTGGGCGGGGCCGGCTGTCCCCTGCCTTGCTCCTTCCTGGACCAACCGTAGGCCGGGTGGGTGGCTGCCTGGAGCGCAGAGCTTGTCTCCCTTGGGGGGTCCTGGCTCGTACCTGGGGTTGGGGCGGGGGGATACCCAGAACTCCTGGGTGGTGGCGAGGTGCTCGTCTGGGGCTGTGGGCGCTCCTCTCGGGTGGGGCCCTGCGTTGGGCCCTCCCGGCGCGGCGGGGGGGCTGCTCCCCTGGTTGGGCTGGGGCGGCGTTCTCTTCCCCCCGTGCCTCCCTGCTCTCTGGCTCTGGGGGCCTCGTGGTGGTCCTGCTGGCCCTGGCCTGGGTGGCGGATGTGATCGCCCGGGGGGTGGTTCTTCTCTGCCTGCTGCGGGGTGGCGTTGGGGGTTCTGGCTGCCGCTGCTGCTGCGGCGGGGGTCTTGGTGTGGGGATGGCTGGTCACTCTCCCTCCTTCTTTTCACATTCCACCATTCATTTAGAAGAACATAAACACTCACCTGAGCACAGGTGTTAGCTCACCTTTACACTAATAATTTGCATGATTGAATGAATGAAGTATTTCACACTAGTTGGTTTAAAGGCATAAGTATGCGTCTGTGAACAATATCTGTATTTTGTGCATGTTTTGTGTTCATGTTGACATGTGGACATCTTTGCAGTTAACAGGTGTGTTTATAACATCTGAATGTGTGTGTGGACAGGCCCCGCCCTTTGAGATTTGTATTACACTTGAACCTTACCATAATGACAAACATCCAGTAAAGTTGTTGCTTTAGGCTGCTTCATGGTTCTACCCCCCCCCCCCCCCTCCTATTATCACCCTCCTATCCCCCCTCCTCTCTAACATCCCTCTCTCTTCTTCCCTCCTTTCCTTTTCCGTCCAGTCCAGCACCAAAGATTTTCAAACATGATGGAATTTAATAAAGTTTGGCCTCAACTACAAAAGGGGTTTACTCAGACATTCCTCTGGTTTGTCATAGATTCATAACCCCTGTTGTTAAAGCAAAATATGTCCAACACAAAGAGGCCTTCAGCTCTCATCTGTTTGCCCAGCTGTTGGACAGGACAAGTTAAAAAAAACAAAAAACTTTATTTATAAATCTAAATACAGGAAAAAAAATTAAAACATGCAGCATTGGGAATGTTGTGGATTAGTAATATAAGTACTTTACACATTGATCTAATTTTGGTTGGTGTTGCCTTATATCTGCTCTGAGCTGATTTCATTTAAATTTCCAAACTGTCTATATTGACAGAGTCTTTCTGTTCGGCAGGACTTTGTGTTTAAGATGATCATAGCATGTAACTGTGAGGATTTTGCTGTTTTGACTCTAGTTACGTATGTTCTTTTTTTTTTGTTCTTGTCATGCTCTGTTATCAGGTCTTGTGTTTTCCACGTCATAGTCAAGTTAACAATGATCTTTAATGCATTTAAGTGTCTGGTTTGGGTTCATCTTGGTTGGGTCATCTGTATTATCACCCTTTTGTTTCTCCCTTTGTTTCATGGTTTTGTCCCGCCTGGTTCCCTGCACTTTGGATTCTTCACCAACAGTTCCAATAACAGAGAAAAGTAAGCACAAGCTCACTGTAAATCTATTTTCGTCAGACCTCCTTTATTCTACTAATACAGAACACCTGTTTTCAGGGACCAGCATTTCCTGTCACTTTCCATACAAGAGTCCACTTTAAACAGTAGAGAGCACACTCAAAGCCCAATTTGTCATCACCCCTTCTTGATCTCACATTCTGATCTCAAAAGCAAAAACTAAAATTCTACATTACTGTAGTACTAATAAATGTCTCCTATCACCTCCAAAAAGAAAAACATCAAACCTCTTCAACTTTAACCTGTATTTTGCATATGGGTCAAAAGTGACCTGTTTTCTAGTTTAAGTATATAAAAAGTACTTTTTTTTTTCGTACTGGGATAAGGCTTCATTCAATCGTCAACAAAAAAATTAATTTGTGCCAATTCTGAGGGTCTCAAAATCACGCCACTAAAGATGAGGACAACTTTCTAACGGATTACAAAAGTTAGATTTGTTGGTGGTTTAATCATGTTGTGTGCAGCCATTTGCGGGGATCATGTATTATTCTAGAATAATTTGACCAGTTTCAATAGTTGACTTTGCAAAATTATCCTTGATGTTAGCCTGCTCACACCTCTATCTTTGTACTCATTTTTTTTTTCCCTAAAGTCATTTTACATTGTTTCTCTTCTTACACCTGTACTGTTGCAGCCAATGCCTTAAAGTCAGCTGACGGAGTAGAAAGAGCAGTGTAGGACCACAATATCAACAGACATTTTCAATGTAGGTCTACACAGCAGTGCTGTGTCCATCAGTCACAGCTTCTGCCCTGTTGAAATCACTGAAAGTTTCCAAACCTTTTCTATCTTTTCTGTAAAACGTCTTTCTTTTGTGGCTTTTAGATATCTGAACATGTGCTTCACATTAGTTCATTGCTCTTCTGTTAGGTCATACTATTATTGTGAAAGTTTAATTACAACAAGACTCAGACTTGGTCTAGTGCAAGTTGTTAAGTTGATCTGTCTCCTCACAGCCTCTCTGTATCTCCTGACATCACGTTTGTCAGGATAGTTCAGCTTTGGCTTTCTCTTACCTTGTTACTCTGCATGTCACTCCAGTATAATATTATTACAAACAAATAATTTTCCTGCTGGTTTCTTCCTAACTTTGTGAGATCTCATGTTTGGCGTCATCTGATTGTTCTTAGTTTTCTATTTGAACTACATTTATCCTGTAAAGGTGGAGGATTTGTTCTGGTCCTGTAATCCTGTCTCAGCACCACCAAAAAACATCCCCACAAAGCCCTCCATCAGTCTTTTTGTATTGCTCTGCATTAGTTGACACACTTCACTAGTCTCTGGTTTTTGCACTTTGTCTCTCTTGGTATAGTGAGTCAATAAAGCTGGATTGTTTTGACGTTCAAAACAAAAAATCTCTCACCGCATCTTGGGTGGAGTTTTTATGTCTTGGATGTAACGTTGCACATTTTCCAAGTTTGGTCATAGTTCTGTTAGCGTGTAGCAAGGTGTCTGTTTTGTGTGATTGTTCCAACATCTGTTTCTCACCACGAATATTGCTTACACTCCATTGGTTCATAACTGCTGTTGAAATGGCTCTCTATTAGCATACACCTTGCCCTATTACATAAAGTGCTCCAGCTTTGCTGTGGATAATGTGGAGCAGATGTCTCATTTCTACCGAGCAACAGCTGATAATCCTTACTGTAAATTCCCACCCGATATTGGACACGATGCGTTACTTTGCCCCGTTGGGGCCTTTCGGCAAGCAACTTTCTTCAACAATGATTGTATCATTCTGGTGTTTAGAGAAAGTACACAAACCTGAACTATCCTTAGTTGATAAACTGCAAGCCTTAGAGGATCTAAACATTCTTGATGTATCAGTCTTTCTAAGTATGAATGGACAAATTCAAAAACTGCTTTGGTTTCCTTCATTTCATTTTGCATTTTTAGTTTAATCAACCACCTAGTATTATCCTTGAATGTCTTCACATCTGAGATTTCCATGGATGTCAAGCAATTTCTCTAGATTTTATGCCGCCAACAACGATCAATCTAGCAGTTTGCAGTGTTCAGATAAGACTGTCTGCTACATATACGATGTAAGGTGCAAGCTAAATAGATTATTTTTCTTCCTCCTGTTTTCTGAGTTTTTTTGATAAAAATAATGGTTTCACATTTTTTCATGTGTTATTACAAAAGAGATCTTCTTTTGTATATTTCTTGAAACACTTTTTCCACCATGTTTTAGCACCTTTTTTGCAAAAGCTTTTTTCTCTTTTGAAATCATATCTGGAACATACAGTTTATCTCAGAACATGAATAATAGCTTTTTTTTGTTTTTGCTTTCGTGATTAGACAATGCATACGCCATGCAATTGATTGTCAAGTGTTAAACTGAAATGCTAACAGTGTATGTAGCTTTTTTTTGCATTGTGTGCACATTTTGATGGTCAGTTTACTTAAAAACAAAAAAATTGTAACATTTTTGGGACAGATACTCAGAATGTAACTGGATACTTCCCCACCAGCATTGTCTAATTGGTTTCACCCTCTTTCTGGGCTACCACTGTCTTTTTCTCAAGCTTTGCAGACGGCCTCCTCCGCCCTCCTTTGCCCTGCTCCATGTGTAATGAGTCTAATCCATCAGCCAGACAGTATTAATTGTATTCCGATAGTGGTGTGTTCACTTGCTACTCGCTGCTGTCTCTGCGTGTACGAGTCAATAACCCCGCCTCTAACACTTTCACGCTGCCTATGACGGAAAGGTTGGGTGTATGCAGGCGTCTCTGCATGCGCGTTTTAAAACCAACTCAGCACTGTGACTGACAAAGTACACACACACACCACAGCAGAGCTGGATCCTTGGTAGACCATTTAGAAACCACTAACTCTAGGTGAGTGACATCACATCCCTTTACTGTTTGTCCCTTTTTTATTTAAGATGGTAAAATGAGAAGCAGAGAAGTTGTAACAGCAACCATGTGAAGGATTTTATGTTTTTTACATGCGCATTTGTCAGAGCATTTGTTTTTCTGAATGCAAAAGAGGGTTCATTGATGTGTTGTTTGCAAAGTCAGACCGTGTTATTCCTATACACTTACTTCTTTGACCTGATCTGCCAAAAATTCTGTAACCAAACTTTACTCTGCACCATTCCTATTGACCTTAAACTCCCCTTAAACATGAGTAAGTGCATAACTGGATACTATATATGTTATCCAGGGTACTGGATAATGTATCAGTCTTGTGTCGGACAATCCTTTCATTTTCCATCTGTTCCTTTTCTTCATAATTTTCTTCATTCAAAAGTCGCTGAGCTTTTGTTCAGATTGTTAAAATGGTCAATCGGTCAGTCTTCCCAGGTATCAATAATACGCTTTTGCAATTTATTAATAGAAAACCAGTAACCCTGGCTTCAAAGTCAACCTAAAGGGACAATTTTTAATACAGTTAAATCTGGCTGGAACTTGTGTGTAAGTAAGAATATAAACCTTTTATTAAAATGCAAATCAGTTATTATAAAAGACTGGCTGCATAGAGAAAAGCTAAATTAGTTAAGCAATAGTTTTCTCAATTTATCAGCTTTTGATAAATGCTACCCTTTGGCTATGTTATGCTGCACCTTCCTCTGTGCTGATTTAGTAAAGTACATGGCCCAAGATGTTCTTGCACAAAAACACATTCTCATGGTGTTTGTTTAAGAATAGTGTTAGTTTTAGAAAGGAACAAGGTTGAGGAGACACTTTGGAGTTTTTTCAGGACTGTGCTTCTTGAAAAAGCTTTAGAAACAGCTCAAAAAGTGGAGGGAAA
This sequence comes from Oryzias curvinotus, assembly GCA_023969325.1. Taxonomy (NCBI): domain Eukaryota; kingdom Metazoa; phylum Chordata; class Actinopteri; order Beloniformes; family Adrianichthyidae; genus Oryzias; species Oryzias curvinotus. Next base: position 11,108,723 of record CM043706.1, read on the forward strand.
CATTCTGATTTGTGTAATTGGTAGTGGTTCTGTTGTGGTAAGAAAATGCAAGGAACTGTAAAACAACTGAAGTTTAAATGCTGACACTTAGTGGTGTGAAAGGCTTTTCTCCAAAGGATTCTCTGAAATATAATAGTTAATTTGTTCAAGTTTACGAACAGCAAAAGAGAACCACAATGAGCTGCTGTCACTTTTCACAGCGTATGAATGCCACCAAGACGTGCAGACATGGACATGCCTACTACAAATGCACCAGTGTGCGGTTTTGTCTTTCCTTCCTGATGTTTACACAGCAGCTCTGAGTGACATGCAGGACTCCCCCATGCATGTACGCAAACAGGAAAAGACTAAAACATGGATATTTGGTTAAAAATTCAAAGCCTGTTTAAACATCTATAGATCCGTTGTGAGAGTTTATATTGATTTTTTTTTCAAATGGATGAAAAGTGGTTGGAATGAAACAACAAAGCTGAACATTTCAACAGTTTCATCATTTGCTCAATCAATAACCTGAGGATCCTTTTTTTTATCAAAACATGAGAAAAGAGGGTCATGAAAACCTGTCAAAATATCAAACAAGTTCTTAAAGTAGGGAAAACCCTGCCTGTAATAGTGATAAAACTGTTGAAGTGCTGCTGAACTGCTGCAGATTGGATGACTGGCTAAATATCCAATCTAATACTGCTCATTACTTGGTTAAATGGCTTATACAGTCTCTTGATAAAGAACTGGAAACTATTTGTTGGGGTACTAAACATCAGAGTTTAATCAAAAAAGAAATCAATTAAACAATTTCTAATAAATGTTCACTGAAATTAAATATCAGTACTATTATTTCATGAATACAGTCACAGTAATTAATGTATTTTTCAGGCTAAACATTCTTTTCAGTTACACTTAATTGAAATAATTTATAACTTTATTCATTTGTTTAGAGTTTATCACTAGTCATGTGAAATGTATTTTTCATAGCCTAATACAAACCGAAGAAACAGAAAGAATCAATTAAAACAATGTTTATCTATTGCTTGTTGCCTTAGGTGAGTTATGCACACAATCAGTGTTTTTTGAAAATATGTGCTTCCCCATTTGGTTAAGAGGGTAGTTAAACGGAAATTTTAAAAAATAAGTCAATGTTTGATGGAATCAAATGTTGAACCTGTGGACAGAAATTTAACCACTTTTGTATTTTAGCCGTCAAACTTTATCCATCCATTTTCTTAAACTGCTACATTCCTTTCAGAGTCACGGCTACTGATGGACAAAGCTGGGTAAAACCCTGGACAGGTTTGTTGCAGGGTGCCCAATCACACACTTAGATCTAGGGACTCCTTAGAGTTACAAGTTCATCTATGAAGCATGTTTTTGGACTTTGGGAGAAATCGGAGTACCCGGAGAAAACCCACACATGCACGAGGAGAACGTGCAAACTCCACATTGAAAGGTCCCAGTCTGGATTCGACTCACTTGCTGTGAGGCGACAGCGCTACCAATGCACCACCATGCAGCCCGCTGTGAAACTCAGCCTTACCAACTATAAAACATGTGAAGAGGTTGTGGAAATGCTTTGTGGGATCATTTCGGCTGAGCCGGATCTCCTTTCTTCCTTTAGGCACTATCACCGTGTGTCACCATCTGAGTGCAAAGTGTGCCTGTTGGAGGCAGAAAGTGTTTCCTCCCCTGAGGCCCCTCACCCAAACTATGTGTGAAATGAACCTCTTGTCAATCGTCTACTCCAGGCTGTTTAGGGAAATGAGGGATTCGTCTGTCAGTTGCTTGGCTATGGATGGGGGACGAGGCCGTTTACAGAGTCTGACCCAACAACTGCACTGTGCTTTTGGACTGGAAATAGAGGGAAAAAAGGCAAAAAGATGAAGCAACTTGTTGCCTTTTGGAAAAAGGAAAATAAAATGAATATTATTGTTTCTGCTTAATTTTTATGTAAGTACTACACTGCCTCTTCTATGTTCTGATCCAAATCTATTCAAGATGTCCTCACAGCCCCACCTCATCACCCCCACCCCTTTATTTACCGCAATCGCCAGCAAGCTGAGATATTTCTTTTCAAATAGTTTCTCTCCGTCAATGTTGTCTTCCTTTCTTTCACCACGGCACAGACTTTGGTCACACACTCTTGTCACTCTGGACCAGCTGTCATGCACCATCTGTCCAGTGACCATTCAGCACACACTCATTTACACACAGCCCTTCAAACCTGCCCAAATCTGGGGGGTTATTGGCAACGATACTGTGCCCTAAAAAACAATCAGTGTTTATTAATCTGTGTCAAAATCAAAACAATAACTCAGAGTGGCAGGAGAGGAAAGGGAGAGGGGCGGAAAAAATGGATGATAAATGCTTCCCAACAAAAGGATCAATTTCCACATGAGCAACACTGAATACGAGACAGAGTCGTGCATGAAGCGGACAACTTGTTCACTTCTCTCGTGGATTGTTGGTCTGCTTTATGCATTTGTGATGCATGTTACCTAAACAACATATGTGCTCGGTGGTCAACACTTATGTCTGTGTGTATGTGTGTGTGTGTGTGTGTGGGCGCCGCATTCCTTTGAGCAGTGGGCTGGAAAGACTGGCCATGAAAGCAAACAGTGCTGGCAATTAAGTCTCCTGGACACCAGCCAGACAACACATATGAGCACACACACATACACACTTTCACAGGTCATCAGCGATAAGAAGATTTAAAAAATATATATGTTATCTGAATTTAAAATCAATCTTCAAGTAAAACAGACTTGAAATAAGTCCATGGGCGAATCATCTCACATTAAGGTTGAATCCAAATTCTTCCCCTACCCCTGCGGCTTCACCCTACCCCTACAGTTACTCCCCCAAACGGGGAGTTATGGAGAAATAGTGTCTCTGAATTCGGACGTTGCTCCCACTCGATGGACATCATCAATAGTTGTGGGTCGGCTAGCGCTTGGAAAAACATAAAAACATCAGTTTTATGACTTTAAAAAGGTCATGCTAAAACAAAAAGTACTTTCTTACATTAAAATGTAAACTTCTGTGTGTCAGAGCACACCTACGTGAAGAATAGAGCTTAGCACTTAAAAATACTAATTCAGACAACCCCTTTCAAATGCCCCTACAAGAGGGGTAGGGAAAAGCCCCACGGGTAGGGGAAGAATTCAGATTCGACCAAAAAATAAAATAACTGAAGTACTGAGGTGGGTTGCTATCACTGAGCCAAGTAGGCTATCTACAATTTTTTTGAAGATTTTCATATGGCCATCATGAAGCATTTTTGTAAATGTGCAAGGACCAACAACAGCAAAAAAGTTCAACTGGCAGTGACAAAATACAATTGTAACACTCCAGAAATGTTATAAAAAAAGAACAATTTCCTAAATAAGTATGTTTTGCCTATTTTCAACATATTTTAAAACAGATTTTAAGATGAATTTATGAAATATTAGGTATAAACCCTAAAATATTAAACCTTCAAAGGAAATTTCGGTGTTTATTTTTTATTTATTTCTTAAATTCCTTTTTTGTTTTGCTGAATTTTAAAAAATGTGTCAACCTTTAAAGATATTTAAATAAGGGCATACAAATTAAAACCATTAAATTTCATTCTCAATTCATAAACAAGGGGGTTGCTATCACTGTAACCTATGATGAATACAATTTTTTTTAAATTTTGAAGTACAAACTCATTTTATGTAAAAAAAAAACCTATAAAGAAATAAGATAGCTTTAATTACACACACATTTACAGACTTCTTACTTAGACTGCACTTTATTCCAGAACAATTGATGTTTGTGCCAGCAAGAAATGTGGAAAAATGAGAGATCAAATAGGGACACTACACCCTAGGTTTGCTTTTGGTGGTCCGGCAGCAGCAAACGTCTTTTTTGCAAAGTTTTGCTTAAGTCAAAAACATGAATCACACATATTTATTATGGACAAAAATCAACAAAATGGGTTTTTAATCCCAACCAGACTGCATTTTTTTCTGCTCCGTTACCTCGCAGATAAACAGCAGCTGCGTCTCCCAAACAAGCACATCAGTAGATAAAGCCTAGGAGTAATATTAAGGGAAACTGTGGATTTTAAATGTGTTTTAATATGTTGTAAATGACATTTGTGTATTCACAATGCCCTGTAAAATTGTTTTATTTTTAAATCTTTTGAACAATTTGATCTTAGTTAACAAAACTCTATGCCTTTGTTAAAGGAACATCAATTAAAAAAGGTAGCCAAGTCCTACTTATTGACATTATTGAAAAATTATGCATAATTTGCAACATTTTTTCATTAAAAATAAAGCTTTGTTCTGACATAGTCTCTCTTGTCAGGCCATTCATGTTCTGCTGTCGCCCTGTCTGATCACATACGCTGCAACCAGCCATGCAGGATAAGCTAAGTTCAGCACATCAAGTTTCCACAGAACAAGTTCAGACCCTTCAGCTCCGAGGCCGCAGCTGAGTCCAGAGCTGACTGATGCCACTGTTCCATTTACTGACCACAGCACAACACGAGCAGTTTGGTTTGAAACACGATCCAAGCGCCTTTTCAGGAAGGAGCCTCAATCTCCCACATTTGGAAAACATTTTGGAGTGAAAGCTTCTTGGACCATTTCTCCAATTTTTTCGTGTAGGGGGCGCTATATGGAAGGGAACCAAAACATGGGTTTACTGTTTAAAGGCTACTGCCATTAACTAAATTAGATTACCCGTGTCTGTGTGTGTGTCTGTGTTTGTGGGTGCAACGGGAGTGTCATGTTAGATGGTAATGCGATGAACAGCTGCGACACTCAGGTCCCCTACACGCACACACACTCACACCAACACACTTACATACACTGATTAACATTGCGGAATACCAAAAACCGACCCTGACCTTTGAAAAGACTGATTGATTTGGCGACTGTTTCTAAAGGCAAGAGCATGCGGGTGCCAGTCTGAATGAGAATCGTGAACACATCATCCACTGTGCGACTTTGTAATAGAATATGAGGCCTGATGTAATGAGGCTGTAATAAGGAAGATGCTTAATCCTACTGCGGAAAGACACAGACCTCTCACCTCCATGCACATATGCCCACACCACAAATAAAGGGAATGGATCCGTGTCACTGTGTCATCCGGACCCGCCACTCAAGTGGCAAAATGACAAACATGGGTGCCACCACAAGTATGGGATTAGAATTCAAATGTATTTATTTTTCATGCAGTCGGCAATACAAAGGGCTTTACATAATAAAAGCAAATAAAACAAGCCGTCACACACACAATGATGAAACATAAAACTTGTTGCACAGACTAAAAAAGTAAACACCCACAAATGTTCTCCCTGCAGCTCTACCCAAAACGTCACCCGTAAAGCTACTTTCACACCGGGCATCGGACGTTCAAGAACGGAATAAATGCTTGTCCAGCATGGCATTCACACTGCACAAGCAGGGAGGGGCTTCTTCTCTTTTTTTTTTTTTTTACTGATCACTAGCGCAAGTCCCCCACCTACAGTTGGACGAGGCTTGGTGCAGAGATTAAAATCTCGCAAATCTTGCTCCAGGCAGTTTCTTTTTCCGCATTTATTCTACGCACATTTGGACTTTTCATTGGGAGAAGTCATTTGAATTTGCGTTGCAGAGGGCAGTGTGAATGTAGTGTAATAACTGTTTCTTTACTGATATTTAAAAGCATTAACAATGACAGACACTGACAATTGCAGAAATAAAAATCATCGATGTTAGGAAACAGTATCGTGGGGATCCATATACACCGGCATCCAGGAAATTTACAACGGGAATAGCTACAGCAATTACCCAAACCATGGGAGGCCAAGGTCAACACCAAGCCACATGGATATACTGGCCCAACTACCCAGACAAGGGGGAGCACTGCAACAACAACCCCACAGACTGAACAGGCTGAGCCCCCAGCACCAAGGATCCTCCATGAGAGAACCCTGGAGTAGAAAGTCAAGTTAGAGATACATACAGTAGGTTTTCTAAATAAGTTGAAAGAATAATCAAATAGAATAAAATTATGGAAATGCTATGTCCAAAAAAAAGGCTGGTATCAGAGGACCACAGGCTTCACTAGTGCTAAATGAGAAGGTTTAGAACTATTATGAAAAGACTTTTACAAACAAAGCACAGAATCTTTAAATCAATCCTGAAACACAGTGGTTGTAAAACATCCTCTGATTGTCACCCAAACACTTGCCACTGAGTTTTGGCGTCATTTTTTAATTGATTTTTTTGGAAGACCTGTCAACTGGGCATTACAGTAATTCAATTTATTCAAAATAAAAGCATAGACAGCCTCTCTGTGTTAACAGGGGAGTGGAAGAAAGAGACTGTGGCAACGGTTTTAGGAAAGTAAAATCCTGTTTATGTAAAATTCCTAATATGGGGGATAAAACATCTAGATTTCTTAAACAATGAGACGATTTAAAACTTAGAAAATAAATGAATTTATCTTTTTTGTGACTTCAGGACAATTATTTGAACATTTTAGACATTGCAGCTTTTTAAAATTTGATCAAATTTGGGATATTCCATATTCTGTGATTCTTTTATTTGGTTCAATTTCAGTGCTAAACAAAACACAAAAACCTTCGAGCTCAGGAAACTGTGTTGATCATTATATACAAATATGACTAAAAATGATTTCTAATTCAGCATATAATTTGTATAATTACAAATAATGTATCTTCACATCTCCAATTGCGTTTTCCAAGAAAAAGTGAATTATTCTTCATCAATGTATGAGTACAACATATGCATAGAAATGCATTTTTAAACTAAATAATGCAATTTCTAAATATGAATAGGAAACCCTTTCTCTTTTATGGATTTAAGAAGGAAACTATACCCTTTCCTGTCTTATGCTCATATTTTTTATTTATAATACAAATGTGAATTTATTTATGATTTTAAAATATGTTAATTTGTGATTTTATATTAGAGTTTCGTGCACTCTTTTGATACTAGACATTAATTACATTTCTTTTAAAAGTTCAATGCTAATCTGGTTTTCTACTTATTGCTTCTTTTCTTCAGGAGTTACTTTGTCTCGTTTTATAGAAGCTGGCCAACAGATTTATTCTCCACATTTTAAACATCTTCTCAGTGATTTCATGCTGATCAGACATTCTGTGGTCGCTGATTCGGGTGTCTGTTTGCCAGCTGGTGTAACCTGAGCATTCGGACATCTTTATAGACAACACAACTATTCCATCTATAACTTTTTGAAAAAAGAAAAAAAAAACATATAAACCCTTTTCTCTTTTCCTCTATTAACATTTTTTCCCTCATCATCATCACCGCTTCTTTTTTTGTTTTTCAGTTTCCTTCCTTTCAAACCTAAACCCCCTCTTTCCCTGCAGCTGATCTATCATTTCACTCCCACGTTTCTTTACTCTTCAGCATCTACTTTTGTTTTACTACCTTTATTTTCCTTGTTAATCTGTTCCTTCACCTGATTTTAGGCTTTCATTTAAGCCAGAGGTCTGCAACCTGAGACTCCACAGCCAAGCGTGGCTCTTCTACTCTAACGTTTTTACTTTAAAACTGCAAAGTAAAAAAAAAGTACCTAAGTAATAAAAGTTTACTAACTCAAATGTAATCAACTCATTCACAAGCAGTTGAAGGACAGTTTGAATCACAAGTCAAGCTAAAACATTTTGACAGCTTTTTGAGGGCTGTGTTATCAATCAGACGTCAGTAAGAACAACCAGAAGTAAGGCACACCAAATTATAAGGCACATTTTTTTATGTTAGATCAAGTGAAAGGATTTTAAGTGCACCTTATGGTTACAAATCGATTGCAGGGGTCGCTTAAAAACCTCTGATTTAATTTTGGTTTGTTAGACTTACGTATTTTGGGTTTAGATACACCAACAACAGTTGAAATAACTTTATTTTGATTTACTCACTGCTGAAATTACACTACCTATACTGCATTGAGATGATACTGTGTGCTACAAGGTGTCTTTTATTTTGAAAGGAAGTCATGTGAACCTCTGTCAGAAGTTATAAACTATTCATATTTTTTTAAAAAGGCTATTTAATTCTTTGTGTTTTATTTATGACAAAAAAACAACAGTTCATTCATATTTATCATAATAGTAACAATACTATAAATACAAATCAGTGTATTGTTTTTCTAAATAGTGAGTGATGCTGTGGCTCCCACTGGGTTGTTGTTAGTAAGAAATTAACCTAAATGGCTCAGTTGAAGGTTGCAGACGTACAGATCTACACCTATTATAAGTGTGTTTTTCCTTCTTTTCCAGTAAGCTTTCCCTTACTCCACCTATTCTCTATTTTCTTTTTTTGTGTTACCAAAACACAAATCTGACTTTTCTGAAAAGCAGCATTTCTGTCAAGTGAAATTATCCACACTGTTCCTCAGGATTTCACTCCTTTGAACACACTGAGGTGGTGTGTAGATACAGAAGTCACCTCAGGAGTTACAGATCTTCCTGAAAGTAAGTGTTTATTTTAATCTTTCTAAAAATATTGTTAAACGGAAAACAAGTTTTTTTTGGGTATAAGGAAAGGGTTGTTTTGAATTTTCTTGGAAAATAAATGCTCTATAATGAAGTGTATGAAATTGAACAACCATTTGAGATTTTCACAGCTAAGTCTTTCTTTAAACCATGCAAGCTTCATTCATTTCATTGTTCTTTTTTTTTTCACAATTTGACCTCCTTAGAAACTATGCAAGACGATAAAGCTTCCAATGCAAAGAAGCTGTCATGAAGGATGATGGAGAGGTTGATTGGCAGGTGATCTGCAGGAAGCAGAAATGAGTGGACTCATAACAAAGCACCAATCACCATTGTCCAGAAACGAAGAGGAACGCAGCACAGAAAGAGTCATGCCGCTTTAACCAGCCTGGTTATACGTCATAGTGAAGCTGGCGGTGGACCGGGGAGGTCAGCGTTTAAATATTGTTTCCTTTTTCCACAAGATCATGGAAGTCTGTAAAGAAGGTGCTGCTTATTTTAAAAGAGAGCCCTCTGAATTCTGACAGGCAGCACTTGAGACGGGTTGAGGGAGCAGAAGGGTCCTACTGAGCTATTGTCACCCGCCATGCAGGTTAGCAAGACAAAGCCTTTAACCTCTGTCTGTCTCTTATTTTGTTCCCTTTTGTCAGCCTGATTCTCACACATACATTCATACAAACACCCCCCGAATAATATATTTCACACTTGTCTATTTTTTTTTACCTCATTCGTTTTTCATTGCCTTTTTGTCAAAGCAAAAAGTAACGATTTCTCACCTCCAGTAACCACTTCTGTCCCATTACAAGCTCTTTCCATCCTGAATTCCTTTTTATTCCGCTCATCACCCACTTCTATCTCTCATCCCCTCATCTTCTTTTCTTTGCACACCTCTCACTTTCTTTCACTTTTACTCCCTTGCCAGCGCACAGAGCCATTCATAACTCTGGGTTACCATTTCAACCTGCTTTCAGTTAGAGGCCTTGGCGGCATAAAGAGCTTGCCTTCAGGCTGGTGTCTGCGCTTCTTCACGCAAGCGTGCTGCGCCACACGCTCAACTGCAAATCCGTAAACAAGCTGCACACATACATTTCTCGGGTTTATGTGGTATCTAGGAGACACCAGTAATTACACACACAGTAATTAGAAAGGGAAATCCCTGATTGCTGAGATTATTATCCAGTATTGACTCTGGAGAAAGAAGCGTTTTCCTCTTGATAAACCTTTTTTTTGTTCTCCTTTTTTGCTCCTCTTTTCTTTGTGGCTCTTCCTCCATTCGCTTTATGTTTCTGTCTGTCAGTGGGTCATGCCTGGTTGCCATTCTGTCATCAGTGTCTTTTGCTCTTTCTCTAAAAGCTCCTCGCTTCCCTGAGGGCTCAACTTATAACATTACAGTACACCTCAAATCTCTTTCTCTCTGTCTTTTTTACCCTCACGCACACACAGTCACACACTAATGGAAGAAGCGCACACAACAAATACACTGAGTGAAAGCAGAGCCTCTAGACACAGAAGAAAAGAGCATCTTAAAGAGCCCTTTGGATGCGCGGCACGCTGACAGATGTGTTTAGATTAAGCAATAAACAATTATCAGAGAGTTTATACTGTCTTTAAAGAAGAATCCTGCTTTTAATTGTAACTTGAATTATTTCAAACTAATTATTAAATAAAAAGAACTTTATTACCATCAATGTGAAAACTTATTAAAGTCCCACTCTAATAATCATTTAATCCATTCAATAAGCAATCTCAGTGCTCTTTTAATTATGAGTATGCCGTTTTTAGCTCAAATGAAAAATAAAAAACTGTCATTGTCTAGGGCATAGTTTCTGCAGAACCACAGTTGTTCACTAAAAATTTACTTCTGAGTTGTGGGTGGTGTGGAATGAGCCCGCCCCCACTGTCTGATCCATCTGTTAACATGCACTCCCGCTAGCTAACAGCCCCTCACACCCCCAACCTAGCATTACTAGTGCAACAAAAAGCAATATTGGAGCCCTCCCGCTGTACAGTTTTGAGCCAGGTACCAGTTCAGATGAGGAAAATGAAGGCATATATGGATCTAGTCATCTGCAAGTGCATGCATCAAAATGAAGCGGAACAGGGAGCTTGTGGTGTGTTTTGCACATCACAAATGCACTCTTTTTTGTATTTTTGTTTGTCTGATCCTGATTCGTAAAGATTTGAATATAGAAATACTCAGAAATGCTATTTTATTTTGATTTTTCAAATATATGTCCTTCGGCATGAGAAAAATGCTTCATGAATAAGTAAAAAAAAAAAACAAAAGCACAATTTTCATTGGGGCAGGTCTTTTCGAAGCTTCAATTTACAATCAAGGTTGTGTCATGTCCTCCAATATCAAACACCTGCCACAAGAACATGCTAAAACCATAAAGAAAACAAGAGTGGGTCTTTAACATCTATATTACACATATAATCTGAACACTGGTTATAAATTATTCATTTGCTGGCTGTTGCAATATTAGACAGGAGCAGAGGTATTCTCAGGTTTCAATCAATATTTGGACCTTTGCCTCCAACTCTCATGATAACAAACCTTAAAAAACCTTTGGTTGGTTTGATTTTTGCCAGAAAAAACAGCAGCAAAAACTTTAAAGGTTTAAATTTACTAAATTAAATTAATTAAATAAATGAGATTTATAAATTAGATGAATAAATTAGATTTATTTGATTAAATTACATTTGAGCAACAATGCATAATGTTATAAAACCTATGAAAACCAAAGTATCTTATATTTTCTGATATAAGATAACACAGAGAAGGTAGTTTGGAGGCACAGAGGTAGAAATTTAAATAATAATAGGAGATTAATTGTTGTTAAGCCATGCCTGAACTTAATAAAAAAACAAAACTAGTAAACTCAGAAATCTGGAGTCTAATTATATAAAAAAAAAACATGTAAAACATTTAACATTGAGCTAAAACAAAAGTAGGTAAACGTGATGCCCGATTGAAGCCATAGCTTGCTTTTGAAATCTCAACTTTCAATCCTGTCTCATAGAAAAGTTCAGAATAGACAGAATGATTTTTACAAACTACAATGGCATTTGTCTATAAATAGTTTCAGTTTGACATTGCCTTTTTAAATTAAAGTACAACTTAGAAAAACTTGCAGAAAAAGCAGAAAAAGAAAGTAATAAAAATACTTAAATATGTTAAAAAGATGCTCTCTTCTGTACTAAAAATACAAGAAAAGAAAAAATCTTAAATATAGAAATTGAATGTAAATTCGTTTGGAAAAAGCAAATCAGACTAGAGCTTTCTATCGAAGCCTTGTTTGATAAAACATAAAACATTTTTTTCAGTTTAGCAATAAAAAAATGTAAACCAAAATTGCCAACGTAATTGAGACAACCCAAGAAAAAAGTTGATAAATTGGCTGACAACATATCTGTTAATTGCAGCGCAGACTGTAGTGTTGGCACAGGTCTCTGCAGCACACTGTGCTGTGAATGCAGGAAATACTGCATGAGGTCCATGCTTAATAGTCAACTGTATCATACCTGGAAACTCCCACAGCTCATTACAATTACTTATCTTCTAGCGTGTGTACAGGTTGGGGTGTTTATGTGTGCTTGCTTGCATGTGCACATGAATGCATAAGCGTGGCGGGGTGTTAGGAATTGCTCTATTGATGAGAGAATTAAGTCATTTTTCAATGTGGGGTTAAGCGCTGCATTATTGCCGCCTCATTTGGCTCCTGTGGGCCACCATAGCCCTCCTGTCTGGTTTCCATGGCATGGCGAGAGAACAGAGAAGGGAATGTCCGTGCTTACCAGACTGCAAGTTCATCCATCAGCTCACACACATATACACACACACATATACAAATACACACCCCCTCTCAGAAGCAGGCAAATAGGGCTTTTCCCACTCGCTGTCAACTTTCCCACAAACTTGCAACAAATCAAGTGCAGCAGCACTAAGTCTCCTAAATCCAGTCAATATCACATTATGCACTAGTAGTATTTGGATACACTGAGCTACTCAGAGTGATGCATGGCTGTAAAACCAATTTTCAAAAGAACGGTGTTGCAGATTAGGTTCACACAGTCCATGGGATTGCGTGGTAAACTACACAAATCTCAAAAAGCCATAATGCTAGTGAAAGGAAACGGATTAATTTCACAGCAGACGTTGTTTACTTTGGGGTTTCCTGCCTTTTATGTCTGAGTTTTGTGCAAAGAGACTAAACTTTGTTATGCACTGAGCAACATTGGCACGCATGGGTTGTTACTCACAGACACTATGGGAGCTGTTTGCCTTAATGAGAAGGGATGCACCTCCTTTTGGGGTTGGGCTGGGTGGGTTTATGCCTTCTGTTTGAACAAGAACTGGATGTGAGCCAACTATGTCAGTTCACAACAGTTTATATCACACAGTCAAGAAGTGAGCAACCTCACTGCTGAGACACTGAGATGGATGGACTCTCGTCTTTTATATGTACGAACCCACCCTTTTGTGCCGAGAAACATCCTCCCAGCTGGATCTTTGTTTCTCTTTCCAACTTTCTTTCAATACAGTTGACCCATAATCTCTTCCTCTCCTGGTTTACTGTAAACGGTCTAATGTGTCACTGTCATATCTGTGCATTTATCTTCTATAGAGGTGCCAGTCTCCCTGCAGTGCATCGTTTATTTCACACGTTCACGCTGAGCATGAGGGACACATGAATGAAAGCACAACCACATGCTGATATCCAGAAATACATCAACAACCTGTTGTACTTCAGGTTTGGTAACACTTTTTTCTTCTTCCTGAGAACACATTTGTCATGTGCACACAAAAATCTGTGATCACAAAGGCAGCCGAGTCTTACTTTAACTGGTTGCAAACCCTTGCATGCCTCACTGCAGCATAACATTTTTAAAGGTGCAGCATGAACAGTGAAATACTTTACCCAAATGCAATATTTTGTGTAATTGTAAACTGAAACCAAGCCTAAAAACGCTCCAGATGTCAGACAAAATACAGAAGAGAAAAGAGAAAGAAAACACAATCGCATGGGACACAAATTACAGGACAAAAGACCTTCCCTTCACCAGCTTTTCTTAGGCCAGCCTCAGCCATGTTTATAGTTCACACAGTGATTTATGACTAAGATCAACACTGCCCTCTGTGCTGACATAAGATTTAAACTTGTAATTGGTGGTGACGCCACTGACTGATGCTCCAACACAACTTGACACAAAGATCACTTTTCATAACTTCTGGATCTATATCAGGCATTTGAACGAGGCTTCATAGAAACATAATCAATCATGAAACTTTTATTTTTTGTACCTCAAGGACATCACTGTCATCTGGCAAAGAGTGTTTTTTGATTTCTTGCAGCTGTCTTACATTTGGGGCTGTAAGAACACAATAAATGCCAATTAATTTTTAGAGATATTTTACTTGTTATATGTTCATTGTTACAACAGACAAAGATGTATTTGTTTGAAGCATTGATGCCGTGAGGTGTTTAAAGATCAAACTACTGCAAACAAAGTAAAGCTGCTTCTATGCTGATGATGTTTAGCTATATTTGAAACCAGGTGATGTCACCCAGTTGACACAACTTTCAAGAAACGTTTCAAAGTTTTACTGACTTTTAGTTTTTGTTTACAAGACTTGGATAAAAAAAGGTTGTTGTTTTTGGACCTGGGGGGTGGATTTACAAACAGTACAATCCCACTGGACAGCATTATTTTAGTCTCCAGTCCTGCCATGAAAAACCTCTGAGTCAATTTTTAAAGAAGACTGGCTTTTGAATCCTACATGAATTAAGCTTGTAGAATGTCCTTTTCCCTGTCCAGTATTGCAAAAATCAGGAACATCCGGTCTTAGTGTGACACGGTAAACAGCATTTATTACTTCAAGATTATTTTCTTTGTTATCAGGCTGTTCAAAAATCTATCTAAAAAGCCTTCAGATTCAAAAGGCTTCAGAAAGAGTTTTAATGAAAATTTGTAGAAAATATTTGACTTGCTTTACTTTTGTGGTTGCCAAAAAAAAAAAAAATCATTGTACATTTTTTAGGCACTCTTAGAGCTTAAAAGCGAAATTAGAGACAAAGCTAAAGAGTGGTTCATTCTCAGTCTGCAAGATTTTGCAAGAGGACCTGGTTACAGACAACATGGCGGCAAGACATCATTAGCCAGAACCAGAAGTAAGGGACCGGAAGTCGACGTCCTAATATTTTTTTTTCTTGGTTTGAGATTTTCGCTTTTTTGTTTAACCAACAAGCCACTTTAATTTTAACCCCTATTATAAGTTATAATAAAAAAATTTCTTCAATGTTTTTCTTGTTCGTGCTGATGATAAATCAAGTGATGTTCTAGATTAAATGGTACATTCCAATCTAGCAACATACGGCATAAAGGGTTTAAAACAAATGAGACGGCTCAAAGATTTACCAAAAGAAACTTTAGGAAAGAAACCCACATGTACCTGCCTGAAGCAAACTGAATCCTAGAAGAATAGGAGGACATTAAATGTGGTTTATCTTAAATCGACATCACAATGACCAACTATGCTGCTATGCCCACTTTACTCCACACAATTAGCAAACAACAAAGAAGCAAAGACCAGGCCCCCCTCTACAAGGTAAATAACTCTTTGGCTCCCAAGAAGATCCATCCGGCCATCCATCCATCCATCCATCCATCCATCCATCTGTCCGTTCATCCATCCATCCATCCGTCTGTCCGTTCATCCATCCATCCATCCATCCATCCATTCATCCATCCATCCATCCATCCATCCATCCGTTTGTCCATCCATCCATCCATCCATCCATCCATCCATCCATCCATCCATCCATTCATCCATCAATTTTTTAACTTGCTTTTCCCTTTCGGGGTCTGGGGGTTGCTGGCTCCTGTCCTGGCTTCTGTTGGGTGATGGCAGAGTTCACCCTGGGCAGGTCACTACTCTGTTGCAGCACTAAGATCCAATTATTACAAATGTTGCATAATACTAACTTTTCTTAAACTGAATAAATTTGAAGTATGTACAACCAAATCTGAGAAAGGAAAATTGATTCAAGTAACAGTATCTACTCTTGCTTGACTCAGGAAATATTTGCAGACACAACAGATGCTTAAAGGTTAAAAAGATCAAAATACAACAATAAAATAAATTAGTACCTATTGATTAGGTAGAATTGGATGCTGACATCACTCAGAGTGCTTTCTTTTAGCTTCATTAAGATCAGTTTTACCCAGTTAAGCAACTTAGTTTTAAGCATAAACTTTAAAAGTATTTCTAGTTTCAAATTTAACCAATAAAACGTAACTAAAACAATTTTCCATGCATAATTCACTCACGTTGTTCAAAGATCACAGTAAAGGTTAGCAAACTTAAACAGGAGTCATAAATCACATGAATGCAGGAATTTATTTACAGAAACTAACACAGTGGCAAAGGGGCCCTGTGAACCAGCCATGATAATTTGGATCGGTCTCTACTTCCACAGCCTCTAAAAAAAGCTCAGGTCACATAGTGAGATCTGCTGCCTTCTTTCCCAGACTCCATGACGAGGTGTCAAATCTTTTCAGCTCCACCTGACACACAAGCCACATGCCGAACATCCTCACTGCTGTTTGCATGGATCTGCGGGAGCAAGAGCTGCCTCTGTTGTCGCCTTACTGATGGTGGTTTCCCTGTTTGTTTGTCATGTTGAAGTGAAATAATACTCTAAAGTTTACACAAATTCTGGGGAACTCTCAGAGGCATTCACTGCAAGCTCATGACACTGACAAATTAAAATGCCTTCTGTAACACTATCATAGCGCAGCAGCACCCCTGGCAACTGCTCCGCTCCCATTGAAAGCACACATAACTTTATTAACTCACAAACAGCATGACGTGTCTCCAAAAGCAGCAGGCTGTGCAGGCGTCCTGCCATCCTGATAATATAACTTTATTAACCAGTGTGTTGAATCAGTCACACACAGCCACTTTGCAAACTCAACAAGTAGTTTGTGGCCCGCCCTGAAATAAGCACAAGTTGGTTAGTTGCTGCACCACAGTGTCCATTCCATCACAGCTGTCAGAGAAAAGGAGGGAATGGAAGAAAACAGGCAGACAGAAACGAGCAGAACTGCCTTTCTAATGTATGCTGAAGTCCAAAAAATGTGTGAGCACTCTCATAATCTAAACCAAAATGTGCTTTTATTTTTTTTAGGACCAACTGAAGCACCATTTGCCTCAAAGAAATAAATACGAGGGAAGAATAGTAAGAGTTTTTTTGCTTCATGAACTTCATCATACTCTGGGTGGGGACTGATTCTTTAGCCTTTGCTTGATTTTTGCAGCTACATTTGAGTCTTTCTCAAATAATAAAAAAGTTTGATTTTTATGTTATTTAATTCCAGGGACTTAATTGCAGTAAATGTGTCACAATATTTATGTTTTCCAAGGTTAAAAGTGTCACCTTTTTTAGAGAATTTGACATAGGTTCTCCAAAGGTTTAAGAAGGGCTTCATTTAGCTTATTATTTGAACAGATGTAATTATGGAATGATTTGACACCTGATTTTACAAAAAAAGGGGGTTAATAACCTACTTAAAAAAATAATTGAACCTATTTCCAAAATATAATATTAATAATAGACTAACGATTAGTCGACCTAATCGATAAATCGAATTATAGTCCTACAATCCAACCAGATCAATCTGTCTGAGGCAAGTTATTTATCAAATCGAGCTATACCATTATAAACCGTTACAAAAGGAAATGAATTGATTATAATCAATATCTGAAAATACCATTTGGATTAATGCATGGTAGATTCATCTTCTATAATGCAAAAACGACCAAGTGCCTCAGAGCAGACAACACGTGCGATGACAGTAAAAAATGTTAAAGCCAATAATTCCATTCCAATGCATGGAAACACTTTAAATTTAGCTAAGACATCAGACTATACAGTGTGGTAGAATGTTCTAATAATGATCCCATAATAGTCTTTGTGGAAAAACAACAGTGGGCTGAACTTTATGAAACTAAAATGTGAATGAATTTGCAATTAATTCTTGTTTACTTGTTTGTACAAATATTAGTTTACAATTGATTATCTTAAAAGAAATACAAGGAATGCGGAAAACTTCACCTGCACTGTTCAGTGCCAGGTATTTATCATTGAGTAACAGTGTTTGAATTTTTGGCTAATGATGTCCTTGAATTGATGAATCCGTTCAATCTAAATGAACCAATATTGACCATGTATTGTAACAGCAACCATAAATTATCATATGAATCGAATAGTTAAAATAAATCCCCAAGTTAATAATTAAATATTTATCTAAAGTTTTTTCCATTAAATTCCAGGACACAGTAAGGTGTGGCATGTATCAAATATATTCCTTCTGAACACATTTATGCTTTATTGAAAGATGGGATCAAATGACATCCGACCCTGACTGACACACCTCCCACATCACTCCTTCAACTATTTCCTGAATTTAGTATTGGTAAACACTTAACTCTTTGTGGCACAACTAAAACTCACGCAAATATATTGTAATTAAATAATAATTTCACCTTGAATTAAGTAATGTAACTGTTTTTCCTGTGCGCATCTCTATCCCCTCTCAAGGGATTTTGGAGTAAGTGATGTAACTAATTGACCAATCAGATTGCACTAACAAGCTGTCAGACCGTGTTAGGATCATCGACCAATCACGGGAGGCTGGGCTGTCTCCCGAGGAAACAGTTTAGCCAATGACCTGCAAGAATCTGACTCCGAGCGATTGCAATCAAACACCAGACGGAGATACACAAAGTGGAAGCTCTCGGAAGCAGACACACAAACAGGGGGAACACACACAAGCTGGAAAAGAGCAGTCGGGACTGTTTACAACAAAGAAGCGTGCCATTCGTGTGTATGCATGACTGTGAGCACTATTGCACCGAAGAAGATGTTGTGTAGGAACAAAGACTTTTGCTGTCCATTAGTGGGCAAAAGCTTGAGGGCAAGAACACCAACGCACACATTCAGAAACACACTCTGAGCTTGAGACTTCATTTGGTGTGTGAGCGTACAAGTGATGCAGCTTGGTTCTCTTCCCCCTGTTCAATCCCATCCTTTTCTCACATTATCAGTTTTTGTTTGCACCCCATTTCTTCCTCATGTTTGTCCTCCAGACCAACCCCTCCCTTTTTTTTTTCCTCCAGCCACTTTTTCTCTCCAAATTTATATATTTTCTTTTCCTTTCCAGCCATCAAACCCTTTTAGCTTTCTTTTTCTTTTAACTTTCTCTGCATCATTCCAACCGAAGTCTCCTTCCCCCTTCTCCCTTTCCATCCATCCCCGTTTTCCTCTTCTTTCCCTGAGGGAGACGGTGTTGTAAAGATGCCACTGCTTTCAAGAAACAGCGGGTTGCCCCTTCAAGCCTCAAACACGGTCAGTGGAGCCTGAGTTATTAACACACACACGCACGCAAACACACACGCCAAAGGCAGAGTTTGATCTCCTGCACCACGTCTGCAATAGTGATCAAGGATTGACACATATGCACAAGCAGCTTGTTAATATGTTAATTTTCACTGTGCATATAAATGATCATCTGAGAGCAAACAAACACACTCAGTGGCCATCTGCTCCATTCAGATGTATGGGCCAGTGTGTGTGCGCATCACTGCACTCCCTGTCACAGCAGAAATAAATGTTTGTTGGCTCACAGTGGGAAGAATTTGTTCCATGCATTAAAGTATTTGTTCACCAGCACACACATTTAAACGAGGACTAAGCATCGTGCGTCTGCAGATTTTTGAGAAATCCAAATATGTTGGATTAGCAAAAACAAATTCAGACCAAAACCACATCCCAACGGAATCAAAACCCAACCTTCTTTAGCTTTTACCTTAAAAAGAAGGCATTACAATTTCTTATTTTTCTTCCCCACGAAGCAAGTTGGCACACACTTACACAGTAATACCAGCAGCAGAAAAACCAAAGCCAAGAGATCAGCGGAAAAGAAAAAAACTGAGATCATGACGATGACTGACATTCCTGGGAATGCTGCAATACCTCACAGTGGACACACACAGTGGGCAGGGGAAAATGCCTGTGTGACAGAAACAGACAGAGGGGCAATTCCATTTTTTTTTTCAGAAGAGCGGTGGATTAGGAAAAGATTAGGATAGTATCATGACAAGATTATGACACACATAAAGCTCTGCTGCTCTAAGCTTAATACCGACCTTTTTTTCTGTCATGTGTTCATACGTTTGCACATATGTGAGGGGTTAATTGAGGGAAATCTACAGGATGGATACATGTAGAGCAGACTGAGCTTTTTTCCTCAGGGATGAAGCAGCTATATATGCGTGTCTGTTGAGTTGCAGGGGTTCAGATGTATTCCAGAACCCCTGCTTCATGCCACATATGGGGTCACTGCTGCTCTCCCCCAAGGGGTGTAAAGGTTTGTCAGGAACTAGGCTATCGGGAAAGGGGGAGACAGCAAATCAAATGTTTGAGCTTCTAGATGATTGTGAGTAAACTCAGTTGCTGGTGATTGAGTTAAATTTGTGATCAACTCTTTGGTTCTCTTCCCCCTGCTTCAGTAAAATCAGGTCCACCTGCACCGCGTGTCTGTGTATGTTAACAAGAATGGAGAGCTGTTGACTTCATAGGCAACGTGAGAAAGCAGCATCGAGTGGTCCAACACTGTTGTTATTTTTGGTCCGGGCCTCTAAGGTAACTGAAGGCAGACAGGGGGACGCACAGCAGAGAGACCTGGGGGGGTCTGGAAAATTGTTAGATCGTGACAGAAATATTTATCAAAAGGCAGCAACTTTTAATTTGATTTTTGGATCATAATAATTACTGCTAAATGTATCCTTTCTGGTCTTTTAAAAAGAAAAAACTTGTTTTCATTGTTTGACTAATTTTCATTTTTAGTGCACCAGTCTTTAATACAGAGTAATCTTTTGAGACTTAGGGTTTCGTTTACAAGAAAGGCATGTTTAATTTATCTGATTAAGATGAGTAGACATGAAGAATTTGCCCTCTTGAATAAAAGGATTTTAGTCAAATCTCCAAACTGAAGTCTTTGATTCTTCTCTTGTGTAAATGCTCTTGTGTAATAAATTAGACAGGTAATCCAGGAAATAGTGCAGATGAAAATCCAACTTGACTTTTTAGAGAGAAAACAACAAACAAAATATTTTTGCAAACTACCTTAAAATTCACTGCTTCACTTGTAAAAAATGATGTATAACAGGTGTTGTTGCTCTGGATTCCACTGCTGAAGTCAGAACATTTATGAAAAAAAAAAAGGATTGTTATATAATTTCTAATAAACTACTGCTGCTTTGTAGAAACTATGTCCTAGAAAATTACATTTTTTTTTATTTAGGCTAAAAACGGCATAATTATAATTTATAATTTTAATATTATAATTATAATTTTAAAAGACATCTTTTGAAACTTTCTCACATTTTTTTAAGTTTTCATTTTGTTTTCTTTTAAAAGAGATCATACTGTAGCATACTTATATATATATAAACTCAAAGGTAGTTGCTGTCACCCTGAAAACAGTCTTTTGGTGTTTTTTTATCCAGGCTTTTTTAACAACTCTCTGTCTTTTTGGTACCGTATGATGCAAAACATTTTTAACACCAAAGTAAAATATTTTATATCCCTGTGAGTTTGCTTAAATCTTAACGTGTATACTATTAGACAGTGAGGATAAATTTTTATCTTTTTTCCTATTTTTGTTTGGGGTGCATCTTAGTTTTGTTCAAATAACAGCAACAAAACAATTTGATTCGAAAATAGAAAAATCTAAAAGTGTGAGATTGTTTTTCTCACTATTACATAATTTCTCATGTCGATACAGGCTGTTCAAAATAAAGTAAACATTGTGTAACAAGGAACAATCAGAGCAGCGCCTCACAGACAAAGATGAAGAATAATGTGTTCACGCTGAGAGCTGACCATGTTATGACATCATGTGTTGTTAACCAATTAGACTGGGTGTTGCATGAGAGAGGATGCAGCAGCCTCTAAAAGCCTCACCGCCGCTGACCTCAAGAAGGGGGAATTCACTAATAATATTTGCTTTCCCCGTGCTCCTCCAACACCCCATGCTTTCTTTCACTTCAGTAATGGTATGAGCTGCAGAGCCCCTGTTTGTGCCGGACCGAGCAAACTGTCCATCTGGAGCCCAAAGTCAGAAACCTGAGGCCCAGGCCACTTAAACCGTGTGTCAGGACGGCAGATTGTTTGTTGATTGCTTCTGAGTTTCAACAGGACCAGCTGAGCGAGGAGGAGCTTTAATGAGGAGGAAGCTGCAGAATGATTTCGTTCTGGTTTGGCTTTTTTGAAGCATAACATGTTTTGGCATAGGCGGGAGTGATTGTATGACTTTACTGTTGTGGCTGAATAAAATTACACAGAACGAAGGAAATCTGCATAATGTGTGTGCTTTATTTGGTTTAATCGCTGACGTGGAAATCTCTTTCTTTAAAACTCTCCTGCTGATGTAAAGACACAATCTGTCCTGGAGCTTTTAAGTATTCGAATAAACACATGCAAGTGAAGCTGCTGCACAAGAGCAGCTGAGCTTTAGATTGCTCCAAAATCCCCTGTGACCATGAGTTTGGGCTGACGGGGGGGCTGGAATAAACTTACCACCTGCTACTGGTAGTCCACTTACCCACACACACTCACTTGTCTATAACATCTGCCACTACGGCCTCTTGTGTTTTGCCAACACCGGAAATTTCCAGAGTAATAGTCACAGCTCAAGGCAGTCCCTACAGTTTCCCAGCTTTTAATGGCTGTTCGCCTTACATCATTAATGCATATCAATCACCATAAATGCACACTCACATGCAGAGCGCAAGTGCAGCAGGATTTGTATCAGTGAGCTGTGAATAACAAAGCTGAAAGCCTATGGGGTGAGCATTTGGCTGCAAAAAGTTCAGACTGCGCACAAACAGAATGATTGGACAAAGGGGGACGTAAAGCGCCTGCGAGGAAGGACCAAATAAAAATATATACCTTTAGAAGTGATGCTGTGGATTTCAGGACAATTAAGATGTAAGAATAACTAAATAAAATGGAATCCCCCGATGCAAAAATGACAAATTTCTACTTGAGCTGTGACACAAACATCTGCTAAAGATACTTTCAGCAAAACCAATCTCATATCTCATTGCACAGATGCAGATACTCATACTTAAGATATTGTTACAACTTCAATATACCAGCCTAAGAAACACTACAGTACAACGTGGAAAACATAGCAGTTTGTCATGTTTTTAGGGCCATATTTGTTAGATCTACATGTGAGTTTTACTTGTCAGACTGAGTGTACGGTGGCCCTGAAGTGCAAATCTTATCAACAAATCACTCAAGGAAAAAATGTAAGAAATATTAAAGATCACAACAACAATTAAAAGCAAAAAAGGAAAAAAAAATCAACAACATATTTTAGAAATCAAAACAACATTTTAGAACCAAAACGAATAAAAGCATTTTCAATAACAAAAGAAATTTCCAGAAATAGTGTTAAAAAATGAACCAAGACAAGAAAAATAGTAGGTACTATGGGATTGAGAATCCACCAAACTAGTGTCTGTGTGTGTGGCAAGACGCCTAATGAAATGTCTCCTGTCAGAAGATTTTTGCCATACCAAATAACTTCTGGTTAAAAAAGTGAACAAATGATCAACAACATCCTAAATTACCTATCCGGTTTCTTTTGACGTTTTATTTTTTAACATTTCATTTTAATACCTTGACATTACTTTTGTTTTTCAAAACGTTTAATTTTTATTTTGCTTCATATTTTTGGAATCATGTTTTAATTTTGGGGAATTTTTGTTTTGATTTCTAAAATGTATTGTTGCTTTTTTATGAATTGGGTTTTTAAATTCTTATTATGATCTTTAATATGTTTTTGCTTTGAGTGATTTGTTGTGTTATGTGATTTGTACTTCATGGCCACGTTTTGCGTTCATCTTTTGACCATGAAGTGTATGACCCGTGACTTCCCCATCTCTCACCTGTGGCCAGCTGGATCAGACACGCCCCCTCTTTAACCCATAACGAGAACAGGAAGCTGGTTTAGAAAGTGAATCTGCTGGCTTTTCACTGTTGTGTCACATAAATCGTAGGTACATTTATTACTGGAGCCCTCTTACAGCCATCCTTGGGGAGACTTTCATGAAATGCCTGTGAATGTTGCACATTAAGCACAGATGAATTTCTCACACCACAAAAGTTCTTTTTTTATTGGGTTATTTGTTAGCACTTGTGTAGTCTCAAAATTTTGCCTAAAAACAAAAACAAAAAAATTGGCAAAACACTCTAAGGGGCATAACATTTATGTTTTTTGGTCAGAGTTTTGGAAGAGTCAGAAAACACTTTTTAGAAGCTAGAACAAAACTATATACGGCCACTTCAGCAAATGTATAGGCAAAAACCTTTTTCCAACTTACATCTTAAATCAGTTAGATGGATGAATAAATCAAAAGTTTGGTGTTTAATATCTGAGATTAAATTTTAGAATTTTAAAAAATGTCTATGTTTTTAAATAGCTTTTTACAGCAGTTTAGGAATAAATGTTGTTCTATAAAGTAATTTGTCTGCAACATCTCTACACTAAAGTCTAATAAACTTATTACAAAATAGTTTACAACAATTGCTTTTTAACTGCAAGAGTTTCTGAATGACATGGACACACACACACGCTCTGGAGTGCTCAAAAGCCATCAAACGTCCAGCCTCTGTCTCTTGACGCGCTTTCATCTTCGCATGCTAATTAACCTTGACCTGAAACCTCCCAGAGCTTAATTGCTACCAAGGAAATGACTGCTATTTGCAGGACTGTTATACACACACATATGCCGCATGCACAGTTCAATTAGAACCATCCATTCTGCTTGACCAGCACCAGTCATCACCATGAGCCCATTAGACATCACCTGTCTGCCACTTTAGGCTCTATCCACTCAGGGGAGTGCAGAGGATAAAGACAAAAGGAAGAAAAGGTTAGCGAGGAGCTTTAGTAAAAACAATTATGCAAATAGATCTCATGATAAAAGCATATTCTTTTACATGCATGTGTTTTTAACATGTATGAGTAAAGCGTTATCCTAATAAAGATCTTTGAAATGAATACTCAGCAGAAGAAAATCTATTTAGTGATTTTCTGCCACTGAAGATATGCAATATTTGTAGACTTTTGCTTAACGCAGAACCAGCATACTTGCTGCAAAACGAATAAACATAGAAACTAAAATGCATAAACAGGGGAAGCTCAGTAAAAATGTATTAAAAGTCAGCTGAACCAATCCAACGGCTGCTGTCAGCTTGGGCGATCTGATTTAAGGAAATGAAGCGAAGCCGTCTTTTCAGGAATGCAGAGGTGAATTAATTCTCTTTAGTCTTCCAGCTGCAGGCTGACACACTGACAGAGTTACTTACACCAGCATGCAAACTCAATGAAGCTCGAAAAACACTCAACTCATGGGATCAACATGCTGAACACACACAAAACACATACACTTGCTGCATTACTTCTGATCGCTTTGAGGTTTTGTCAGAACATGCTGGTTGCCAGGTGGAATTGTGTTGTGGTTATTAAGCTTTCTTTCCTCTACCTTTACACCCCCATTCACTCACTGCATTAATCCTTCAACCACCCCCTCTCCTTTCCATAGGTGCTGACAGCTCATGATTTTTTGTGGCATCCTCACACTAAACCCTCATTGTTACCATCAAGTCGTTTTTATCAAACTGCTTTTTGTGTCCTGCAAATGTGTCTGGTTCATCTGCTTCAAAAGAACCAAGGATTGAATTTTGCAACACAAAAGCAGAAGTTAATGGCTCCAACCTTTGTAAAAGGTAAAAGTCAGGGTAGAGTAGAAAAAAAAAATCAATTTTGACATGTTTTCCTGCAAGTAAAATGGGATACAACACCTAAACACTAAAAAAACAAAAGAATTGAGGTTTATATCAAGGTGAGCAAGCTTAATTAAACCTGAAACACATAGAAAATTTAACTTTTAAATAAATCATCAATCAGATATGTTGAAGCAAAAATATATTTGACTGTTTGTTCAATTTTTAGTCACATTTGAATAAAAATTTGCTGAAATAAAAAAGCGTTTTTATATTTAATGTGTATAAAATATAGAATTCAATCATAATTCTTGCATTAAAATGCTGTTTATTCTGTTGTGGTAGCTGAGAAAGGACAGAAAATCAGAGATGCTAATTTATTCATGAGACATTTGTTATTACACCTCATATGCAGTCCCCTGCGTTAGCTGAGAGAGTATCGCAGTTCCGTAAAGGATCGTCATTTTAGGTCCTACAGCAACTCATAGATGTGACAACAGAAAAAAGCCCCTCCTTTATTAGATTCTGACTCTCATGCTCTAGTAACCTTTTGCAAAGGTTTTTCAAGGACAGACAATATCCGCAGCTACTTTGTCTTGGAAACACCACAAATTACCTGGGAGGTCACTAAGGAAACCCTTCGCTGACTCCGAACACACACATGCCAACAGTAACCCATCTCCCCAGTCAGGCTTGTAATTATAAAAGCTGTAAAACAGGCTGACATCATAACTATTCGTGCCCTCAGAGCCTTCCTTTACACACAGTTCTGTAGTTTGGTGCTTAACTTTTGGATGCAGTCATTCATTGCACTTCATCCCCTCCAACAATCTTACGTTTTTTTTTCCCACCATAATCCACTGCAGAAATGCCCCCCCCCCCCCCCCATCTCTACAGACACACAAAATAGCAAAATAGTGGTTTTACTTAAAAATATGAAGATATTCAATGTTGACTGAGGCTGCTTAAGTGTCAACAGCTGCCATAAAAACATTAAAAGCAAAAAATTTGATTTACAATTTTATATGAAAACTTATATGATAAGACAATAAACAATCTAAAAGGAGGGAAAAAAATCAAGCAGCTGTAAGGTCAGAAGAATCCTGAGCTTCAGTGAGGATTTGCATCAATGCTGACAAAACACACTGCTAGAAGTCTTCTCCCTTAAATCACAACCTGTCCTACAAATGAAGTGCAAGTACTGATTTGTAACCCGCTGACTCAGAAGCAGGATGAAACCTGCAAAGACACACACTTTTGTCTTGTTGAATGTCTCTTAATGGAATATTTCAGCAAAAAACGTGCAGTTTTCCAAGAAACCGGACAGTTAGTAGAGATAGGATGAAGCAGCTAAATTTCCTACAGACTTTCAATTGAAATATACATTTTATGCATTAGTTGTTACATATTGTCAATTTATTTTTTAAATAAAAAGACAGAAACTAAGAGAACTTTATGAAACCACACCACCCCCCTCAAAAAAAATCTGCTATCAATTGAGCTCATTTAGAAGCCAAACGAGCAAGAAAGTGAAATCAAAGGTGTCAAAAGCACAAAACCCCTTCTATTGAAGAGACAGACAGATGAGCAAATAAGGTGTTAAGAGGAAGAAGAAATATGTCGTGATCAGAGTTCAAACTTGTCTTTGCATAGTTTATCTGATCACTTTTGCAGATAGCATCTGTTTTATCTTGCGTCACTCTTCTGGTGTGTGTGAGTTTGTGCTCCCTCGCCTGACACTTAGCTTAAAGGGTCAGAGTTCTTTGGAGCAGCCGTCCAATTATGGGGGCATGGTGTTGCCGTAGAGATGAGAGAAAACTGTAATTGGATAATGACACCTCAGGGTTGGAACCCACTATTAAAGCTTCTCAAAGACACACATACTTGTCTGAACACTTCAGTATGTGTACAGAGAGGATAAAAACACAGGTTAGACACCAACTTGTGATTACAAGTTGCTGATCTATAATCAGCCTAATATAGGACAGCTACAACTTTCTCCAATCCTTTCAAATTTATTCACTTGTGCTTGTTCACTTCCCTGCATATCATTAAAAGTGTTTTTTTTTTTTAACAGTTTGATGCTAAATTCTTCATTTCAAATGATTCTTTAACTTAAATTACACTGAAGTGAAAGTGCTGTGGGTCTGTTTCTGGCCCAAACCCTCACATTATGAAAACATAGTGCGTTTTAATGAGCCTAGGTCGCTGTGGTCACTTCAAACACACTCAGCTTTGATGGAAATTATGTGAGAGGCTTTAAACTTGTGAGCAACATCTCTGGGAGCAATCCCTGGTCAGCTCCCAGTTTCCTCTTTTGGTTTCTCCTCCATCATTACCATGTATGAGGGTCTTGCATAAGCTACTCCAAAACAGTGTTTTAGGCTCAGATGGGAGAAAGTTGCGGAGCGCAGTGAAGAGAGGGGGGAAAAGAATTAAATGAAAGGTGCTGGAAAAAGAAAAAAAAAAGATAATGGCAGAAAGGGGGTAGAAAGACAAGGAGGGAGGAAAATGAGGGGCACAAAAAAAAGACCAAGTGAGAAGGAGAAGCTGCAAGGGAGGGCCAGGAGGTTTTCTTTTGTGGCAGTTGGACGGTGACAGGAGTGCCAATAGAGTGGCCAGCAATGACGGTCCCACTGGAGAATGCCGACTATGCCAGTAGAGGGGCACTAATGGAGCCAGAGAAGAGATGCAGTTGCCTGCCCCAGAGGGGGGATATTGTGAACCGGACAAGGCGACTTGACGCGGAGCCAAGATGAAGGATTGGAGTGGAACGAGGGAGGTGCCCGAGGCAGTCAAAGACAGCCATGTTAGATCTGCTGACTGATTGGCACAAACTGAACTCTGTCCATATACTTCACTTTAAACATAGTCTCTTTTGAACACTTGTGTTTATTTTCTTTTCCTTGCTTTTATAAGCCAACAACAAATGAGAATCTAGGGCTTGAATAATGGTGAAAATGATACAAGGGGGCTAAGTCATAATCTCACAGACGTGTGCTGCTCTACAAGGACAGATGCTGCAAGAAGGCGTCATTACTGCTGAGTGGCTGGTTGTTTGATTGGGTTGGCGGATAGGATGATATATTGTCTTGATTGCTCCATATTGTCTCCCATAATTCAACAGCCACGCCAGCTCGTCCATCAATACGAAGCCTGGATCCATGACTGCAAACGCCCAGGAGAGATCAGAAAGAGACACATCGATATACCACTGATTCTGTGTAATCCAACACCACTTTTACTGATTAAAATACACAAACAAAACTGTGACTTAGATGAGGGGTAACAAAACGTCAAAACTTATTGTGCAAACAAAAAGACAAAGAAAAGCTTTTGACCACCTTAAGATTTCGCACACTAGTTGCAGTATTTTTTACATACATACTCCATCATCTAACCTGCTTTCTAGTAAGCAGGCTGGATGGAAGTCGTCTTTTTTATATAGTTTGGCCTTATAATCAGGAGTGTGAGTTTAATAAAAAATAATATTGGCTCATATATTTATTTTCTCACTAACAACCAATTGCCTTTTAGCGATTGTTTCCTTCTTACAACCCCTAGAGGGCACTGTAGGTGTGTGTATCAGTATTTGCTACTAACTGCAATGCAGAAGAAGAACAAACGTCATCCAAAAGAAACAGAATCTGATCGTTCTCCTCCTTAACTTAATGATATTTTTCTTATTGGCTTTGAGACATTGATATTCTCTTTTTTTTCCTTCCTCTGACTAATACGAAACGGGAAGTCATCAAACTGGGTTACAGACACACGAAAGTACCACTATTAGTGCCATCATTCAGATGCAGCTCCTGCAGTAGAAGGTAAATCTAAATCTCATGAACCCATTTGTTTACCGCTCCCGCAGGGGATGGGTCAACTGCGGAGAACAAGGTGTGGGACTGCTAATGGGACTTTAACTTTACTGACACCATTGCAGAGTTCTTTAAAATAAATAAACCTGATCTCTTAACATCATCCGTGTCTTTCATGCCTCGTAAATGAGATGTACAGTCAATGCTTCTATGTGCCTTTATGACGAGGCTAAGAATCTTTGGTGGGAGCTTCTCCTAATTGTATCTAGAGCATCGATTTTATGGAAATATTTTTGGACAAGCATTGAGCATCGAATTTGCCAAAAAAGAAGAAGCGGGACACTTTTCTCTCAAAAGTGTGACCTATTTATGATTTTTTTTCTTTATTATGCACTATTTGGCTACTGTGACTTCTACTCTGGAGCAATTTATAGTAAAAAAAACCCCAGATGCGCATCTTTTATTGTGAAAGGACCCTTCCTGTTTTCAGGTGGAGTTTCCAGGCATCATGGGTCAAAAAAGATGGTAGATTCTGTTAAACGGAAAAGTTTTGTCAGCGAAGACTTTGAATGAAAAAAAAACAGTACTGTGTTCTGGTTCTAACTGTCAAAAGCCCATATCAAAAGCTGCTCGTGTAAAATGAAAAGAATGCAGGAGAAAAGGGCAGAACATGGAGTGCTGAGGTGTGTTTACGCTCTCACAAGCCCACTTTTACACTTAGAAGCACCATTCTGTCCACATAGTATGATTTTAAAAAGAATCTTAATCCGATGGATCAGAAATTGGAAGTTCTGCTCCCATGTTAGATCATTGTTATCCTAGCGAAATTTTTGACATAAATTTGATGTCATAGGTATGTACCCCCTCCCAGTAATCCACGCTCAGATTACGCACACAAACACACACCTGGGGACTTCTTTTCTGACAGACATGCTGGCTCCAGGCCTCAAACAGTACATTCTGACATGCCTCTTTCTTCTTTCCACATCTCCCCTTTCTTTACTTTCCCTCTTTTCTACCCCGTATTTTTCTTCACAGCCTGATCACAATCCAGAAGACACTTCTTTCTTCACCTCCGTGAATTCCTCCACTGTTCTTTTTTTCCCCACACCGTTTAGGAGAGCAAATACATCTTTAATCTTTCCTTTAAATACCTCTCAGTCAGTCTGTCCAGATCCACCCCTTCCTCCCTCTGACTGCTTTTCCAGTCAAAGCTTCCACTCTTTGTGTAATTTGATGGGCAAAGCAGCAGGTCCATTGCTGGCAGTCCCATTATCCTGCGTATCTCATCATTGACACTGATGCTCCATGACCCTTCACCCCATAGCTCTGAACTTTGAGACTCCTATACATTTAGCAACAAATCATTCAAATTTATCATTGGATCCAACTTTTGTGGGCTGAGAAAGACATCTTCATGAACAGTGTTGGGGTAACAAAATAAAAAATTACTGTAATTTAATTACTTTTGTCAGTAATAGAGTAAGGTAATGAATTACAGTTCAAATTTTGGTAATAAATTACAATTACTGGACTGCAGAAACCCTTGTTACTTCGGTACTTAGACACGCCCTTATTGCTACAGTCATCGTTTAAAATCAAAATCCGATGGCTCAAAGATGAGACACTGAGGAGCAGGAGAGTAGAGACCCGCTCCGTATAAACGGCTCCTTGAGCCGCTCTATGATGAGAACGACAAGAGCCGGAGCCATTTCTTTCTACATTATTTCACCCATTCTTACTTTTTTTTTCTGTAAGTGGCACGTCAATATGAGTTTGTGCTAAACTGGGGGGGAGTTTATAGTTCGCAACACTTGCAGTAGCGCAGAACTGTGGATGAGGGAGAGAGGCAGGAGCAACAAGAAGACGCAACGTCCACACAGAAAAGTGAAGGAAATGAGTGACAACAGGAAATAAACAAACATCTGAGTGATCTCACTTTTATGGAGAATACAAAGGCAGAATTTAGAGTCTGCAAGAAATAATCTCATCTAGAATCAGCTTCAGAACCAACCTGAGAACTGAGAGCATCTTCTCCAAAGCAGGATCATTACTGACTAAAGTAACCAGAACAGCTTCACAAAAATGAGACACTTATTTGTTGTAATGCAAAAGCCCTCAGAATCTAGACTGATTTTGATTTTAAAATTGGGTTTTATTTTACATTTCTACTAAAACATAAAATACAAATACATCAGTGGTCATCTTGTGGCTCCTTTCTAATGAGTTGAAAGCTTGCATCGGTCATCTAATATCCTATTTGACTGTTTAAATCAGAAAAATAAATGGCACAACATATTTTTAAAATGCCAAGAGAAGTAATGACCCCAAACTACATCTTCTGCTCAGCAAGCTTCAACGTGATGAATGTTTGAATGACCTGCAAATAATGGAGCCGTGCATGCACAGAAGGCAAATTGGATTTCTTTTTTTTAAATTTACAACAGGTAAATAAAATCCATTCAAACCCGTAATTTGCTGAGGTCCCTGCCAACAACAAAACTATGATCTAAAACTTTGAAAGCTTTGCCTTGATAGCTATTTTCCGCTGCCAGAATGCTTGACTCAGCATCGACCACAGTACCAATTTATGTATTTATATATATGCATTTTATTGACACAGAAAATGGTGAACTGAAGCTGTGCACTGCTACAGACGCTCTAACTTGCTCACACGTTTTATGTTCTGACTAAATAAAGAGATCTATTGTATCAGTGCAGTTTTAACAATCCCAGCAGATAATTTAAGAACCCTAACTAACTTGCGCAACATGGAATTACAGCATTGTGTTGCGATCAGAATTGCCAAATCCCTTCTTATAAAAGAGCAGAATGAGCCTTGAGCAGATCAGAAAAGCAGTGAAAAACACCGAAGTGATTCCTACGATGGCAATCAGGTGAGTGGGTGCTTTTGTAAGTCCTTAGTTTACGCTTGCAGATGTCACAAAAATATTTACCAACGCAAAACTAAAGCCACAAAAAAAAAAAAAAAAAACTTTAAAAGCCACCCCCCCATTGCATTTCTTTCTGGATGCAGGGATTGTGTGAGCCAAGCTTTTTGACAAAAACATTTCTTGGATCAAAAGTGTTGATGTGTGCTGAAAAGAACTGAAAGGAGCTGTTTGTGTTGAGAGAGTTTATGTGTTTAAGTGCCCAGACAAAATCAGGAGGGGGCAGGAAATATTACTGAATGGTAAGACAATGTTTATGTGTCAGTGTGTGTGTTTGTGTGTGTGTGTGCGTGTTTGCTGAAGATAAAGAGAGAGGCCTATCCACAAGTGCCTTTGGCTGTAAAGGCCTAACTTCACTTCTCTGGACAGAGAAAATGGCAGATATTTGCATACTGTATAGACACGATCAGTGAGCAAATATTTTCCCATCCAAAGCATGTCAAGAAAGCAGCCTACCAACAGATTTGACTGAAACTGACATTTGTTATGTTTCCTTTTTAGTTTATTCTAAGTATCAATTCATTTTGGAAATTTGGTAATTTTTTTAACTTATTTTCTACTGGCAAAAAGTAAAAGCCCAAAAACATATGTAAAGAAAGAAAATTAATCTCAACATGATACAATAAAAAAAGTAAGGATTTGTAACTATGCTTAAACTGAACCAGACAAATAAATTGTTTAAAAAAAAAAAGGTATCCGGACAACAAGACTGAAATATATCTCAAACAGAGACATAAAATTAGTTAAGTACTGTGAATTGGTATAATGAGATATTTCACATGTTCAGGAATGAAAAGTATGTAAAAAGCATTACACTGCCCTTGTCAACGCGCATTAAAGCAACCACTGCAATGAAAAGTCTAAATGCATGTTTCGGGCTTCCACGTGTTCACGTGTCGCTAGACATGTTTCTACAACCATTTCAGGCTCTATGTATAAAAGGCTTGGCCATTGAATGACTGTTGAAAGTTAAGCAGGTTGATGTTTGACCAATCAGGGACCAGGATTTGGTGGCGACATATTAACGTAATTCGTGTCAACTATTTGAAAATTGACCACGAAGAAAAAATTAATAACTGTTGTTTATGCCTGGCTGGAATTAGTATACATTTTATTAAAGTAAATAATATTTCACGTTATTTATTACGAAATTAACATTAATAGTCTTGTGCAAAATGTGTAGCTCAAAATAAAAGATTTTTGTAACATAAAAGATTTTTGTAATAACAGAGGTGTCTTTAGCTTTTGCAAGTTTAATTTTTAACAATTATCCCTAATGAGCAGGAGGAGATTTTCTCCTCTTTGCTTCAATAAATCACCTCCTCCTTAGATCTCCTGGCTGGAACATTCTTCACCTTTGCCCGCTGCTGAACTCCGAGGTCATTGTCGCTCCAACAACTTAAATGCTTAATGGCTTCCGTCCTAATTAAAAACATCATTTAGTCAGAAGAAATTTCATTATCTGTCTCTTTGACACTTTTCCTAAATTTTTCTTGACTTACTGTTTATCAGTCGACACATTGACATTTCAATGATTTCCTGTTAACTTAAGAGCTGAAATCTATGGCTGTTTTCTTGAACAAGGTGACGTGTGCATTTGTGTGTCTATATTTTGAAGCCGTTAAGCTCCTGGAGGAATCAGAGTTAAAGCTTTTAGGCTGCTAAGCAACAGTGTTGTGTAGTTAAAATTGATCAGCATTCGGTTTAACAGCAAGTTACAGACTATTAGTTATAAAAACATTCACACCAAGCACGATTGTTACCTTTAAACCATGCTTTATTTAGTATAAAATATGTTTGTGAGAGAGGTGAGGTTCCATTCTTTAGATTTTCAGGTTTTCAGTGACTTTGGATGGGGGAGTGGAAGGAGCATTTTTTAAGGAACGCCAAGTAACTTTCTTTTAATACCCACTCCAATGATCTTTTGATCTTTGGTAAAAACTTTTCCAAGTGGTCTTTTATTTATAATTATACCATTCTTAGCCACAAAAAAAGTGTTGGTTTCTAGGACATAGTTTTTTTCAGAATCGCAGTAGTCCATTAGCAATTTGCCTTTTGAGCTGTTGGTGTAACCATACCCCCTTTCCCTGCTCCCTTGCAGAGAGCTCAGAGCAGGGAACTTTTGTTCCATCCAGTGTATTTTCTACTTCACAACTAGAATCTTTTTCAAACAGCATCAAACAGCTCATGATTCTCAACATTTTGAATTAAGAAATATTCTGAAATGTAAATAGATCCATGTACGTCTTTGTTTTCCTTGTCTGAAGCATCTGACTCAAAACTGTACGACTGAAAAGCTCCAATATTGAAACACCGAGTACATTTTTACAATAGACCAAAAGATGATTGGAGTGGGACTTTAACACAGTCACTGATCAGACCTGTTTCCTTGTCACACATCGAGGGTGAACACGTCAGACTTTTCTCATCAGAAAGGCAACCAGCATGTTCTTAGTTTGTTTTTCAGACGTGCACAAATGCTGCAGCTACACAAGTGATGCTCTTCTTTTGGAGTATGAAAGAGCAGGAAGGAGAGACTACATTAAATTTATATTGCATTTGACAGGAATGTCTGCTTGTATTGCAATTTTTCCTTAAAAATGTTTGGAAGTGTCAGACTTTCTGTTTGTTTAACTACTTTTTTTTTTGAATAGGTACTGTAAAACCCTGTACTAAAATGAGAAGTTCTTGGCAGCAGCATAAAGCTTGTCATACATGACACAAACAGTTTTAGTTAATATAAAATAATGGAACATGCAGCATAAAGAAAGTTTAACAAACCTCGATCAATTATAACATAAAACATCCTACAGGGTAAATAATTGTCTTGTTACTATGGCATATTTTCTTGGATTCAGTCTTTTGACGCTCTATCTGACTGTTAGGGCACAAGACAGCACATAAAGGTTAGAAAGACAATTCTGAAAAAAAATCAAGTTGTGTTGTTTTTTCTTAGAGTGAACAGTTACAGATCATTTAAAGAGCAGAACTTCATCGTGTTATCTAAAGGACCAGTAGCATTATTACTCCAAGCATTTCAAAAGTGCTGGAATTCAAGTCACCTCACCACTTGCCATGTAACTGCATGCTTAGCACATGTCATCTATTATTACTTTGCTGCTGACTATGCACCCCTCTTTCACTGGATTACAGTGGTTTATTTTGGCAGGGTGGTATATTCTGCAGTGCCACTCATATTTGAAAAAGCCGTAAAAAAACAAACATTGATGTTGCAGTGCAGTGTACTGTCTGCAGCATTGTCTCAAAAAGTGTTTGTGTCTTGTTCAAATCTGCTGCTGTGTTGTACAGTTTTAAAAACATACATGTTAGGTTAGTTAGTGGTTCCAAATTGACCAAAGAAACAAGACTGTATTTTTAATTAACCTGCTTTTTTCTGTTTGACCAAAGCTGAAATGCTCCAGCCTCCTTAGATGGATGGACAGAAAAAAGGACAGATGACTGTTGTGTGGACGGTTTGGATCATTAAAAGCAGCTAAAATGGACACATTTTCATGATGTTCTTGATTTTAGGGTTATCTGCATTGTGTTTTTGTCCATTTTTTGTATAAATCTGTGTTTTACAGGCACTTCTCTAACTTTGTGTTGTCATCTTAACAAAAATTCATGCAACTGCCTGTGTTCAATCATTTTTTTTAACACAAGTCACAAGCTATATTGATTTCTTTTCTTTACTTTGTGCAAGACAATGGTAACAGGCAGATATTTTTCATTTGTTTTTAAGTACAAAAATGTTTAAATACATAAGGGATTTCTGTTTTGTGACAAAAAAACCTGACAATTTCTTTAAAAAGATCACCAGTTAATAATAATTCTACAGAATAGGATCAATTTTGATCTTTTACTGTCATTTTAGATGTTTTGACTGTTTCTTGTATTGCTATTTTCTCAATGTGCAACAATGCTTCACCGCTGGACCTACAGCACAGACTTCAGATTAATTAAACATGTCAAAACTGGTTAATAAATTACTAAAGTCCAGGAAAATGCCCTGTTGTGTTAAGTTGTGGGCTGATGCTGCAGATGCACACCAGCCAAATATGACCAAGCAGCTAACCTTCACAAACAAATGACAAAATAAATAACAGAAAAGTACCGGAAATCTACTATTACTTGATGCTAAGACACAACCTCACTTTTTACCACTGGAAGAATAGTAACCCATTCTCTTTTCCTTATATTAGCCATTCTCATCATCAAATCCTCTTTCATCTCTCCCTCTTTCATCTAGCTGCTGATTTCTGTCCAGCAAAGAAAGGGAGGGGACTAATTCCCTGTTTGTGTCACAAAAAAAACAGAAAGACTGTGTGCTGCTCAATGAATTTAAATAAAAAAAAGGGAAATGAGAAGAAAAAAGATGTACAGTTAACATTTTTTGACAGAAAAATGCAAGTAGGTAAAAAGTAAAATGCTTGTTTAATATAGACTGTTAATGTGAATATTAAAATCAATGAAATTAAAATGTTTTAAGATCTTGGGAAAATGGCAATTTACATACTCCAATGACACCTTTTAGTGTTCTTAAACTAAAAGAAAACACTACAAAATAATACAGAAAAGAACATGAAAAAAGACAAACAAGAAGGCTGCATGTGGTTCACAGTTATAGAGGGCATGCCCACACAGAGCCTCCAGATGTGTGTCTCTGTGACACTTTGGACCCAGAGGTGCAGGGGACTGCGGGGACTCAGATGTTTTAAATTTACACAGATAAAAATCCCTCAAGCTTTTTCAGGTGTGTATATGTGTAGGTTTGGTCTGAACTATGAGCAGTTTTGTGGGGTTTATGATATTTATTTTATGCAGGCAGCAACGCTGCTAAAAGAGCAACTACTACTGATCAACCACTTACATGTTTTTGTGGACGCAAAACTACACATTAACACAAGAGCCTGTTACCACAAAAAAAAAAAAAAAACACAAAACAAAAATCGCTGCACAGTAAAGTCATGTTAGTTTCTGGAAAGAATTAGCTAGAGAATGTGTTGGTGAGAACTCACTAATTTCCCGACGTCCCGCCTGTAAGCATAAAACAGGCACCGAGCATTCTGACAGCCAGTTTGCTAAACAAATTAGCAAGAAAGGGTTCACAGACATGTCTAACACCTGACGTCAGACCGGTTCTAATTTAGCTCTCAGAGGCTTAAACCACTGCGCACCACAAAGGTTAAACAGTCGGAGTCAAACACTCATAAACACACACATGCAGAGATTTTCCAAGACCCAAAACAGTGAAAACATCATTTTCATAATTGCATGTTTAGCAAGTGTTCATTTATAGCTGTACTATTGCAAAATGCAGAGCCAGTCAAGTTAGCACATACCTTTCAACCCTCAATATAAAACCCAACAAGACTCCTTTTTAGAGGTTCTCAGGGATTTCTTGTTTTGATTTCTAAAAATATGAATAGACTGAAAGAAGTAAAGAGGCAGATAGGATTTAATCCTAACCCAATAGCAGCATAAATACTAATGGTTTTAGCCTCTGTGGCTTCATGCTGAATGATTTATATGTGTCTGACAAAATGGTAACTGCAACAGCAGTTTAGCATTTTTTGTAGATTCTGTTTAATTCCGAATTTTAAAGCCTTTCCGAGGAAACAGGAGTCAAAACTTGATTGCTTCTGAGGCAGCTTGTCAGCAACAAGCAGAGCCATATATCTGCGTTGTATTTTTACCTCGGCCCACACGCCGAGCGAAATGCCAGCTACTGGCCTTGAAAAACACACACTCGCAGTAACGCAGTCACACATGCAGACATGTACCCTACGACACGACAGGTCAAGCCCAGCCAGCCATTGCAGCAGCCACAGAACATAAACAACTTTCACACACTCTGTGAATCATCTAAGAGTTTCAGTTTAGTTTTAGATAAATATATTCAGCCGCACACATAAATATATACAACCATAATTGTTCCCTGTAACCACAAATGACTGTGACGGGAAGTTTGTTCCCAGAGTTTTAGCAACATTGCAGCCCAGCCCTTCAATACTGGGAATTCAAAGCTCAGTTTACATTGCAGATGGTTGGGCTGTGAAGAATGGAAGGTGCTCAATGACAACAAACAGCGGTTGGGTTTGTGGCTTTGAATGCAACTGAAACTATGCTGTGTCCTAGAAACAACAGTTAACCTAAGAGGAGAAGCTAGTTTCAACACTTCTAGCAACTCCACAAGTCTGCCATGCTCACTTTCTCTTCGTCATCCTCCCTTACAAACACACACACACACACACACACACACACACACACACGCACACCTCCTCTCCTCTCCTCTCCCAGTGGGCAGCAGCTGTTGGAGTGCTAATCTCCGTTAGCTACTGACCTGGCTTCTATGGAGAGAGCCATAAAAAAAAGTCAGGATTCTAACACCTTCACCACAGTGGTGCACTGCAACTGCCCCACAAAAAGCTGACAGGTCGATTTTTAGGTAGCATCTTCATCATATTTCTCCATGTCACCAGACAGGCAGCTGCTGCCACTGCAAAACTACAAAGGTTAGCTTCAATTTTTTTCTGTATTTCTACAAGGCAAAAATTGCTGAAATGTGTGTTTTTTTTAATATTCATTAATTATTGATTGCTTATTTTTCTAAATATGATCATTTTTCTTAAACCAAGCATTCAGGAAAAAGAAGACATCTGCGTTTCGGTACAACCCAACCTAAAAAATCCCAAATAAAGAAATGAGAATAGTCAGATAAAGTAAAACATGTTTTGCTCTGAAGTCAATTAAAAAGTCACTCATCGAGAAAGTAATGACTTCAAAGCCATCGTATAATGCCAGGTAAGTCTGAAGTTGTTAAAAGGATGAAATGAGTTTCACATACTTGATTTACTTGACTGTGATTTCTTGTTGAGTTGCCTACAGTTAAATCAAATCGAAACAAGTTACACTTTTTTGTCTTTGCTTCACATAACACGACTGTGAAGGTTAAAAGCATAGTTGTGGGTGATTCTGGTTTCAAAGAGGACCGGTGTGTTTCAACGAAAACAAGAGGATTGAAAGTGGATTGAAAATGATGTGGATGTTCATAAGTCCCGCACCCATGCCTGCTGTATGCTGCACAGGGTCACCATGGTTGCTGGAGCCTATCCTAGCTGGACAGGTTGCAAAAACACTGAACCACATCGCACCACACACCATTCAGCTCAATCAACATTGAAAGCATGGTTTGGGTTTAAGTGCCCGCAGAAAGCTCACACATCTTCTGAGAGAGCAGTAAAACGCTGAACACAAGAAAAGCCCAGCTGGGAGCTGAACCAGAATGAGTACAATGCTGCCTTACAAACCCCATGACATGGATGTTGTGAAGCAACTTCTCATCACAAGCATCAGTGCAAATGTCAAAGCTTTGGTGTACTTAAGTCTTCTAAATCACAGATGTCAAACTACAGTAAATAAATATTAACCCAAGCTTAGGGATGAGGCAAAGCAGAAAAGGGTCCATGAAGTGAAGTTGAAAGGCTAAATACAACAAAGACCTTTATCTAAGGCTTCAAGGTGGCACTGGAAAGGTGTGTGAGTTCAAGGAAAACCTCTAGAAAAGTCAGTTCCATTAGCTTTTCATCAAAACAGACTTAACAACAAAAAATGGCAGGTTAGTTTAGAGGCAAATTTCCACAAAACTGGCCAAAAATATGATTTAAAAAAGTGAAATAAATATACCCATCTCTTTTAATATGTTATATATGTTTTAAATAAAAGAAAACAAAAACGGTTCAAATAATAAAAAAAGGAAAAGCTTCTCAATTACTTTGTTTGCAACTATCTTTTTTCATAATGTCCTGTTTATAGAGCAAACAAAGGGGAAGCTGTCCAATATTTCAGTTCACCTGAGTGATGTATAGGAACAGGATGAATGAAAACATAACTCACAGTCTGTGAAGCTTTGTTGTTCCCAGGAAAAGCAGCTCAGGAAACACAGCAAGATTATTCCGATTCAGGCGCCTGTAAAGAAACAACGTAAGTTAGTCACTCAGCTCCCTCCAAACAGCAAATGAAACAAGTATGTGTTTTAACTAGCCTTCTATACTGAGATTTATGTGTCCTGATTATCATAGTAACTACTTTATACTTTTTTTTCCTACAAGAAATTTGGTAAGGTCGAAGCTCACATGAACAACTTAGTTGTGTTTAGACTCAAACAAATATATATGTGTAATTTTTTTTTAATAAGCTTTCAATGGCTGCCAGATTAACAGTCAACCTGAGCAGATGAAGGAAGCGAAGGGGGAGGAAGACAAGGCAAAGGAGTTCAGATGAAGGGGTAAGTGGGGGACGTTTTTTTTTTTTCCACAAAGACAGAGGCGAGGAGACGATGTGGGAAAAACAAACAGGCGGTCTGGCTGGGCTACCGAATGTGTGAAAAGGACCCCACTGAGTAAACAAGGCCCTCACAGGGCATAGAACCCACAACAACTCTTCATCACACACACACAAACACAGAAGAAGTGAGAAAACACAGGCAAGTTTAATAATCTGGGTGCGATCATTTAACCCCGGTTGAGAGGAGTGAAGAGGTTTGTGTGCCAGCACATGCTGGTGTGTGTGTGACTGCGTTCTGGTGTGAGTTAGAAGAGACGCAGGCAACAGAGTGACACAAGGAGAGACAAGCTGCTGAAACTGTTTAACCCCGACACACACTGAAACGATGACAGGCCCCGCCGACGGATGCTGGCGGCTGCTACTGGACGGGAATGATGAGAGGGCAAAGAGAGTCAAATTGAACTGAAAAACCAGGAGTTCGGAGGACAGTAATGTCAAATATTCTCCTGAAAAACTTATTGCATGTACTTTTCTAAGTTTTCTTGCATAACTCCTTTTGTTCACCTCTTTGTGCATGACTAGATACAACTGTGAGCTCTCCTCAAATAACATCACCCACTCCGCATCCATCATCCAAACAAGAGTGCACTGACACATGAACGTGCTAGCACCCATGCACTTACATTCATGTTCCACAGTTACATCAGAGGACGCTTTAATATTTTAGTCCAGCAGAAATGATGTTTCTAAATTATTCACTCTTCTTCCGTTAAAACTGCCTCTGACAGCTAAGAGCTCCACACGGTCCCAGAGAGAGGCCCTCTCCCCCTGCAGCTCCTACCCAGCTATGAGAGCCCTTTAGTGGGCCAGACATCCTCCTGGGGGGGTGTGTGTGCAAACTGGTGCTGAAGTTAGGCAGGAGGGACAACGCCAGAGAGGTGGTATGAGCTCATCCTCCTAAAATAGTCCTGTACTTTCGATGCCGTCAGACTTGGAGACTCTGGTTATGAATTAAAGACTCAAAGATGAAATTAGGTCTGCTTCTGACCACCTCGAGGGAGTCTGTGCATCCTAATGTGCTCTATTGATTAGATAAAATTTGGTTGGAATTGGTCTGGCATGTTTTTGTTTACTTAAAAAGTAATGTGAGGGAGTTGATTGATTTTACAATTTGGGATATTATAGTCATTTATTAGTCTTGGCATGTCAAAATAAATGAGTTGTTAAATAAAAATGTAATAAAGTCATCCTTTTATTTTATTTTTTTTTGCCTATATTACATTAAAATGTTCCTTTTTCAGTCAAGAAAGATAAAGGAGGAAAGCAAAAGGTTCCTTGGCAGGTGATGTCAGTTTGAAGTTCAGCCAGCTAACAGTTTCTGTGAAATGTGTTTTATACCTTTGTTTTTTACATTAAACTAATGTTTCTATTAAAAAAAAAAATTTTTCAACACATCCCACAAGATTACAGAATGCAGAAGTGAAGAAATTTAACTGGATTGCATTTCCTTTGTCACTTGAAGGATTAAAAATCCCAGATGTCATTAGTCATCCATCGTTCTGGATGTGTTTTAATAGGATTTATTCCTTACTAAACAAAACATAAACAAAAGTTTACACAGGCGTTTAGAGAAAAGTAATTAAAAGCTCTATATCAATTCCAAGACACGTCATTTTGAAATGGACGATGTCGAATCAAATATTAAATTTTCATAAAAAATCCTTCCCAAAATAAATAATAATAAAAACAGTTGTAACGGAACTAGTTACCTAAAGTGGATAAAGGTGAAACTTTAATTTTATAGGATTTTGAATGTAGGTTTTGCTTTGAAAGAAAATCAATTCATGGAATTTTATTAATAAATGTTACATATTCAAAATAAAGGTAACTTTGAATTTATTTAATTTGTGATTTAAATGAAGCCCTTAACAACTGACTGACCTGTTAATGACTAGAGTTAAAGTTCCACTCTGATCATCTGTCTTGCTATTCTAAAAGCATTCCCAGTGGTCTTTTAACAATGATTATGCAGTTTTTTTGGCTAAATAAAAAAAAAACTGTCGTTTTCTAGGACATAGTTTCTGCAGAGCAACAGAAGTTCATCAGATAACATAACTTCATTTATGGACATAAATGTTTGGATTTCTTTCTACGTGTGCATTACTTGGGTTGATGCCGACATCTGGTGAAAATTTCATGTCAATAGCTCAATTAAAAATATGTTTTTTGAGAGAAATGTTGACGTGTTCAATAGTTATTTTCCCCGCTGTATGTTCTCCATTACGAGAAAATGCGACAAGAACATGTTAAAAACACCAAAAAACAGATTTTCATTGGAGTGAGTCTTTAATAAATTTTTCCACTGACACAAATTTCAAGAACTGTGGGTTTTTCTCAATACTGCTGTCAGTCACTAACTGTAAAATAAACTTCAAATGTGTTACAAATAAGCAATTTGCAAGGCACCACATGTTTCATAATTAAAAGTAAAAGGCTATGACTACTAAAATGTTTATGCAATTTATTAATTAAATTCATCCCTGACTGTTTGCTTGTTTGTTCAATTCATATCTGCTTAAATGTTCAAAATAATCTGTCTGTTCAAGGTCTTTCTGTGATTGATAAATCAACTCTGAAGTATTTCAGAGACAAGAATCAGCAAATGCCAAATAGCTCAGAGTTTTAGTATGCGCCTGTTGCACTGTCTTGCTGAACCTTCTCCCTCCTGTGC
Source organism: Oryzias curvinotus (assembly GCA_023969325.1). Taxonomy (NCBI): domain Eukaryota; kingdom Metazoa; phylum Chordata; class Actinopteri; order Beloniformes; family Adrianichthyidae; genus Oryzias; species Oryzias curvinotus. Next base: position 11,151,862 of record CM043706.1, read on the forward strand.
CTGAAACAGTGTATCTTTCCAGTTTGTGAGTGTGTGCACGCAGATACTGCAAACAGCCTCTTCCGCAGTCTTTTCCCATTCATCAAAGTCTAGCTGAGAGTGAAAGGAGATTGAGGTTCCAGCAGTGTGAGGTATGAGAGAGACTCCAATGAGTTAATGTCAGACTGCAGAGTGGTGATAATCCCTGCAGCCATAAACAGATGCTGGACGGACACAAACCACACAGTAAACACACTCATTCCGTCAAGCATTTATGGAGTGCCACAACTTTGTGCATGCACACACGTATGACATCAAGAGCGCGCACACACACGGTGTGCAACTGCAGATTTACTGGGAAGAGAATGGATAACTGCTTTAAACATCACTTCTACTTCATTCTGTTGCAGCTGGAATACAAATGGAGCTTTATCGGCCTATCACATAGCAGTTCATTATATTTGTTAGAGGACCACTCAGATGAAAATCGAGTTTTTAGCATGTTCTTGTGGCCTTTTTCTCATTCCAGTGGAAAAAGCTTGTAGTTGTGACGGCAAAACTACTACAGCAAGGCACCAGCTCCCTCCTCCGCTCCATTCTGATGGATCCACTTGCAGACAAATAGATCCATGCAGCTCTTTATTTTCCTCATCTGAGCTCTCCTCTAGCGGGAGAGAGTGTAGACAGATGGTGGGGCTGGATTTACTCCACGCCAACAGTCCCGCTCACAACTCAGAGGGAAATTTCTGATGAACTCCTGCCGCTCTGCAGAAACTAGATCAAAAGATGACTGAAGTGGGACTTTAGGAAGCTTAGCACACCAATTCCATTATAACTGCTTCAAAAAAGAGCAGATTTGTAAGAAAACTACAAAAAAGTTGCCTTATTGGGCCTCCTTGTTATCACTTTAATCTCATCAATCACCTGTTCCAAAATCCGTGTCTTTCTCTGGATTGGTGTCTTCCGGCAAATATGACAAGTGTTCAGTGCGGATCTCTGCACAAGTCTGCGTGGCATCATTTTTCAAGACAGAGTAAATGTAATGAAAGTGTCTCTGTGCTTTCACTGTGTAGATAATTTCAAGGTCTGCTGCTCAGCAACAGAAGAAATGTAAAAGTGGAAGAGTTGTCCTGAAACGATCCGCTTAAAACAATGTTATCTTTCAGTGAGTTTAGAGGTAATCGTTCTGCACTAATTCAGGGTTTTTCTTTGAACTCCACCGCCTCTATCTCTGATCACTGTTACAGTTCTCTTATGGTTTCACTGATTGTCAGTTTATTTCAACAGGATCGCTCAGTTTGATGCTCCATTATCTGGTTTGAAATACCCGCTGGTGTACACATTTCACTCTCCCTGATCCATTTTACCGAATTTTACAGTGAAAGTGAATCTGTAATGATGCTGTGAGGCTTCGGATGACTGGCTCTTTGTAAATACACTTTTGCTTTGTTTGGATGCATGTCTTATGTCTTTCTGGCTAACACAAGAAATTAAGGGGGTGTTCTAAGTCAGTCAATTGACAAAGAAAGATAAGAGGAGGAGGAATTCCTCACTTTACTATTTTTCACCCAGAGGGTGGGAGTGAGGAATGTATGACAAACTCAGGGCACCAGACAGGGACAGCCATGTGGGTGACTGAGGAGCAGCGAATGACGGACAGGCAGACAGCCCTTGGGGAGGGGGGCACACAGATAAAGACAAGAACAGTCGTGACAGAGCAGTCTAGTGTAAGGAAAAGTAAGTTAGAGTATGCATGCGTGTGTGCTTTGGCGCTGGTGCATGTGTGTTGCAACATGTCGATCTTTCCTGAACCTCCTTCCGCCATCTGCCCCCCTTCCTCTCTTAAGGCTATTGGCCCACACCTGACCTGGCCCTGCCTGCCCCTGCAGGGTCGGTAGCAAAAGGGGATGCAAAGATGAACCGTTTTCTGCCCCTGTGGGGGGCAGTCACTGTGGATCCATCAGCCCAGCTTAAAGCTCTCTCTTATGGGCAGTTGTGCCCAGCAGGCCCCATCCAGCTCCAAAGAGGACGGAGGCCTTTGAAATGAGCCCCCCAACTCCAAACTCCAGAGATGTGCCTTTGTGTGGCAGCTGCAGGAGGGGGCCATAGGACTGATTCCATCTTTGTATTTGTGAACATGTTACACTACAAACTTTGAGCTCTGCTTCCAAAAACAACAATAGACAATCATTTTATGTCATAAAATTACTTAATTAGCTATTAGAGCCGAAACACAACATCTACACAGCCGTTTACACACTGAGCTCCATATGCTAAAGACTGTCTTGATCCAAATCTTCCATGAAAGAAGCAATTCATTCTTTTTTTGGAACATAGGCAAAACAGACAAAGCTTGCTGATAAATTAAAACCATTTGTAGCTCATTTTCCTTTATGGGCAGGAATTCATAAAACTGCTTAGCTGGATAGAGCCCAGCACTGCTTGCATGAGAAAAACCAGCAGATTCCCTAAAGTAGCCCTAAGAGCCTCCATCTCTGTCAACAAAGAGCAGCTATAGTGCAGCAGAAGACAGAGAAAAGCCAACCGGATGGGATAGAGACAGGAATGCTGATTTTCTTTGCTCTTCATTCATGCACTTCTTCATAATATCTATAAACAACAATCAGAGAGATGAACTGCCCCCACTGTAATTTGTTGTGTCTGAACTTTGCATCAATTTATGTTCAATTGCCCCAGCATGTGGAATTTTGTTTGTTTTTGAGGCAGTGGTGTAAGAGGAGGGAATTTTTACATCTTTAGGCACAACCTCATCACTGAGCCTCCTTAACTCATTGGCAGCCTGATGTGTTCTAGCACGCCATCGGCCACATCAGCATACGCACACATGTTCACAATTCACAGGCTGTACCTCGCTAGAATTGTCAAAGTCCTGTTTAAATGTCATAGCAAATCCCCTCATCAGAGTTTGACTTCCCCAGATCAAAGCATTCAATGATTAAACCGTTCTAAACTATGACTGGAATGACTACTGAGGAAATGCCCCCCAGGCTGTGAGGGGCAGTCCAACACTGGGCACAATGGGAGAAGCATAAAAATGATAGTTAGATGTAGTCCAGCTTCATCAGGAAAAGTGTCAAAACAACTGTAAGCAATAAACTTACCTTAGAAGTTTATACATCTTTTTTTATTTGCCTTCTTTTTTTTGGGGGGGGGGGCCTTTTGAATTCCAGGAAAGGATCAGCGCAACGTTCAGCTGCTATTTCTTCACTGTTCTCTGACTCAATCTTAAAGTTTCCTGTTTGAATAAGATGTCAGCGAAAAGTGCTATTTAAGACCTAGAGAGGTGAGGCATTGAAGGAAAAGGAGTAATGTTGACGTGTAAGACACAGACGGTTTCCTGAATGAACTGGCTAATGCCAAAAAAATGTGTAATCTGTATGACCCCAGGCTGTTGAGGAAGAATGTTGGAAAGTCGTGCAACAAAGAGATTATTTTTCTTAACTCAAAGAGGGGTTCTAGATTGGAGTTTCTTAGAAGGCTTCCAAACTCGAAAAATCCAATGGCCTTTGTTCAGTTGTGTGGGGAAGATTTCTCACTGTTTCACACTTTTCATTTGGTTTTACTCTGAATGGACCAAAGGAATCATGTAGGTACTACAGCCGAACAGGAACTCATGGGGAATCAAAGAAAGTTTTTGAGAAGTAAACTAGCTAGTTCCATAAGTGCTTAAACTAGACTTTTTCTAACCTTCTTCAAATTGATGCACTTTTTTATTTACAGTACAACAATCTTTAATTTTTCATTGTCTGGTCTAGGCATGCACAACAAATCGCAAATGTATCGTTATCGCGATTTAAAGCTGTGCAATACGCATATCACAAAAGACGACGAAAGTTGCAATTAATAAATATGCTAAAACAATCTCGTGGCAGCTTGAAGTATTTTATGAATCAAATAAATCCATTTATGCATTTGACCAATCGGATGAGGCCCTTCACGTTGTTGACCAATCAGATGAGCTCTTTTCTGTTAGCTGCTTGCCTCCTATGTATACTAAGGTCCTTTGGAGGACAATTTAAGTAATGTTGACTTTTAGTTAAACTAAGCTGTTGCAGTGAAAAGGAAATTATGTTTTTGGTTGTTTTGCTGTTTGTTCGTGTACCACAAGTTAATTTTTTTTATTGCAATATTGATCCCTAATATCGCATACTGTGAGCTTTCCTCATATCGTGCAGCCCTGGTCTGGTCCATAGTTGTGATCATATTATCTTTCATGTTTGCCCAAATATGAACAGAGAAACAACATCACACATAGATCTCTGATGTCAAATATTGAATTCTGAATGGCATTTTATCACCCCCCCAGACCTGAGGGAACATGTGGGTAATGCAGTTCTGATAATAAAGTGTGTTTTGGTCTTAAGTGGTTAATGCTTATTAATAAATAAAGCTCCCTGAGTCAGAACAACAGCTCTACTTACAATCTCTCCAGCTCCTTCAAGTCCTGGAAGGCTCCTCTTTCAATTGTGGTGATTTTGTTCTCCATTAACTGCCTGTGAGAGAGACATCAAGACAGTGTGAGACTGAGATCCCTGGATAGACAGTGTAGATGAGGAAATAGTGTGAATGGTAGGTATGGAGATATTCTCTTAGAGAATGAGATCTGATGAAAGGAGAGACATATAGGTTAAGGCGCAGAAAAACGGTCAAAGAGCGAGTGGACGGGCAAGGAGATTGACACAGGAAAGTAGTGGGAGGGACAGATGGAGAGGAAAAGGTGGCAGTGGGTGTAAAAAAAAACAAGGCAAACAGACTGGTGGAAAGAGATAGAATGTTGAAACAGCAAGAGAAGGAGAGGAAAGCCGTGGGTTGATGGCACTTTAGAATTGACTCTAAAAGCAGCCCATCAAGTTGAACAGCAACCCATCTATCATCCAATTTACTCTCTTTTTCAGACCACATAGCTGTTACCACTCATTCACTTACTCCAGCACAGCTCACCATGCTGAGCAGAGCTTTATAGACTGTGCACCTGGGTTTATTATGAAACTGTGGATGCTTTGATACACCCATAACATTTAAGGCCTGAACTGATTCTGTATCCAAACATAAAGACTCACTGAGGCTGCATACTGGGTTGTGGTGCATCTGTATTACGTCATAAAGGCACATTTATGAATCACTTTATGGTCCTTTTGTATCTCTGTGCCGACTTTGTTCTAGTCCCTGTGCTCATTATATAAATAACTGTGGTTGTTTTGCAAATTAACTTTGGTTCTTTTGTGTCACTTTATTATTATTTTTTTGCATCTCTTTATGGCTGGTGGAGAGTCAGGTCTCAAGTTATTTCACGTTTTTGCTACTTTATGTTTCTCAAAGGATGTTTCGCTTTTTTAATTATCTATTTGAGGCCATGTTAAATTCATTTTTTCCCTACCCACCTATTTTGAGTCTCTTAATAATATTTTTTCCAAAAACTGTCAGGCTTGGCTTAAATCCTGATGTGGTCATTTCTGCATGGCATCGTGGATATTTGCATTCAATGCTGTTATCAAGGTTTTATGTCACATTTGGACCTATTTTGTTTTAGCTATTGTCAACTTAGCAACAATTTTGGAATCTGTTAAGGGATCCCATGCTTTATGTAGCCTCAACTACATAACTACAACTGTAAAGTCCCACTCCGATCATCTATTTTTAAAGCGTTCCCAGTGGTCTTTTAAATATGATTATGCTGTTTTTAGCCAAAATCAAAAAATCTCTGTCTTTTTATGACATTTTCTGCAGAGCAGCAGGAGTTCAGTAGAAATTTGCCTCTGAGTTGTAGTGCAGAGTAAGCACACCCCCTTTACACGCTGTCCTGCTAGCCTACAGCCCCTCATAACCCCAACATTACCGGTGCAGCAAAAATGGCAAGACATAGAGTAAATATCCAGCCGTACAGTTATGAAGCAGATGCCAGGTAAGATGAAGAAAAAAAAGAGGTACGTGGATCTAGTCGTCTACAAACGGATGCATCAGAATGGAGCAGAGCTTGTGGCTTGTCTTAGTAGCTTCTATGTCACAGCTGCAATCTTTTTCAAACCAAATTTTCTATCTGCTCCTGATTCACAACGATTTGAATAAAGATATACTCAGAAATGCTATTTTAATCTCAATTTTCTTTGTCTCTCTTTCATCATCAGAAAAAACAAGAACATGTTAAAAACACCAAAACACAGTTTTCATTGGAGAGGGTCTTTAAGTCTCTATCTCTTCTTCCTTGACATTCTTCCTGACTGAAACATCTACATATAAACAAACAAACAAACAAATAAATAACTGTTTTTTTTTTTAGAGTGAATGAAGAGGTTTGGAAATAGGCAGGACACTCTTAAAGGCAAACAAAAGGACACGAGCACGAGCACGCGCACGGACACACGTGTGACCACACACCTAATTAAAGATATAATCTCATCAGGAATTCCAACAATGTGTATTCCTTGCCATTTAATTTTGAAAAAAGCGCGCGCGGACGCACACACGCACGCATGCACACACACACACACGCGCACAAACAATGAGCGTGCTGTCCCGCGCGGTTGCGGGCGAACTCCCCAACCAGAATTCATCTCAGGTATAAGAGACCTGTTCCTACTTGACTCTCCTCTTTCCTCTCCCTCCCCGCCGCCCTTTCCTCCCTCCAGCAGCTGCATTCCTTCCTCTGTGGATACACCTAATGACCGCTATCTCTTTCCCTTCTTGCCCTCTATTTCCTCGCCGGCGCGTTAATCACTCCAGCATATGGGCTCCGGGGGGCCCAATGGTTAAAATAAGCCCCGCCTGACACTTCCACTGGCACATTAACGCGACGACATTAACAGGTGCCACACAGAGGCTCTTTTTGGACTCAGGTTGTGGCTGCACACCTCAGGACGCATGCGGCAGCTGCGGGCCTGCCTGATCGGAAGTGAAGTTGCTGCTTGTCAAAGATGCGAGTGACAATATGTGTGTGTGTTTTAAGAGAGTCAAAGTGAAGCAGACAACTTACAATACTCGCAGATGCCTGAGTCCTGCAAAATCCGCCTTGGTGATTTTAGTGAGGTTGTTTGCATTCAGATCCCTGAAAGGAGAGAAAGGAAGAGATGGGGTCGTCAGTAGGCTACAGTAGGAAGAAAAATATTAATAAAACAAGGACAATACTTGACAGGGAAAATGCGGAATGGATTTTTCTGTAACTTTGGTGCGTGGAGGAGTAGTTGACAATTGCGCGTCAGGGATGGAAAGATAAGCTGCGCCTCCTGCACTGCGCTGGCCAAATGTTGGTTTCATCACACGGTCTTTGCCTAATAAAATGCGGCCTGTTTAACTCAAAGCCCACTTGTCCAAATCCGTTTTTGATTAACTGGCTGGTCTAGACGAACTGATGCGGTCCTAAGAGACTGAGGCGGCGCAACAGCGCGTAACCACCAACCTGACCGCAGCGTCAGCCCTCAAATTCAGACCCGTAAGCAGCTCTCATGTGCCAGGGCACTGAAATATACGGTACAGTTAAATACATTTTTAAAATATGTAATTAAAAAAAGTACTTTAGTTTGGATGGGGGCTTTTTTGCAACCAAAACCGTCTTCACACGTCTTTCCAAAAAAGATGAAACAATTGGGGCCCCTAAAAGAATCTTAATTGTTGTTCTGCTAAATGTAAGAAAAACAAACATGTCTTATGGGAAAAACAGCTTGCTAATGTTTATGTAAGTTCTGACTTATTTAAAAAGTTTTTTAAATGAAAAAAATCAACCAAAATGCACGAGGTTAAACAGAAATTCCTTAAACTCTCTAAATAACTCTCCTCGGGAAACCCACGCATCCAAACTGTTGCAAGCAGTACAAGGTCACTGTATTCCTATTATTCACAAAAAGAAACAGTCTAAACCACTTCTTTAAACAGACTCTTACTCGTGGCAAAAACATAATTGATTAGTTTGGATTCGCCAACTTACAGCCTCTCGGTGTTTCGGGGTATGTTCCTGGGGACACTGCGGAGTCCTTGGCCATGACAATCCACTGTGGTTCCGGTGCAGGAGCACTGGGTCGGGCAGGGCTGAGCGTCCGCTCCGCTGGACAGCAAAATCGTAATCACCAGGAGCCCTAAAACAGTCGCCAGGGAGCGGCTATAAGCAGCGGGGCGCAGAGCTCCCACCATCACTGCGGCAAGTGTGGGCCAATGTCAGACCCGCAAAATCCTTCAAAAATGCCCACAGAGGTGGGTTAAATAAAATCTAAGAATAAAGAAAGCCAGGGGATCCCCGAAGGAGCTCAGCAACCTGAGGATGCGGTCCCCTTGTTCTCGCACTCCTCCTTTGCAGATGTTCTTTTTGAAATCAAAATGTTGGCTAGGAATTTACATTTGTTCCTCTAAGAAGGGTCAGTTTTTGACCTATGAGGATTTGGTCCCAGTTAGCTGGACGAGGACAAGAGGGTGGACAGGCTTTGTGGCTGCGCTACAGTGGCGCAAACTTCCACATGTCTCCGGCATGCGGTGCCCAGATCCTCCCGGTATGTCCTCTGTCTGTGAATGGAAATGCGCGTGGATTCAACCAAGTAAAACACCTTAATCCTCGAACTGATCCAAAGAAATGCTGTCAAGCACGGACGCTTGGAGTATGTTCACGCACTCCAGGTATGCCTCTCTGGGTTATTAATTCACAACACGCGCTGTGCGCCGAGGCAGCGGCAAGCGCTTTGGCTCTCCCCAAAACTCAGACAGAGGTCACGGTGGTGGAAAGCTGTTGATCCTGGCAGCATGAGCTATCAAGTGACGCTCAGTGGCAAGAGGGCAGACAACGAGAGTGGCCAAAAACCCGCAAGTGACCGGCGCGCAACAGTAAAATCCAACTCTGCGTGGTGCGTCAAAGCGCTGCTCTCTGGATTGTGTGAGCGAGCGAGATGAGAGCGGACACGTCTGCTGCTGCGCAGGTCCCCCCTCCACCCCCACACCTCTCTCTCTCTCTCTCTCTCTCCTTCACACACAAGCACACAAACAGACATGCGCTGCGTAAACCTTCAAGGTATCAGCAGCTTTTCCACAGACCAGACAGACTCATTTTGACCGCAGTGTCCTCATAAAAACAGAAGAGTCCCCCTACATACTTAACATTTAAGACATAAAAAGTTTTGAATGAGTGTTAAGGAAGTCTCAGTGGTCTTAAACAGACTTTCACTTGGGCTTAAAACATTTAACGAATTCAGATAAATAGTTTTGTACATTTAAATGTGGGGGAAGTTTTAGAGCTTCTAAGGCTTTCCATATAATATTTAAGCCCCACTCAATGATGTTTTTGGTGTTTTTAACATGTTCTTGTGGCATTATTCTGATGATGGAGGACACTTGTGAAGAAAAGTAAGATTAAAATGGCATTTCTGAGAACTTCCTTATTCAAATAACTATGAATCAGCTTTTAGCTAGTGGGAGAGAGAGTAAACAGATGGATGATGGGAAGTGGAGAAAGGCTTACTCCAAACCAACAGGGGCCGGAGGGTGTATGGAGGCCAAAGGATATCCTTTTTGCTCCTTACATATGATGTTGTCCTGTTGGCTTCATCGAGCCAGGACCCCCAGCGTGCATTAGGGTGGTTTGCGGCCGAGTTTGAAGCAGCTGGAAAGAGGGTCAGCACTAAGGTCCTGGCTCTCAACCAGGGAAAGGTAGTAAGCCATCTCTCAGTGGGTGGAGTGTTCCTGCCCCAGGTGGAGGAGTAGTTCACAAGCGAGGGAAGACTGGAGTGTGAGATTGACAGGCAGATCGGAGCAGCGTCCGAAGTTATGCAGTCGCTGTATCGGTCCGTTGTGGTGAAGAGAGAGCTGAGCCAGAAAGAAAAGCTCTCAATCTACCGGTCGATCTTTGTTCCAATACTCAATTATATGGTCATGAGCTATGGGTCATGACTGAAAGAACGAGGTCCCGGCTACAAGCAGCTTAAAAGATCTTACTCTGTAGGGTGGCTGGCCGCTCCCTTAGAGATAGGGTGAGAAGCTCGGCCACCTGCAGAGAGCTTGGAGTAGGACCGCTTCTCCTCCACATAGAGAGGAGCCAGTTGAGGTGGCTCTGGCATCTAGTCCGGATGCCTCCTGGACGCCTCTCTGGGGAGGTGTTCCGGGAATGTCCCACTGGGCAGAGGCTCCGGGGAAGACCTGTACATACATTTACGGCAAACATTTGTCTACAAATATGAGGCAAGACAGAAGTTCTATGTTTTAAAAAAAAAAAGTATTTTCTTTCAGTCAGAATGACTTATAGACCTTCACATTATCCATCCATCCATTTTCCAAACCCTCCTTGTTCTGTTTGGGGTCTTAGGATTGCTGGAGCATACCCATACCATAAATTTGAGATTTAAATGTTTGAGGTTATGTCACAAAACGTGCATGTTCAGGAAGCCAGGTTTAGATTTTTACACTAATGGGAGAGTTCCACAGAGACTATACCACTGACAACATGAGTAAAAGTTTTCATCAGTGTTTAGATGTTATATTTTACATCTATTGAGGAAAAATAAAACAAACCTAGGAAAAACTGCGATGACTTCAAAATCCCTGAGTCCTGGAGGGATCAGCCTCCGTGTGAACCCAGCAAATCATATGTAATTCAAAATGGACATGCAGGATTACTCCACATCTAACCTAGTCTGTTTTTTTCTGCCAAGAATAAATAGAAGAACCTTGAGAATACCTGTGCCAAGTTTGTAGGTTCCTTCCAAGGAAGACTTAAAGGCGTCTCTGCTGGTAAACAAGCTTTTACTAAACTCACAATAAAGGGTCAGGACACTCTAAATGCAAATAGTTCAGTCTTTTAGTTTATGACTCATTGAAACTGAGGGAATTGTATTAAAAACCTTTCTGAAGCCAGAGGGGTTTGCTGGAAAACCTCCAAGAAACCCAGAAACATGACAGATGAGGAATGTGTGAGGGCATCTGAGATCTTTACATTTGTGTGTTTTAAACAGATTCAGAGCTGCTGATTTAGATGCCAGTACAGTTGAACGCTCATCCGACTGATCTACCTCCTACTTTATCGCTTTTTGCAGTCTTGTAAAATGATAACACACGTGTTTCAAATCTTTTGATTTAATTCCTTGAACCATAATAGACAAGTTTTCATGATTATTGTTGAGAGAAATGAGGAATCTGTGGTGAGTAGGATTGTCCAAGCTTTGCATCTATTGAGGGGGAGTACAGAGAAATGAATAAGAGCAGAGGAGGTCATCAATGAAAGTATTTCACAGCAAAAACCTAAAAAATACCCAAACAGCAAAAATGGTGGGTTAACACTATCAATACAAACCACCACATCTCAATCATCACAGAAGATGCATTAAAGATAGTTTTTGTCTCCATCAGCTGCGATGTTCTTAAATTATACTCATAAAAAACAATATGCAATGTCATCAAATGCAAACAATTTTTATTTAGAGGTATTTATTTGGAGGATTCTTTTCTCAGTGAAGCAGTTTTATTATCTTTTTAGTTTTGTATGTTTTGTATGTCTTTTTTATGTACTTCATTTTAAATCAACACATCATGAGCAGAAAAACAAATAACACCACTCGTGTGTGAAACACAGGAAGCTTTAAAACCTGAACAATTTTTGTGTATTCAAAGTAAGTGTCATGAACCTTCAAGAACAAAGATCTGTTGTTTCCTGAAGTGAGACTGATGGACAGCACCAACAATGTCACGAAAGACAGGTGCAACTCGACAAACTTGATTCACATTTCCATGAAGACATTCAACATTGAGCTCCATTCTTTTGGAAAAATTTTTAAGCCTTACCACACAAAATATACACTGATTTTCCAAACAAAAGTTTTATGTTTTGTAAAAAAAAAACATTGTAATGGTTAGGAATGAGCCACAGGTTGAAACATTTTAAAAAGTATGGATTTTTTAAATGAACTAAAGTAGCAAAAAAAAAAAAAAAAAACAAAAACAAAAAAAAAGGGCTGCACGGTGGCACAGTGGTTAGCGCTCTTGCCTCACAGCAAGAAGGCCCCTGGTTCAAGTCCCGGCTGGGGGACATGAAAAACACATCAATGGGGGGCCTTTCTGTGTGGAGTTTGCATGTTCTCCCCGTGTATGCATGGGTTCTCTCCGGGATCTCCGGCTTCCTCCCACCGTCCAAAAACATGCTTCATAGGTTAATTGGCAACTCTAAAATTGTCCATAGGTGTGAGTGTGAGAGTGAATGGGTGTGTGATTGAGGACATTCTACCCTGCGACAGACTGGCGACCTGTCCAGGGCATCCCCTGCCTTCGCCCACAAGTGGCTGGGATGGGCTCCGTCAGCCCCGTGACCCCGAAAGGGAATAAACGGAATAGAAAATGAATGAATGAATAAAGTAGCAAAATTATTAAACTTTACAAAATTATAAAGTGTTGCGCCCAGAAGAGGCCGCAAAAGAACATAACTCAACTGCAGATAATTGTCAGCAAATAAAAGCCAAGACAGAACTCAAAGTGACTCAAAGGGAAGCCAAGTCCTTCTGAGTCCTTCTAACACGATTTCGCATAAATAGCAGCTCCACTCTTAGACACCACCTTTGGACCAGGAGGAACTCCACAGGTAAGGAACCGTTGAAGTCAAACTCTACAGGTAACTAAAAGGAAATGAGATTAAAAAAATTAATAATTAACACTACAGATAACAGAACAAGAAAAACTAAATGTGTGATTTCCTCCATAAAGTAAATCTTGGTGGCCCACATAATCTGAAACAAACTGTTGCTGATAGACTGTGGCTGTAACGGAAAATAACAAAATGTGAAAATAATGTAGGAGAGTATGCACCATCACTGCAAATGCAACTCAAAATGACTTTCATTGTTGTGACAAACAAAACATTGACGAAAAAAAAGGCCAGTTTCATTTTAGACAAATTTGTTTATTTAACATCTGTTTAATACATTTTTAATTTGATGCTGTTTAGCAACATGGCAAAAAATGAAAAAGATGATTTGTGCAGGAAAAAAACAGGTGAAGTCAACTTTAAAAGTACAAAGTATAAGAACTGCTAAAAAATTTGGCATGGATTTTGTTTTGGACAGTTTAAATACATATATTTGGTATTTTCGTATTTATTTATTTAAGGGACAATGCATACAACAAACAGTGCAGAGTGCTCTAAAAGTAATGAGATACTGTAAATATGCAGGATTGTAGCCTGTAGGCTAATTTCCATCCTCTGTCCTGTTCTGACCATGGCCAGCCACCTAGAGACTATAGATAAAATAAAATGAGTAAAATAAAGTCAAAAAGTACATTGGTAACGTACAATTGCATTAAATAAAATTACATAAAATGAACACAACTCAAATAGGAATATGTTTTTTAAATTCCCAGTCACCCTTTAATCTATTAAAAAAACATTCCCAGTGGTCTTTTAATTAGAATTACGTGTTTTAGCCACAATCAAAAACCTGTGTTGTTATTTAGGACATGCTTTCTGCAGAGCGACAGGAGTTAATTAGAAATTCGCCTCTGAGTTGTGGGTGAGACTGTTAGCATGGAGTACGCTCGCTCCCATTTCCCATCATCCATCAACCCAAAAACAGCATTACCAGTGCAACAAAGATGGTGAGCAATATTGGATCTATCAAGCCGTACAGTTTAAAGCCAGATGCCAGCTCAGATGAGGAAAACAAAGACGTACATGGATGTAGTTGTCTGCAAGTGGATGCAAGCGAAGCAGGGAGTTTGTGAGCTGCCAATTGTAGCACCTTTGTCACTGCTACAGGATATTTCCAACTGCTTTTTTGTCTGCACCAGATTTACAACATCCTGAATAAAGAAAAATTGAAAAGTGCAATTTTAATCTTAATTTTCTTTGCATGCATGAGAAAAATGCCACAGGAACACATTAATAACACCAAAAATAAAATTTTTGTTCGAGTGGGTCTTCAACAATTCCTGCAAATTAGATAAAATCTCAGGATTTTGATGAAATATTGCAGTTTATAATCTCAACACCATACACATCAAAGTCCTCCATCATACTCCTCTCCTTTCTGATTTCACACATCTTCTTCCTGAACAGACATGATCTTTTATGATATACTCTTAAATTTAATTTCTTTATTATTAATCCCCCAAAATTATTTAGTGTCATCCTTTCTCCTGTTGTGGTGCATCAGAGGTCCTTGGGTAAAAAAAAAAAAAAAGTCAACTTTGAACAAATGTGACGAAGGAATGCTAGGTTTTGGAGGTAAATCATCTCAACTTTTTCTACTGAAAGTTCACGTCAAGTATCTGGAGCAGCCAGAAGGCTTGGAGCACAGCTAATGAGAAGTGGATCTGTCAGCTGCTAGCACTGCTCAATCTAGCCTGTTGATTTAGGAGCCGTTTGTGTTATCTTTGGTTTATGGCCATTCAGTTAAGGGTGTGCATGTGTGTGTCTGCAGAAGTTCTCTCGGTCACCTGGTCTCTCCACAGCTGCTACTGAAACACATGCTGCAGGAAGTGTGTTTTGCAGACATACACACGGGTCTACACAACTATTTTTACAAGGACATCGTGTTGACATTCATTTATTTTTACACACAAACACTAGTCCTGACATCAGTCATTATCAGTGACTTCTACACCTCTTTTCCTTACCATTCATTCACACCATAACCCCCCCAAGTGACTTGTTTTATGAGATACGTTTCATCAGAGATCAATAAAGTTTTTTAAAACTTGGATTGTCTTGAATTGCATGTGTAATATGTGCCACACGGTATTTGGGTCCATTTTTAAATCTGTCTTGTTGTGAAGTTTGCATTTTTCTTTCAGTTCTCTTGTGGGATTTCTCAAGGTTTCCTCTTCAAGTCAAAATTGCCTTTCAGACTGAGCGTGTGTTCATCTATACATGAGCCTCAGAAAAACTTACCTGGGAGTATCCATTGCAGATGTCAATAATGGATACCAGGAAAGAAAAAACTAGACTAAACCACATGGGTTTGCACAGCAGATTATTCTGGAAGACCTGGGTTCATTTAAAGAAAACCTTTCAGGCTTTCATTGGTTTAGTTTGCAGTTATTTTATTTGTTTTCTAATGGGGGCAGACTTAAACCATCTGGAAATATTATACAGCTCCTTGTTTTGGGTGGGGTGGTTAATTGCATTTTACAAAACAAGCATTTGACAATTTTTGGCTTTTTATTTTTCTTGTTTTGGATTAACACTGTGGACTGCTTTTTTCCGGTCAAAATGCACAGCGCTCACACAGGTTCTCGATTTTTGTGTTGATTACTGCTCTGTGGATGGTCATTTCACATTCACATCAGTGTTTTCGGAGTGAAACGAGACTTTCAATTGCAGATAAATCAGAGTCAAAGCTCACACTTTACTGAGGCAAGCTTTTTGTACGTGCTCCAGTAAAGTGTCAAGAACTCTGATTTGGATCAGATAGGCCAGAGACAATTATCTTTGGTTCCTATGAGGGTTTTTGCTTCCAGTTATGTCACATGCAACCGTACATGGGTTGATTTGTGTTGGTGCTGCCGGTTTGGGGTTGTTTAGGCCTGTGGACGGTCATAGACAGGACTGGCTGCATCTTTAAGGGAGCAGTTCCCATGTGGCTCATGCAGCCACCTTAAGGGACGTCCCAAAAATGGAACGTATGCGCGTAAACTCACGTTTCATGCTTCTGAGTTCAAAAATCATCCTTTCAGTCTCTGACCTTTATATTTCGTAGGGGCCACCTCCTTGCCCACACAGGTGTGTCCATTTTACACCCGCAGACATCCTGTATTCACCTGTAAGGGAAGGTGTGACTAAGGCACAAGCAGTACACAAAAACACCTGTATAAGATTACCAAGGCAAGTGCATTCACATCTAGCTAACAAGCACACACACACAAGTTCACACCACATCAAGGAAATTTAAAATTGTTTCACTCATTCATGCATCGATTATTAAATTAATGTTGGTCTGCGCCAAATCTTCGGACTCATGTTGTGTTTAATGTCTAACAATCACTTCCTCACAAACGAAACCTATAGGGTTTACTTTGTCAACACAGTTGCTGGTTACACAGCTGCATTGCGGCACAGAGACACTCATACAGAGATGCACACGTACACAGACAAAAACTCTGGTTTACACCAAAACAGACAAATAGCAACATAAAAAAGTAAAACCCCACCTAAATTCCTTTGACTCACAGCCCTCAGTTTCGTATTGAAAAGATTCAACTATGAGTGTTTTGATCCATCGCTGGTTACCTTTGTTGTGATGGGACTTAAAGCCTGTTGTCTTTCGCACACACCCTGCTGAGGCCTGCAGAGATGTCGTGGAGATGAATAGAGGCTCATGAATTGACTGGCGTGTTGGAAATTCTCCTTTCTGTTGGCTTTGGAAAAAGGTGTGTCTAGTTTCACATGTACGCTGAGTGTGTTTGTGCTGCTGTGCAAGTGTAAAATATACATTCACTGTATTTATCTTTGCCAAAAAATTGCCAATCGTGGCCCAAGAAGAGTTCTAAATTTTGCTTCCTAGTCACATAACGCTGTATGCATTTTTGTGTACTTTGTCTCAAACCAAGCAGCGTTTGACAGCAGCACATCCCAAACTTTGAGTTTGGGATGTGCTGCTGTCAAACGCAAACCCATGTGTTTAAAGTTGTATAACTACCAACAACAACCAGAGTACCACTTGCTTGTTCATAAGCTGTTGTTCTGGAATAAATTTAGAAAAACTGTGTCCAAAAAAACTTATGGTCAAGAGTTTATGTGACTAATATAGCATACTTTAAAGAGATGTTCGTTGCTTTAGCAAAAAAGTAGAGGGAGTTGATTCACACGGTAGAAAGTTGCTACCAAGCAACATACTGTCATGGAGGCGGCTCCTGACGCTCTTTTGCTGGAACAATGAAGGAACTCAAGCCGTATATGCTGTTCAGTTTTGGATTAAGAAGCGAAGGTCAAACCGTTTCCTGTTTTTAAAAGCAGCTGAATTAGCAAATTTTTGTGGTTTTTCAGTGTCAATCATTTTCAGACAACTTATCACTAAAACATGCCTCCTAACGCCAAATTTGCCATGTCTAAGATACCCTCTTTCGAAAAAGAAAGTTGGCCATGAGGAAATCCAAGATTTGTACATATAGATATACATTTTATGCATGTAATAGCATTCTGTAGGTACCCCTTATGTTTAAAAATTGTATTTTGGGCATAAGCAGCCCATATTGTTGAGACTGGGGCAAATAGACATGAGACATGTGTGATCGCCAGCTTTACAAATCTGCCATTTTGGATTTTTCTCATGGCTAACATGCTTTTTGAAAAGAGAGGAATCTAAAGTACATCTAAAGTACAAGTTTCTGTCTATTTCTATAAGTTTCTGCTACACATCACTTTTAACTTTCTTTTAAGTTTGTTTTTGGTGTACATTAACAAATTGGGTCAGGTAATTTAAAAAGAGAAAATAACATAATTGATGTTTCTAAGATTTCTCCAATATTAATTAAAGAGGTAACTTCAAACTGATCTTTTGCTCTTTTTGAACATATAGACTGTTTATCTATTGTGGCAGAATAACATATCATAGTTTGAAAATCAGTGAAAATAAGGAGCCAAATCGACGAGGTTAACATGTTTATATATCAAGGACATGAGTTTGTTTAAGCAAGTTTTCTTTAGCAATTACGAAAGACAAAAGCAGACATGTTGCATTATTATGTCTTGTGGTGCAACAGAAGATTCTCAGCCACTTTAATCCTTTGGGATAATTATCACTTAGTGTTTGTGTGTTTAAGCACAGCTTCTCTGACTGCGGCTTTCTTGTGAATACAAACCCAAACAACCCAACTGGTATTATCCTGAAATAGCCTGTGAGTTCAAGGTAACCAAGTGTGTGAAACTAACTATAGGTAATACAGAGCTGGGTTGCTAGAAAGTGTTGTGACAACAGATTAAACATTCGCCCGAACCCAATTTGAGATTATGAGGGGCGTAGAAATATTCCACACATCCCCTGTTTACAAGACTCAGTACAAAAGCTTTGCAGTAGAGCAACAGGATACTTTTTGGTCTATCAAGGTAAGGTAGTGTAAGGTTTTGGAGTTTTAATCATATTTTACTCATTACATGCTCAGTAACTCATATTACACTCAATTTTTAAACAGAATAACAACAGATGAACGAATATGACTATAAAACTCATATTTGTGAGTGTAACTTTTGTTTATTTTAATCAATTTTCAGTTAAATTACTGTGCCAACTTTCCTGACAGTTTTTATGCAGCTTCTGTATCTCATCCTTTTTTTTCCAAAAAGAAAACAGTTGTCTGTTTTGTTATAGTTCCCCAGGCTGACTCAGTTTAACCTCCTTTTGTGAGGTTGCATTTTGTTATAGTCTTTGTGAAGCACATACAGGCCTCAGTCTCTGTTTAGTCTCTGGTTTTTCTTCTTTCAAACCAAATGGACTGTATTTTTACTTGTATGACCTAAACTGACTAAAGGGTTTTGACCTACAGTTTTTCATCAGGTGCTTTAACTTTAACAACAAAAAGAGCAATCGTTTTAGCTGTCGATTTTACACCATCACGCCTTATCAAAAAGTGAAACACATTTGTAATCCTGATTTACTTCTGGGGGAATCCCAAACAAAGCAAGTTTTACATAACTTTACAACACATTTGATTTTACTCAGTAATAAAGGAGTAATCTGAAGCTACGTTGTGCACTCAGTGATCACTTTGAATGAAAAGTCGATGTTCACACATAAATATGCAATTCAGGCCTCTGCGTTCTAAACTCTCACATTCACGGGTAGCTGCACACACATTTTTTACCATTTTGGGCTCCACGTACAAAATGTGCAGCCACTGAATGTGCGTTGAAAGTTAAACCAGGTCAAACTTTAACCAGTCAGGGACTCGGATTTGGTAGTGACATGTGGATGGCGCCCCCATTTAATTCAAGGAAGTGCCAACCGTTTGAAATTTGAACATGAAGGAGAAATTAATAGCTTGTCCAGCCGGAATTCCTGTATATGACATCAAGTCTTTCATGTATTGGAATAGAGCTGTGAAAGAGAAAGCCTGGAGCAAGATTTGCAAGATTTGCACCACTTCATCATTTCAATTCAATTCAACTAAGTTCTTTCATGTAGCCCAATATTACAACACAGTTGCCTCAACGGGCTTCACTAATTGTACAAAACATAAAATCAGTTATAAAACGGACAGAGTCTTTGGAGTCACAGATAGAGAGGCAATGTACCGGGACTGTTAAAGAAGAATTAGCTTACCTAACTCTTTAACTACATGTTTGAATAGTGTAACAGATGGGCCTTTGTCCAAATGGAACTGGGGTATGGCTGGGGGCACGAGACGAGTCAGAGGCGAGCTCCATGGCCAAGTACAGGTGAAGGGACGAGCCAACTGGAATCTGGAATCACCCCCCCCCCCCCTGAGGGGAGTGGCAAAGAGGGACAACATATCAATCGCACTGCACCAAACAGAGGCATAGAGAACTAATTTTTATTATTATTAAGTGTAATTCAAAAATGTTAATAGTAAGTTGCATGTACTATGGTACATATAGTGGATGGTAATAATAATGACAATTATAGAAAATCTATTTTAGAAAACCATTAGAAAATAATTTTTAGCATATCAATATTGCTACAATATAATATTAATCTAAGCAGGGGAATTGGGCCGCCCTGGCCAGGTTTATGTATAATGGATGTTATGAAAATTGTAATTATTCCCCCCAACTAAAGTAGGTTAGGTAGGGGGAGCAATAAGTTAAATATTCTCTTATTATTAGTTAGTCTGACAACAAGCCTGTCTAAAGAGGAATGTTTTAAGCCTAACTTTGAATGTAGAAACTACGTCGGCCTAAGACAGGCTTGGTGGCTTAAGGCTCTACCTCCAACTGTACTTTTAGAAACATTTTTCACACTAAGCCTCTTCCAACTGTGAGTACACACACCAGTATGGGGTAGAGACAGTCCAGTACGAACACACTGGGCTAAATGCGTATTCAAGAATCCACATTTAGTGTGTTCTAAAATGAATTACTTTAGAACTACAATTTCAAGTAATCTGTAATAGATTACAGGTAGGAAGTAACAGTGGTCGCCAAACTGGAGAAACTTTGTTGGTAAAAGCAGACAAAGTCAAGTGACTAAGGAACAAATAAGATTCTTTTATACTTTTGCTTTTGACTTCAATAAAGAGACAAAGTATTTTTAATATTACATTTCTGTTCTTTTTTTAAAGCACGCTCACTAAAAGATCATCCACACAACTAATAATAAAGTCATGAATTACAGCTTTAGTACAGGCTATTATATTTATGTATTCACACAAACACTCCAAAACACTGGATTGGCCCACAGTTGAGATGGGTCGTCTGTTCATCAAACATTACATTATCTGGGAATTTGTTGGAGGATTTGTTCCAGTTTTTTATGTTAAAGCTGCAAGAAGACTGGGACAAGTTTAAAAAGCTAGAAATAGCCCAATATATCACAAACACAAAAATGTCCCAGCTTGACCTGAGACTTCAGTAGGATGAGTTAGTGAAAGAGTTATAGCTTGCTGTAACCCCGTGTTGAAGAAAAAGCTCTTCAGTACTGATATGGCATGTAATTCGCTGCTAGAATCCCGTTGCAGATGGGCTTTATTCCAGAAGGCTGCTTTCAGAGGGATGCAAAGAATGTTTTTATGGAATCTTGCATCCTACAGGGGGAAGTAAGGTGGTCCGGAAGTGCAAATCACATCAGCAAATCACTCTATGCAAAAACATATTAAAGATCACAACAGCAATAAAAAGCAAAAAACAAAACAAAATTACATTTTAGAACTCATAACAAAACTTCCAGAAACTAAATGTAATGGTTTTAAATGTAAGGTGTTTTTTTTTTTTGCTTTGCTTTTTTAATTGTCATGATCTTTAGTATTTTTGCATTGAGCGATTTGTTGGTGTTATTTACACTACAGGGCCACAGTAGGGAAGTAAGGTGTAGAAGAATAGTTACTTGGGAAAGTAGTTTTGGTTACCCAACAATGTCCCTTTTCTGGCTGAATCTAGGCAGAGGTTTTTGTGGATCTGTTCCACTGTTGTTCTGAAAACTCACAAGTCAGCTCCTGAGGTTAGACTGAGGCTGAGTCTCCTCACCAACCCAGAACCGATCAAAGAAACAAGGGAAGTTTAGAAGAGGTGTGACAGAGAGATTTATAAGAAGAAACTTTGTTTGAAAAAAGGAGGAGAACAGGGAGAAAGGGAGGGAAAGAAAAATATGAGGAGACAGAGCAGAGGCGAAAGAATGAGAGGGAGGTGTGTAGAAGTAGGAGTGTGGGAAAAATCAATATGCTCTGGAAGAGACAATCAGTCCTGTTTGACCCTTGTCTCCCTTCAGTGTCATTGTGTGTTTGTGTGCATAAATTTAATCCAAAAATGCCTGTAAGCAAAACACTTGTACATTGACTTTTGAGTTTGGGCAGAGTGATGTACGGATATATGTAGCCGGGTGTGATTAGGTTTGTCATGTGACTGTTGAAGTCCTCCAACACTTGCTGTCTTCACCTCAGATCTGCTGAGGGTGGGAGAATAATGCTGCCAGGCAAGCTAATGGCATAAAACTTAATATCTTAGTCTATATCCACTTTATGAGAGTGTGGATCGAACAAAGTTGAAACAGGATGAGGTTGTCACTCCTTCAAATGAACTCTGGCAACTTTAATAGGCCGCACAGCAATCGTGTTTTTTGCTTGGCATCACTCAGAGGTACTTTTTTTGCTCTTCCTTGGCTCATTTAAACATCTTTTTAAAGCCTGTTTTTCTGATTTCTCAACAGCCTAAGCAATATTTTCAAATTTGCTGTCTCTATATGTAGGCTAATATTAATATTTAAAAAATATGCTCTTTTTCCCCCCTTGTCTTCTAGCACCCCAGGTGTTTATGTATTTTTCCTCATGCCTGGGGGGGTTTACATTTGAGGTTTGTATAGCTGCCTCACGCGGCCATTGTCCAGGTCTCTCTGTTGAATTCAGTTTTTCCATCTGCCCTAGGGGGCCTCTTACACCATCCGGCTAGGGGGTGGGGGGTCATGGGTGTAGATGGATGGATGAAAGCGTGGAGAGGCAATACAACCCTTCAGAGAGGGAGAAATTTACCAATCACAAAATCCACCTTTTTAGATCTTTATATCAATCTGCTGTCACCATCATCCAGCCATTTCTTTCATCCCTTCCTCCCTCCGCTTGCTCTGTCTCTGCTGTGCAATTGCAGGGGGTTAATTGAGGTCTGAGCAGCAGGGGGGCTATTATGACACCTTTTTTTTAATAGAACACACATTCACAAACCAAAACTACCCACATCTTTGATAATGCAAAGCAGTGCATTTTGTTTATAATGCAGGTAATGAACAGTCCTCCTCCGTTTTTGTGCTGTCATGCATCTGCATTGTTGTTGTCATTGGTGGAGATTCTCTGTGTGTGTGTGAGAGGAATGATGTCAGATTTAATGATGGTTTCCACCCTTTAGACGCCTCACCCTAAACATAAAACCAACTGAATAAACCACATGATTAATCCAACAAGTAAGTGTGGTGCGGCAAAGCAGAGAGCACACAAAACCATGTGGACTGACAGGTGTTTGTGCGAGTGTGGGGAGCGCACTCCTTTTGCTTGCTCTGTAAGTAGCAGATGGTAAACCAGCGATCGGCTGCCAAATTCACTGCGTGTTCATTCAAAAAAAAGTCACACAATAAAGCAACATAAATGCCCCTGTTGCTGCTACAACCTACACAAACTGGGAGCTCAATGTAAACAGATGAGCAAACTGACGGCTTTGTGCTTTCCACTGACCCTTCAGGCTTCTGCTGTTTATAAATTCTCATGGTTGAACTCTAACGTAAAACACTAGCTGTGCTCCTGTGTGTGCAACAGGTAAGAAGCTGATTGAAGTTGAAGTTTAGCAGTGGGAAGCTTTACATCAAACGTTGACATTCACCTTTCATATCCCCTGCTTTTGATGCCAGGAAACCCTTCCCAGGAATAAGCACATTCATTTTATGAAATAAAATGGTGACAACTATTTTAAACTTTGCTGAACCGCCGCTCAGACTTGAGAACAAGAACGCTGATTCGTCTTTTACAGCGTTTTGGGTCCCTCTTGGCACACAGCTATTTTCACAGGGCACCCCCCATGCTTTGGCACAATGACCACAAGAACACACGTTCTCTATATGCACACATACGCACTTGCACATTAGTGGGTGGTAACATCAGGTGACAGATGCTTCTGAATGAGCTCCTTTACTGGGCGTGATTCCTAAAGTAGCTATTGAAAATCAGGCCTGACAAATGTAAAGTTAGTTGTAGTCACTTGAATATTCATTGGTCAGAATCTGTAACAGACACATGGCAAATGGGACACAACTGTTCATCTAAGATATAACATGTAGAAAAATATAAATACTCTTTCACTTTTCAATCACTCTTTATTGGCCAACTTGTGGTAAAGTCTCTCTACAATCATCCATTGATTTATTGTAAAAGCGTTCCCATCAGACTTTTTTTTAATTATGATTATGCCGTTTTTAGCCATAATCAAAAAACTCGTGTCGTTTTTTAGGACAGTATATATTTGTCTGCTCGTGGATGCATCAGAATGAAATGGAGCAGGTAACTCGTGGCCAGCAGATTGTGGCACCTATGTCACAATTTTGTCTGCTCTTGATGTACAACGATTTGATAAATAATTTGATTTGATAAAGAAATACTTTAACAGAATTTTAATCTTCTTTTTATATGCCCTTTATCATGAGAAAAATCCTACAATAACATATTGAAAACACCCTTTTCATTAGAGTAGCTATTTAATTAAAGCACTCTGGTTTTTTTGAGTTTGGTGAAACTCAATTTAGTGTAAAACTATAGCTAGAATCCAGCAGTTTGCATATGTGATGTTCTTGTCATGGATGAACCCTTAGAGGTTGGCGATGCAGTTGAACCACCAGCCAGCAGCCAGACTCAGCATTGAAGTTCCTGTCAAGCAACAAGACAAGGATGGTTCAATATAGGAGGAATCCCCAGAGGAGCAAAACAGCAACTATTGATTGATAGAACATTTGCCTGCACAAACAACGAGAAATCCAATGACTTGAAGCCACACATGGCTAATGAAATACTTGAAACATTTAGGGCTGCCATTAACAAGATGATTTGATTGCAGAAGACAAATTAAATGCAAATTCAATGGGAATTGCATAAGTTGCTGTCAAGTGCATCAATAGACATTTGAGCAAGATCTACAATCACTGGTTCAATTCACCATCTGGGATAGATTTAGAAATGCCAATCTGACTAAATAAAAATGCTCTAATAGTATTATAGTAATTCAAATGGATCCAAAATAAAACTCCATTAATATCTTGCATGAAAACCAAACACAACTAAGTTGGGAAGGAAGATTCTTTATGGGTTGATGAATAGCTATAAACCCGTAAACTAGTTTGACTAGTAATACACTGAATACAGGCATTAAAGTTTCATGAAAATGCAAGAGGCTTTATAAACTGTGAGAAAAGAAAACAAAATCAACCAGGAATCCCACTATGAACATATAAAAAACTCAGAGGACATTTGAGACGAGACAGTGCAACCCAAACAACACAGAAAACTTGGTGGGGGTTGATAGCAAAAAGTCCTACCGGTGCAAAAAATGTGCTTGAAGGACACCAAGGAGAGACTAATCATGTTAAAACATAAATAGCTTCTGAGAAAAAGATCAATAGGAACAGGAGCCAAATGTCCCGGCCAAGACCACAATGCAGGCTTTGAGACAGCTCAGTGCAGCAAGGTGTGATATACAGATGTTTATAACACCAACAATGCACAAGACAAATACAGATTATTTGTTAGACGTTTTTAACCATGATTCTAAATTCATCTAAAGGTAGATGTCCCCATCCACAGTTTGGATGACAACCAGGCATCAATGCAGTTTAAATCTTTAGATGAGCAATGCAAAGAAATGGAACAATCCTAAGAGACAAAATTTTGAGAATGTCTGAGTTTTCTCTTGTTATATTCAGAAATTATGATAATAAGCATGAATATGTGGGCTTTATAGAGGAAATAGCTGAAGTCCAAATGCAGACAAATGAATAAAACAGGCTTCTGCTTAAGTTTAAGAATAAATGATGAGGGTAAAGGTAATTAATATAATTGTGATTACACAGTAGAAGAATAAAAATAAATAAAGAAATAACTAAAAGGGAGTCATAAGATATGCCGCAACAATAGCTGCTCTACTAATTTGTATTTTTGTGACTGAGTGTCTATAAAAGTGTGTGTGTAACATTAATTTTGATAATTACAAGTAAGATAATGAGTGATACTGGTCCATTATTAACCAGACTTTACCCTCTAATTACTCACTTCCTCTACAATATTCTTCATTATGATCTAAGTAATACATGGCATGTATTTGAAAGGACTATGGCTTTACAGTGTGCTATTTTTGTAAGCCCCGGAAGGCAAATGTTGGTGCATCATATCTGTCATCTTGTAATAGTAAGACAAATTTTGGGAGTTGTAGGTCATTTATCATGTATAGTTTTGTCATTTTCATGCTGAAGCTCAATGTGAAAGCTTAAAATACACAATCTTCTCCTTGTGTCGCTTGTCCTTTGCGTCGCCCTTTTTAAAAAAAACTTAAGAAAAAAGGCAAACAAAGATAAAGAAAGAGGGATTAGAAAGGAAGTAATAGATGTAGTAAGGTTAAGGTTTGTTTTCCAATTGCATTTCTTGATATAAACCTGGCAGAGGGCAAACGGTGATGAACAAATGAAAAAAGAAAACAATGCTTAAAGATCCACTCCAATGAAAATAGATTTGGTGTTTTTAACATGTTCTTGTGGCATTTTTTGCATGATGGTGGACACATGTTAAAAAAAATTAGGCTCCTTCTCGGTAAGTAACAGATTCCACAGGAAAAAAGAAACCTTAGGGATGCCCACATAAAGGAGGGATCCTTTCCCAGGACGGACAGGTGACATGCCATAACTATTAGAGAAGAATGAGCTTTTCTAACTCTACAACTACATGTTTGAATAGTGTAGTAGGTGGGATTCATCTAGATGGAACTGGGGGACAGCTGGTGGCATGGGATGAGCCAGAGGCGAGCTCCACAGCCAAGGACAGGAGCACAAACAACCCAGAGGTGAGGTCCACGGCACAGATGAGGACAGAGGAACAAAACATGAATCGCAATGCACCAAGCAGAAGCATGGAGTACTAAATGATAAATAAATGATCAAGAATAGAGGAGAGAACCCCAGTGCACCATACTTTCCCAAGCTTCTTACTTTTAGCAGCCTAGCAACTTATTATTATTATTATTAAAATTTGGTTCAAAATGTTAATAGTAAGTTGCAACCATATGGCACGTATGGTAAATGATAATGACAACAATGAAAAATCCACATTTTAAGCAAAGAAAGAAAATAAATAAAAACATGGCATTCATGCTTTTAACCTCCAAAAACGACAAAGAAATACAACATGTGATAGTTCAAGAAATCTGGCAAACTTCCTCGGTTCACACAATGGTACTTAATGGAAAAAGTTGAACTTGTATTTTTTAGTAAAAGTGAAAAACTTTGAAAAACTGAATATTGTTTGACTCGTTTTCTGTTTAATTTGATAAACTATGGTATTAATCTAAGCAGGGCGAATGAGCCGCCCTGGCACAGTTTATGAAACCATCTTCCCTCTTCTTAGATCCGCAGAGAAATATGTATAATGGCTGTACTGTAAATTGTAATTATTCCCCCAAACTTCATTACAGTAGGTAAAGTAGGGGGAGCAATATGTTAAATATTCTCTGAATTTGGCAATCCTGGCAATATGCCTGTCCATGTACGTCTTCATTTTCTTCGCCTGAACTGGCACCTGGCTCAAAATTGTACTGCTGGATAGCTCCAACCTTGCTCGCCATTTTAGTTGCACCATTAATGTTAGGTTGAGGGTGTAGGGGGCAGTAAGCTAGCAGAAAGGAGTGTAAACAAAGGGATGACGGATAATGGAGGCGGGCTTACTCTATGGCAACAACTCAAAGGCCCTCTACAGAAACTCACAAATTACAGTTTTTTCTATTTAGCATAAAAATGGCAAAATCATTATTAAAAGATCATTGGAAATGCTTTTAAAACAGCTCAAAAGATGATTCAAATGGTTCTTTAACAATCATCACATAATGATCATGGTTGCCTCTTTTACTAAGGAGACTACTTTGTAGTGTGTCAGCCCTTTCAGGTGTGTCTTTAGAAATGTCAACTCATTTCTTTGATACAATGTGTCCTCTGAGCACAACAAACTCAAAGTGTTTAATATTTTAAGGATCACATTCATGAGAAAACATCAACATTGGTTAAAATAAGCACCTGAAGATCTGTCAAAGATCATGCTGATGGCTGTTGAAAATGCTCATGTCTCTTGAAGTGTATCACCCGAAAAGTGTTAAGTACAGAAATCACGTATTTTCAGGTAAGGTGTTCCGGGCATGTCCCACTGGGAGGATGCTCCAGGGAAGCCTTTTTTGGCTAACCAAAACTGTTCCCCCAGAGGAGCTGAATGAAGTGGCCAGGGATAGGGAAGTCTGGGCATCTTTGCTTAGACTGCTGCCCCTGCGACCTTCGGCACGAGTGGAAGAAGAGAAATTCTAAGTACCTTGGGAGTGGCTTTAGCTCATTAGGTCAAGCAACTTGTCCCACTAGGAGTTCAAATTCTGTTCTATCCAGTCATTGGGTCCCTGGGCAAAATACTTAACCAAATATATTTAGAAAAAACAGTTTTATATTGTTGTAAGTTAAACAAATATCTGTTGCTAAGCTAAAATATGCACTTTTTAATGCAGCATAACACACTGTACATGCTAGTTGTGCATCATGACTTCAGTTTGGAAATCTTACCACACATGAACACATAAAAGAGACCCAATTACAAAGGATTCTTTTAACTCTCATTGATGGTTTTGATTTTCTCTTGTATTTTCTTTTTTCACTTGAAGCAAGACCTCCAAGTCTCGCTTCTTTTTGCTGCAAAACAAATTCAGACCACATGTTTTAAAGACATTGAATTCATGACCAGAACTGGGAAAGCACCTTGCAGTCCTTTGCTGTTTTCAAACCACCACCCTTCTGCGTCCTTCTCCCTCCACCTCCTCTCCCCCGTATGTCAGATCTCCCATCACATCTCCGTTTCTTTGCCAGCATAAATGTGTGTTTCCTTTCACATCTGTCAGATTTCATTTGCCTCAGTAGAGCTTCCATTCCACAACAGTGCAACGACAGATTTAACTCAGCATGTAGTGGATGATGGGAGATTTGAGTTCCTGCTGGGAGCACATTATGTGACCTATTGACCGAGTGTCTCGGTGAAAAACAAGAGCAATTGGGAAGGTGCAAAAGAAAAACAGCATTCCTGATATTTGCCTGAATGTCTTCATGGTGGGATGAGCAGGAGACCGTTCTGATTTCCTGTGATGCTAAAGATGAAAAAGATAAAGAGAAATGCTGCAAAGAGGGAGAAGGTAAACAGAAATGTGGCATCACCGTGACAACAACAACACCACAAAAATAGAAATTTTTCGCATGTATGATTGCTCATGAAGCAAAAAATATGTTTATATGGACATAAAATTGCATAGGGGACAGGTTGATAGATAGAAATTGCTGTTGGGAATGATTCCATGATTTCCATGTTTCTATGATCTCTATAAAATCCTCTAAGCGATGGAAATACAAATAATACATTTAAAAACTTTTGAGTAAATGTGATAAAAAGATCCTTCAGATCAAGGCTGAATATGAGGAATACCACCCCCACACCTAATGCTGTGAATGCCCCCCCAAAACATGATGGCCCGCAAAAATCCAAAATCCACTAACGACATACTAATTACAACACCCTCCTCCCACCCCACCCCACCCCACCGCACACACACACACAAAACTAACCAAACAAACAAAAGATACAACTAAATGAATAACAAATAAGACAAAAAACGTCAGGCTGGACAGATGAGCAGATGACCCAATAGACAGACACACAAAGAGAAAAAAAATGAATAAATGTGTTCTCAACACGGCCTAAACCAGTATCCTGCTTATGCTAGTTCCAAACTTGGTAAATGCAGAGGGTAGTGACAGAAAGAGCATTTAGCATAAATTTTACAAGACATATAAAAAAGATCAAAGGAGAAGCTCTAAGGAACTGATAGGATGTTTGCATGGTTTTCTATGCATTTAGGAGGGATAAGACCCCAAACTCTCAGCACACCCTGACTTGCCCCCCTGATATTCTACCTGCACCCCATAGTGGGGTGGCTGGCTATATCTGGGCATGCTTTAGACTTGCATAAGTAAAAATGAGCAGCTTGGACCGTGTTGCATTTCTGCACAGCCTTTGTACTATTATGTGTAAACTCTGTAATGTTACATGGCAGAGATTTAAAGGAGTGAAACAGACAATTGAATGTGCTCTTTTTTTGTCGTTTAGTGTGTGAGTCAACAGAGGGGGTGCCTTGGCTGCACTCTGGGTTGCGTGTGATGGAGAACTTAACAAATTTCCAAATAAACATTCTGGAAACAATTAAGAGGGAGAACATGGAGACACAGAAACGACAAATGAAAGCGCAGATAAAACCAAACACTGTTTGCAGGTTCTACACAGCAAATTATCCCTTACATTTATCAGAAATGTCCCAGTCTGTCATAACCACAATGCTCACACGGTCCAAATTAATTAACAAAGACAGAGAGTAATGTTCATGACACAACAATCACAAATCATAGGAAATGAGTATTCCGAGAAAGAAGAGAGTGAGTGCAGCCATCAGAGAAAACCTCTGGGGACTCATCAGCTCTAAAAGGCTGCAGACGCACTGATCTGCACCTGCTTCTGGATTCACGCTGATATATGCAGGCACACAGACTCTGGGAGTACAAAAGTCTCCTGAAATAAGAATATGTCTATTCCAGGTTAAATGTGCTGTGGCTGCAGGGGAGGCCTCTAGCTTAGATGAATGAGCTCATTCAACTGGTCATTAAAAAAGGTCATTTATAGACAACAGTTGGACCCTCCAAGGGAAAAAGCTAAATTATTATATTAACCTTAGCTCAGATGATCAGGAACTATGCTTTTTATCATCAGCAATTGTTTATTTGCTATGTGATTCAGTGATACTGCTCAGAAAGATTAAGCATTATCATTTTGTAACTGTGCAATAAAGGCCTGAATAAAGTTGTGACAAATCTAAATGTAAGTAATATTAGATGCTGTAACTTTTGAAACACAGCTAAAACAGATGTTTTTCATCACTCTGACCTCACATGAGCAACAATTCGTCACCTATCAGATGCAGGGATGTTTTTTTTTGTGCTAACTTTCATACCTTCACTTTCCTCATATTATTAAAAGCTAACTTAAGTACAAAAACGCCTTGCTTGCCACAAAGGAAAGGTCAGAACTATAAAAACAGCCTGTGGCAATGCTCACAGTTCATGTGAGGACTGCATTAAATGACACAGCTCTTTCCTGTATTACAAACTTTTCCTCACATTTTCCATTTTCTAAGTTACCATGGGGACAGATTTTTTTTTAAGTAACATAATGCCGTATCCTCCTCTTGAAGTCACAAACAAAGGCTAAATTTGAAGTCTTTTGGGTTGGCTTGTACTTTGGCAGGACTCCCAATAAAACAATGTCTCACCATTCCAATACTTGACTGCCTTTGTTCCACATTATGCAAGAAACATTTTTTTTTTTTTACTGGAAAATTAAGAGACACCTACACAAACTCATCAGAAACACAATATAGACAGCACAGTGTCTCTTTACCTTAAACAATTCTGCTTTTCAGATTAGCGAGTAAAATGCTGTGTGTGTTCTTAGCCCATCAGCACCTGCACAGGAGACTGATGTCATGTCCATTCGCTGCGCCATTCCTCCTGTCCAAACACTTGAAGATAGATGCCTTAGCTAATCAGGACAGAGATGTTTTTACAACCCACATAAAGCCAGCTCCCAACTTCTCCTGGTGAGTCAGTCTTAGTCGGGTTTAGGTGTATGATGAACAGTAGCACAGCTGCCTTATGAACATTTTGATTTGATAAGTAGAGCATCTTCAAACCCATGCACGTAGAAGCTATAGAAGAATCAAGACATTTGTTGACCCAACTGCCCTGGAAATGTTTAGAGTACTGATAAATTGTTACAAAAGAAAAGGAGTTTTCTGCATTTTCTGTATTTTCTTAGCAATCGTCCAAGACATCAGCAACATCAGGAATATTAACGGAAAAAGGCATAAAGTTAATGTCACTTTGGGCACAGTTCCACCATAAAGGTGTGCAGCACTTTACTTTTTCTCAAGAGGCTGCAGGCATCAATAGCCAGAACAAAAGTCCCCTCATATTGCTCGAAAAATTGCTTTGCTTTAACTCACGACCCTGACTGTTTCAGTTTTTCCAGTCTTAATCTTTTATTAACGCTTTTTTGTTTTGTTTTTTAACAACTCTACCCTATCCTAAACCCTAATTTTGGGTTAGAGTTTGATAAGTTTAATAATTTCCCCTTCTGTCTGAGGCAGGTTCTGTAGGTAGGTTCCTCTTGTTTTTGCTGGTTCCTAACATAGTAAACTGAAATTCTTACTGTGCATTGGAGGATTATCACAGACTGCTGATTGATTTTACTAACTTGAAAATGTCTGACAAAAAAACAAAAAGAATTTTGAGAAATTGATTGTTGTCTTGTCTAATTGCAAGACAACGTGTACGAATAAATAGGACAAATGATGAGAGAGGAAAAGCAAACATTACTGACATTTCTTTGGTCCATTTTTACAGATCACTGCCAAGAACAAAGTAGACCCTTTGGAAATCTTTATAGCTATGATGCACAGCTTTCTGTTAATCAATACAACCACAGGGTCATAACACAGTAGCAGCCCATTCAATCTAGCTGTTATGTGTAGTTTAAATTGATGCCTGCCATGTTCTAAAGTCTGTAAGCTCTTCTATAATCAGCAAATGACGGCTTTATGAATCAATTTTTATTTTTTGTTGTAAAGAAATGTATACTGTACTGTAGACATCAGATCCTCTCTCCAAATGCATACATGAAAATTAGTTATTAGTCTTTTCAGTCGAGTTATTCTGAGGCTAAAATGTAACACTAGTTAAATTATTCATTCATTCGTTCATTCATTCGTTCATTCATTCATTCATTCATTCATTCATTCATTCATTCATTCATTCATTCATTCATTCATTCATTCAGTCATTCATTCATCTTCTAAACTCGTTTTGTCCCTTTAATTAATTAATTCTGGGAAATATGAAAACCTAAAGCTACAGAAAATAAATAAAAAAGTGTCATAGGAATTATAAACAAAGGAAGTGAGATCATAAGGCTAAATAGCTTAGAATTATTAATCACTTAGAAACTTAAGGATAAACTTAAAGTTTAAATGAGAAATGTTTTTGCTTTACTGAATAGAAATTCTCAAATGTTGCTTTACGCATGTTATGAACCTAATTTGCTCATTTCACAGACTTTTCGAGTGTGGATTAAAATGGTAAAAATATATATCTTTAAGAAATATGCTATTGACAGAGCCTCTGAAACTGGTTACAAGTCAGCCAAAACAAAACATCAAAAGATGAACTTGAGGTAATGTCACTATATGACAATTTGAAATAAAAATATGTAAACAAAAAAGCTGCACCATTATTCTCAAGTTTTGAGTTGAGTTTTTAATTGTTTGACACTTTTCTTTCCTAAAATACTTGGTAAATATGGTCAGGGTGTTTTGCGTTTTACCTGTTCTCGTTTGCCATGAACAATAAATATAAAATGTTTTTGTGAAAAAGTGCATGACTTTATGTGTGGTCACCACAAAAATTAGAAAAGCCAATAGGAATAACTATTCTGTTTCTTAGCACTTTTTTAAATTTACACTGAAGTATTGATTTTAAAATTTGCCTTACAGAGAAAAAAAAAGAGAGGCAAAATAAAATAAATGATTACAAAAAAAACAGTCCACTGTTCTGTAGTTGTGAGGCTTGGTGTTAACTTAAAAACAGTTACAGAGCTACGAGGCATCCTCCTCAGTGGTGCAGCATTGGTTCCTTTGTCCCACTGCTCTCTCTCTTATCATGATGAAAACAAATGGGGGCTTAATGTTAGCATGAATCATTCTCAGCAATTTTAAGTAGCTAAAATTTCCCCAAAAGTAGATTTTAAAACAGCATTACAAAGTATCATAACTCAGTATTTGTTATGTCTGAACCACTAGCGGTTAAATTTTGGCTATTTTTAGACTGTTATGAATAAAAAAATCCCTTTCAAAACTTTTTTCTCTCTTTTTTTTGACACAGAGCATGTTAGTAAAGTTTCATGAAAATGAGAAACTCTAATCTAATTTCAAAAGCTATCTATGCTCGTAAATAATGCTTTAGAGCTCAACAGTGATATGTGTTAACAAGCAAGAGAAGCTCTGGACAGACAGTTCATTCTTTGAACAATCACATCATCCTTTCATTCTTCAGCTCACAAACACAATGTGTTGTTGTTTTGTTGATAGTCTCTGTTTGTGAGTCCTTTTTCCAGGCTCAGTGTGCTGTACACTCAGCAAGCCTGTTCACTCTAATAAAGTTTAACAGGCCTGTTTCAGTCCCAAAGGACCCAGAGTATGCAGAGCGACAGCGGAGCAACACTGACTTTCATTATCTCAAACTTCTTTGACCCAGTTTTATCCAACCTAATCAGCACTTGCCCTTATATACTGAGTGGTTTTCATTGCAGGAACATGTTAAGATGGATTCTACTGATGACTCAGAGCATCAAGTAGTTTAAGCTGTAATGCAAAAGTAATGTTTTTATCATGAAACAGCTGCTCATGTTACACCGCACACAGATCCTGTCACCAAAGGTTGGTGAAGTGAAAAAAGAAAGAAGCGCACTTTGTAGCAACAAAATCAATATGTTGTTTAATGTTGTTAAAAAATAGAGCTGAGATTTGTGATTGCCATGGTATCAAAGCATTACATCAAGCCAAACAGAGAGGAATCAGTCATTTAAAGGTTTGCAAACATTGTGCATTCTCACAAGCATTTAATGGCTCGTTCAATGCTGTGGTCACTTTTCCCCCCTTAAATTTGCACTTTTTGTTGAGTTTTTGTAAAGATCCCCCAGAATTGTGTGGGGGTAAAAATAAAGCTGCCTAAAAATGCTGCTGGTTTGAAATCATTTCTGCTGAGTTGAGCAGTTTTTTTTTATCCCCATCTCTAATTATCAAAGTGTTTCAGAGTTTTGAAGATAAAATTAAGTAAATATTAGTCATCTAAAAGTTCAGCAATAAAACTTTTTTTTATTATTACAAGCAAGAACAACAATTTAGCTAAATGTTCTTTAAAAACAACTCTACACTATGGCTTTTTATGCAAACTTTTATTAAAGGGCTACTCTATTTAAAACAAAAAACGTCCTTAATTCTCTGATTGTTATGTTGTCCACCTTTCGGTATATCCAGCTTTCACTGATTCGCACAGGTGGCTTGGCAAACATTTTACTTTGGATGCCCTTTAAAAAAAAAATAAAATAAAAATGAATTTGACAAAAATTTAAAATACAGAATAAAGTCATAACAAGAACACATCTTCCATGCTTTAAGATAGATCCCATGTGCTTCTGTCCTGTTAATCAATCTATTTTGTAATTAACGTTTCTGCAAAGCTGATGGAGAAATGAAACAAAATATACAAGTAAAAGTACATTTTATGGAATGTATTCTGTACTTTGTAATTAAATAGTTTCTCCTTGTAACACTGCTCATAACTTGCATTTAACTTTTGCCTCAACATGAATCAACAATTTGTGTCTGCAGCTTTAAAAGTCTTGAGTTATTAGCTTGTTAGTACTTAAAAAATAAATTATTCTGTTTGTTTGGTGTACCTGTATGCTTTGTCCTCTGCCCTAATAACAGATTTTTTTCTCTTTCCAGAAACAGCTTTCACTAAACAGCTTTTCTGCTGCATTTATATCTGGCATCAACAGGTGTCTTGGGCCATGAAAAATAGAAAAATGTGGAATTGCTGTTGATTCTGGTTGCTGTCAAGTTCTAATGTGAACAAGCTGGCAGGCATACAGTTGTGTGTCAGTCCAAAATGACAAATTTTCTGCACCTAATGAATCTTCTAAATAAGTGATGGCTTTTTGTTTCTGCATTCACTAAGTAATTTCCCACATTGCCTTTATTGGAGTCAGCACAGACCTTTCAAACATTTTCTTTTTGGCCAATGATGTTCAGCTAAACATTTTCTACAGTTGCTTATGCAAAAACACCTACTTATGCATTAAATATGAATCTAGTAAACAAGGGAAGATTATTTTTAGCTTACTTGAATTGTCAGTCAGCAGGAGAATTAGTAATATAACAACGAAGTAATAAATGCAAATGGCAATTTATTGTTTAAAAATGTTTTTGCTTGTCCAACACAAAAGGCCTTCAGCTCTAATCTGTTTGCTCAGCTGTTGGACAGAACAAGTTAGAAAAAAATAATGTTTTTGCTTCTTTTAAACTTTAGTGAGAATGTTATTACTGTGTCAGGTGTTAGTACAAAAATTAAAATGTTTAGGTGATGAAGTATGTGAAACACATACTGTAGCTGACTCATACACTGGTTAGGTATGTGCATTTATGTTATATATTGATATGATGGTAAGTGGGTGTAATTATAAGCTTTTAAATAAGGCAATCTGATACAAAATAAGTCTGGAGTGTATTCTGACTCTTGCTTTGAAAGGATGGAGAAAAAAAAATTGATCACATAGATTTTGTGTATTTAGCCAATTAAAAAATGTTTGATGGAAGCAGGAAATGAAGCAGAGCATCAGCGTTGTTCTGTTTGCTACCCCAAAAAGAGGAAAAACATTTACCAGATTGTCTAAATATTTATGTCTGTCACAATATAAAGTGCATACTGAGTACTTAAAGGGTTGTCATCTATACATGAAGGCACATATTAAAATATTGTCAGCTTTAAAAAGGTTTTAGTTGTTAAGTGCCAGAAACTTTCAGACTGGTTTGTTGTCAATATTTGTTTAATTTTTAAACTCTGTGGCATTGGTGACAAGCTAGCCAAGATCACCATTGAACTAATAAACTGGCATAAAAATGCCAACTCCAAAGAGGTGGGTCTGGTGAAAACACACTGTCCAGCCTTAATAGTAGTCTTCGCTCGGTCCACACCTTCCAGAATATGACGTACAAAATCTGTGGGCATTGAATGCGCGTTGAAAGTCAAACCAAGTCAATCGTTGACCAACCAGGGATTCAGATTTGGTGGTGATGTATGGATGCCATCATCCCTTTTACTGTAATTCACGGAAGAACCAACCGTTTGAAAATTAATTATGGAGGTGAAATTAAAAACTGCGGTTTGTGCCCGGCGAAAATTACATTACACCAAGTCTTTCATTTATAGAATAGAGCTGTAAAAGGAAAAGCCTGGATCAAGATTCCTGAGATTTCCTTCGATATATTGCACCAAACCTCTTCCAACTCTAGGTGGTGGACAGTAAGATGCTTGTAAGAAAAATGGCAAGAAGAAGAATCCACTCCCTGCTTGTCCAGCGTAAACCCCACGGGCTAAACACAAGTTCAAGAACCCATGTTTAAAAAATTCTTGAATGCTCATCACATGCCCGGTGTATCTGTAGCATTAGAGTTATCTAGTTAAATTTTAAGGTTCGTTACAAATTGTTCAATTGTTCAATTTGACATGGCATGACATCATCAACATATTTGTGTAAAAAAAAATTAGGTTTATAATAAATAAATAAAAATGTGTTAATTGCAGTAATAGTGTTTTTTTTTTTGTTTTGTTTTCTGACACTGTTGCCATTAACCTGAAAGAGCTACGGCTCAAGTTGTAAATTCACTGTGCCTCACTTAACACAACAAAAGCAAAAACATACAAGAAGCAATCATAGATGATTAAGGGGAGAGAAACAGAGTTGCTGGATGACTACTGAACTCTCTACGTCTTCCCTTTGTGTATTAGATTGATTACATGACATTAGTTTGAAAGGAATCAAAGGCAGCGGGAACAGGACTTATACCTCCATTTGATCAAACAGTGATCAAAGCACGCATCAATACTTGGGCCTGAACCCAGCGTTGCCTAGAGTTTGCCGTCAAATCATGATCTCTGATCAGGACCTTGTGGACATGCTGGGAGCAGAAATTATGTTTTCGCTCCATTTTCATAATAAGGAAATTCTTGGGAAAAGGATACAGCCCAGAACACAGGAGCAATGAACAGATGTTAAGAAGGAAAAAAACACAATTCATGACATATTAGCATTTTTCTGCACAGAACGAAAAACTTAAACCTGCAAACACGCTATCACACAAGCACACACGCAGACTGTGAGTGACAGCAAGAACGGGTGAATGGGGGTTGGAGAAACAAGGAGAAAAAGAAAAGTGTCTTTGAAAGTAAACAAAGACTGGGTGATCAGGACCAGATTGTCGCAGATCAAACAGTAGTGTTGAAGTAGGAGGAGAGAGGCCTCTGATGGAGACATCAAACAGGACTAATGTAAACCACATATCAGCCCAAGTTCGTGCACAAGCAATGA
The DNA here is from genome assembly GCA_023969325.1 of Oryzias curvinotus. Classification (NCBI taxonomy): domain Eukaryota; kingdom Metazoa; phylum Chordata; class Actinopteri; order Beloniformes; family Adrianichthyidae; genus Oryzias; species Oryzias curvinotus. The sequence continues at coordinate 11,189,482 of CM043706.1, forward strand.
CATCCAAAGGGTTTGGCAACATGCACACAAAAAGCTGAGCGGACCCTGGCTCTAGTTTGCGCACATGCAGGTCCTTGTGAGATACTTCTAAAGTTTCAGACAAATTCAATACAGAAAAACAGTCATGCAAGCATTTAGGTTCTAGTTCCAACACAGCTTTACCTAGCATGTCTGTAAACGTATTCTAAATTGTTTCTGGGTGTGTAAGCAAGCGTGTGTGCCCGCCTCATTGAGCCCTTTTGTGGCCTAGAGATTTGTGAAGGTTTCAGAGAGCCTTGACGTCAAATGACTGACAGCAGCGAAACGAGGACGTACATGTAGGCTGGATAGGCCTTTATCAACAGTAAAGGGTGTGTGAATGAGAGAAAGAGGTTACAAGAAGGTCAGCTACAGGATAAGCCACTGGAAGAAAAAGAGGGACAAAGATAAGGATCTCAGTCCTGCTCAGCTTTGTTTAGGAGGCCTCATCGCTCTCCTAATGCGTTCTTGGTGTTGCTTTCAGCTGCTAGACATTTTGGAGAAAAGGTGAGGGAAGTATTCTTTACAACTTGTCAACATCTGCTTGTGCTGGAAGTGCTTCTAAGGTTTTTTACTTCTTGGATCGCCTCTAAAAGTTGGAGGCATATTTTATCTGCAAAAGAATCGGAAAATTTGATTCAAAATTTTGAATTGAAACGTGATTTTCCAAACCCCGATACAACTCATTGGACCACATAAGAAGGCTTTTATGTTACCACTTCATACATTCGCTATAAGCTACAAAGCATGATGCCTTATTTTTTTTTTTTTACAATTATGGGAGTAGAAATGAGGGAATTTCAGAGGCAAGTAATCTGTATTTAATCTCTAACTAAAGGCATTTACATCAACAGGTAAAGTGAGGTCAGGGCTGGAAGCAGCTGAATTATGTGCAGGTAAAGGATCAACTTCATTTTTACACAGTGAGCAATAAAACATGTGAAGAATTTTTTTGTTGTCATATAAACGTTTTGCCCCCCTCACAGAACCAATTTAGGTATAGACAAATAATACATTTAATTTCATTTATATATTTTCATGCTTTTGTTTTGTGCTAAAAGTCACTTTTTTTCTGTTAAAATTCCAAGAATTCAGAATGTTTGCTAATGTAATTTAATCTCAACATTTCAGCGTCCGATGATGATGCTAAGAGTCTGCACAGAAAAAAGAGACAACCCAAAGGAAACTCTTTCAAAATGCCAATGTCAAGATGAGAAGATGAGAGAAATGTTACATAACATGTCAAATATATGGACATTCATTTTATAGAGCTGAAGGATAAAATGGACAGATTTCTCTCGAACATGTTCTGGTCACAGTCTATGTTGTTTACCTCTGAGGTGACGCCAAAAATATCCAGTCTACTTTAGCTGCTCATCTCTTTGAGGTCTTCCTTAGCATCACTCCTATTCTCTTGCTTTAAAATAACTAACAGAGATCCTAATTATTGGCTAAATATTTATGCACCATGTGTGTGATATGATGTGACATTTGTCTCAAATTATGAAGTCAGACAAGTTTCAGAATGTATTAAGGAGCCTAGACGGTCCAGCAGACTAAGTTCAATTAAGTTGAATATGCTCAAAAAATTCATTTCATTCAATCGTTTCTGATCAAACTTGCATTTAGAAGCTGCACTTGAGAGTATGAACCTAACTCTCTGGAAACATCACACAGTTTGTTTGTTTTTCTTTTTTTTTTTTTTTTACAACACTTTTTCTCTCTTTTTGGTTAACCAAACCAGACTTTACTTGTAATGTAGGTTACAAACACATATCCAGATGAATCAAAAATACTAAGGTTAAAAAGAATTTGGAGCCCGGATGTTAAGGAAAGAACCATTCATGGCTCAAACCAAACTGATGTGCTGTGAGAAGGCCTCTAGGTTTGCTTCGGAGAAAGCCATGTGCATAACTTAACCAAACCAAATATAATTGTGATAAATATAAGCATTCAAATAGAATTCCTCAGTGTATGAAAGCAAGACCATGTTCAGAAATCCCTCAATTGCACTGAACGTAAACTGATACTGTTGTTTTCTGGCAGATCACTGTTTGGTTATTTGGTCCAGCCGGTTCACACGAGCTGCCACATTTGCCAAATGAATCAAACAATTTGAAAAAACCTGAAGTTGGTCCAGAACAGTCATTGTGAAAGTGCGTAAAGTTTATATATAGCTACATAAATATAAAGCTATAAAGCTTTATAAAGCTAATCAAATGACTTAGGAAATCTTAGTGCTTTAAAGAATTTGGACATGGAATTCTTTAGATCTCATGATCAAGTGATTCTTCATTGTTTTTTGAGATGCTTTGAAGTCAAGTAAAGGTTTTTTTTTGCAGTCAAGTCCAGGGGTTTACGATTGAAATGTGAAATTTTGACTTTGGGGGTTAAAAATGATATATTTATCAAAAAAATAACCAAACAATATGTGTGGCTCATGTAGCGCTGGAGAATCACTACTTTAAATGAATGATAACTAAATTCAAAAAGACTAAACAAAAACAAGTGGAAAGAAAAGAAATCCCAGTCTTACTTCAATTATGCACGCACACATCCATGCTCATTCGCACACCACCTTTGCTGGGATATTTTACAGATTACCACGGAAATTACATGGGTTGCATTTACTGGCCGTTCCCACATTCCATTCTTTCCTTGTCTGAATCTTTTTTTTTCAGTTTCTTCCTGTTACAAACCCTTTTGTCCTCTTTGCTTTCACTGTCAGGTGGAGAAATTCATCTGAGCGAAGCATACGAGGCTGCAGCTCTCCTGTATTAACATTTCAATCAGGCTTTTAGATCAGAAAAGGAAAATAAACTCAAGTGTATTTATGCCTTTTGCACCCCTAAACTGTATGCCAAATCTTTCCCTTTCTCTCCCTTTCTTCAAGTGTTCAGGGCCCATAAAAGCCGGTTCAAGAAGTGAATGATAATCCCTGCAGAAGCAGAGGCAGTCGGCTGGAGCGCCTTTGTAGTTTGGAGGGTAGATTAGCATGGCGGTAGACGAGAGAACAGAGTTCTTTGTCTTGCCGAAGGCCGGGATTAAATATAGAGACCGGTTTATAAATGCACGGGAATGTTATGTGTGCTTCTGTTTGCAAACGCTTATGTGACTTTGTGTGGACATCAATGTGTATATTCGTTTATCAGAAGAAATAAAAAATGAACAGTGGGACTTTTTAAACAAAGACGACTTACATTTTTGAAGTCAAAACAGAAACTGTTTCAATAGTCAGCGTTTTAACTTTAGCACTATAAAATGGCAAGGTTCAAAAGCCACAGGAGATTTTTGACCAGCTTATTTCATTATTTTTAAATGGGTAGAAGCTCTAGAAATCCCGAAAATCACTGTTCTTTTAGGAGTTGCCTCCACCGTTTGCATAAAATCCTGTGGTAGGATTACCAACATGAAAAGTTGCAGCGGGCTCTCCACCCCTTGACCTCTGAATCCGAGATGGCCCCATTCATCAACAATGAAGGCTTTATTAGCACTTTTGTTTTGTGCCTCACTAAATTTACTGTGCAAACATTCCTGTTTATCTTCAGTTTATATCTGCAGACTTGTAGACTTGTTTACGTGTCGGCAGGAGTTTCCAAAACTAACCAATGAATTCTGCCCCATCTGATTCATCCTTTTTTTTCCATATGCTCTTTCACAGTTAATCAAATTATTGATGACTTTGCTGTTAAATATAAAGATCTAAAATGGAGAAGAAGTTGAAATGAGAAAAGCTCAAACCAAAATATTTGATTTTAACGTAACTCTAGAATGAAAGAGTGTGAAGGAAATATACTTTATTCGTGGCTTTTATGTGCACTGAAGTGAAGGCCATAAAGAATAAATCCTTGATTGTCTTCTCTGATCTTTTTGCAGACCTGGTTAATGGCCAACCCCAGAATACGAGACTGATGTGTGTTTAACAGTGCTGGTTTTCATCATGGAATACAAAGTTGCATGCAAGACTTGAGCATCCGGGTCTGTGAAGCATATACCAACATCAGCTCAGCTGCCTGGCTACGGCACAACACAAAAATGTAACCTTCAAAAGTTATAACAGGAAGGCACAAGACATTGCCGCAAGTGCACATCATGTGTTCGGATTTTTGTGGTGCTTCTAGGCTTTCATGATTACATTTGTGTGACACACCATCATTGTTTAAGGGTTGTTTGAAATTGGTGTAACTTGAGGGTAGACAGACTTGAGCACACTTTAAGACAGATTATAAAGCTGAGTAAAAGATATATACATGCAGTCAAATTCTACTTTGGAACCTTTTTTCAACATGTCATCCTTTGGGTATTTTTTAAACTCTAATATAACAAGTAGGACCACAACAGACCAATCAGGAGGTCCTTTTCTGCAGTGGTAACCTACCTGCCACTTAGGGGTGTAACGATTGATCCACTAAATCAATGAATGGATTTCTATTCCTAAAATCCAACCAGATCAGTCTGTCTGAGACAAGTTGTTAATCGAATTGACCTATTTCATTATAAAATTGTTTCAAAATTAAAGATTAAAACTGATATATTTGGATTGAGGCACAGTGGGTTCATTTTACGTAAAAAACGACCAAGTGCCATCACAGTGGACAACGCACACGATGCACCAACAGTGATCAAGCCATCATTCCAGTCAAATGTGTGGAAACACTTTGAATTTTGCAAAGTCGTGACCATACAGTGTGGTGGAATGTTCTAATAATGTTCCATTTGTATTGTTTTTTTGTGGAAAACACACAGTAGGCTGAGCTATATGAAACTAAAATGTGAATGGATCTGACATTAATTCTTGTTAACTTGTTTTTGTGCAAATATTAAATGAAATACAAGGAACCTTGATAATGTCACCTGCACTCTTCAGTACCCAGATATTTATCTTGGAGTCACACTGGTTGAATATTTGGTCAAATATGTCCTGGGTTGGTGAATCGGATCGATCAAAATTAACCTTGAATTGTATCAGGAACCACAAATTATAAAATGAATTGAACAGTATTTAAAATAAATTAATCGTTTTGCCCCCTGCTGCCACTGCAGTCCATTTCACCTAACGCAGCAGCCCAAACCAGTCTGGTTTGCCTGATCCAAAAAACTCAATTTTCTGCACTTCCTCATTGGGTTTCCAGGGCTCGACTGTCTGTTCTGAGAGGAACAACAGGTTGCTCTCATTCAAGGCTCTTCTCTATCTCCTTCTCATTCCTGGCACCGGATTCTTCCCAACATGGCACCAAACATCTGAACACAAAAGACTAAAGTATTGGCCGTATTATTATTAGCTCTAAGTGCACACAGTTTATCCAACTCATTGTTCCACCATGGATCACTACTAGAAATTGTCTGAAACAAAAAAGGAAAACGGAAGCCCATACATATGTTAAACTTTGACTATTTTTATGTGAGTGCAACTGAAGCAACATTTATCTTTTTTTTAACTGTGTAGAACAGAGGGCACCAGGGAGAGACAGGAGTGAAATAAAGCAATAAAACATTCATCTGAAAGTTTCACTGCGGTTTTTCTTCTGAGGCAACAGTAGTGATGATTCCAACTATTACAATCATTAACAGAAGTGAAGCAGATAAAGGTAAGGAGATTTGTCAAAAAATGTGGAACGTGAAGCTGTTAAGCATTCGTGCACAAGTAAAAAACAATTAAACCAGTAAATAATGATAATAATACCGGTTTTGTCTGTATGGATTTAATTTATACGTTCTAAAAATGGGATTCTTAGTTTGACATCTTTGCAGACTGTTGTTTGACAAGCAAAGCAGCTAAGAATTTTTCAACAAGAGGCTTCAAGGAGAAATGACAAACTTTGTTTAACTTAATTTTTCCAGTCTTCCCTGCATCGTACTTCTCAGTGGAAAGTTTTGGCCCCGGCTCATTTATAATACGGTCACTCTTGGGGGCACCCATTTGTCATGACCAAAGCCGTGTTTATTATTTTGCAATTACCCCCAAATAAAAAGCGACTGAGTGAAAAGAGCCATGCGTGAGCTTCACCGTTGCTCCCACCTTGTTAGTGTCCTTGTCTCAGAAGGACTGAGCTGAAGCAGGAAAGTGGGACACAAGGAAGACTGAAGTGGAATGAAGTGAGGATGCAGCGTGAAATGTATTCATGGAGATTCCTGTAAATCACAGCAATTGAAATAGAAAATAAATACATTCCATATGACAGAAGACAAACTGGATGTGGGGTATGATGAGTTCCATCCATCTGCTTTACACACACACACACACACATACACACAGTACAGTCTTCCATTCCACCCTTTGCATCAACAAACAGAGCAGATTTAGAACCACTGAAATATGCCAGCAATGAAACGATGTTATGAGAACAACCATCGGTGCCAATTGACTTACTGCCTTTCTCAAACCCTGTGTTTTCTCTGTCTGTGTATGAGAACACTGATGCTCAAGTGGATTTGCGCTCATGTGAACTTTCTTTGACAAGTACAGAGAACAGAGGAGGCAAACTCAATGTTTCTGCTTAGCTTCAGAACTAACAACAGTACGCAGACCTCCAGCAGCCCTTTCTGCACACACTTCCTCTGCACTCACACCGACTGCTAAATAAGTTTGATGAGGCTCTCGGGAGTAACCCATTAAAAATGAAGTGACCGTCAAGGTTCCAGTGCACCTTTATGTTAAGTGCCTGTTTGTCTGGTAAGCTGAGATGCAATTAGAGCCACACATAGACCATGGAAAGAGTCATTATCTGTACATTTAGGTAATGTGTTGCTGTTGATTGAGAAAGTTCCCTTTTGCTTCTTGCAATTGACTGCTATTAACATGAAAACTGACTTGTGAATCTGATACTGAATTTTCCTCACTATTTTAAGGCTCTTGGCACCTTTTGCCACTAGGACTTAACATAAATTGAAAAAAAAATCTGCATGTGATATTATGAGAGAGAGGGGTATCGTACACGAGGGTGTTGTTAAGCAAAGCAATCATCCCGTCACCGCAACACACACCATGAAAAACAGCCATCTTTAAAATAAAGTGAAGAAATATGTTATGAGAAGCAAAACGTATTATTTTTAAAGAGTGAAAGAAGCAAATTATCATCATGTCTACCTTTAAGAAAACAGCTTAAATGTTGCTATAAATTAACATTAAAAAAAAAAAAACTTAAAAAGCTCTCAGCATGGACAGAATTTGTTTTCACTGTTTCCTGCATGAATAAAAAATTACATGTTAGGCTCACTTCCTAGAATACCAAAAATTCCCAAACACAATTGCTGCAGAATGCTGACATTTATTTGCTGTATTTATAACTTCATAGAATGTGATCTTCTTGTGATCTGTTGCTGCTTGTCATAAAAAGTCAAAATTAAAGAAACCATCTGCTGAAAGTTTAAAATAAAATCAATTTCATACTTTAATATATGTGACAAAACTAGGGAGAAATGTAAATTAGTTGGGAGATGAGTCGTGTCCCTCCATGACTGTGGTAGAAACCATTCTTTTGGAAAACAATTTTTATAATGTCACACTTTCTTTTTTTTTTCAAATAAAATAATTGTAAATTTGTAAATTTGACTTACAGGCGAGGGCAAAGCTATGGGGGTCAAGGGGGGCAGCAAAATACACCCTTCTTTAAGAAGCATTAAATAAAAAAAACTGAAATACATATTTTTGATCCTTTCATTTGTTTTAACCTTTTGCTTTGCTGTTCTCATTTGACACCCTTTCAAAGTCTACTGCCCCCATATAAAATGTTGTAACACCACCACTATTTACAGAGAAAATGATTTGCACTGAAGCTTCGAAATTAGCTGATCACTGTCTGAAATATGGAAAACAGTAGAATGCTTGTTTCTAAAGTTTCATGTTTAAAGAGACTCTACAGCATTTAATTTTGCATTAGTTCAAAAATATTTCAGTCAATGTAGACAAATGATCTACTGGTACTGTGTTTGCATCTCCATGCTTCAAACTGTCAATTTCAGGAATGGAATTTTTTTATTATTTATTTTTTGTGCGTATTCTGAGCAAACTTCAGTCATTTTTACTAATGAACATTAGGTTTTTTGGGGGTGGTGAACATCTTTACACCAACAGTCTGACAGATGGAAACTCAGTGGTTGTTTATCAGACTCATTTCAAAAGAAGCTGCACTCCATAAACATAAAAAGTTTTGTAAAAAAAACTTGTTTTCTATGAAGGAGCAATCTCTAAAAAAAAAAAACTACAGTTTCATTTCTGTCAGTAAAAAATAAACTTCATCCACTGCAGCCTAGACGGAACACATTTTGAAAATGAGAGACAATTTTGCTGTCTTACACAGACAAAAACATTCCTAAATTACATTGATAAATCCAAGAATTTGGCAGCGAAAGTCATTAAATCCAGCCTTTAAAAAATAAGTCTTAGGAAAATCAACGTGTCTAGCCTATCACAGTTCAAGTGCCTTGGGTTTCAGGAGCATCAAACATCCAGGAAGAAATGTGGCAGATAAAAAATAAACTTTCATTCATAAAGGGCATAGTGACTACAGATTCAATACCTTTAGTGGTAGTGATCTCAAATTCTAACCGGCAGGTTTAATTTCCCATATACCATTTTAAAACATGTTGAAGTCATTAAAAATTATGATAGTTTTCTTGTAAAGAGAACCCATATTTGTGTATCTAGACATGAACAAACATTCCACGTAGTGAAATTAAGAAGAAAGAACATACTTGCTTCATCTGTCATGCCCAAATGGCTTCTATGTCACACTAAGTTGTCTTTATTTTTTTAAGTTCTACATTTTCATGTCTGGCTCTGTTCAGCAGAGTGAGGAGTTGCCTTTAAAAGGGCAAAAGACAAGTGACACTTGTACTTTGGATAAAGTTGTAGGAAACGCGGTTTTGTAAGGATATTTGGAAAATGGTGAGAAAAACACATTTAACACACATGCTAAAATCACATTAGACAAGCCTGAAAATGATGTTTTACCTTTAGAGCACTGCTATAACTCGCACAGAAACCTGTTCACCCTCAATTTTTAATTTTTTTTTGGTGTAGTTTGTAACCAATCAACCATAGATTTAGACTTCAAGTGTTTGTATACCATTGGGAACAGTTTCTTTTCAGTCTACAGTTCATCCACAGATGTCACACATAGCCTGTAGGCATATGAAACCGGACTTCAGTGTGTTTTTAAAAGCATGTATGGTTCACATTTATTCACATCTGGATGCTTCTCTGTGCCAGTGTTCCTGCGTGTTTGCATAACAACTGGCATGCATTTTTCAAAAATACGCTCAGCCATCCACGCATTTTTTAGCAATGAATCTAAAACCAGGCTCTAGGTTTTCACCACACAGTTGAAGCCAGAGATGTTAATCAGCGAACATAACGGGGATCTGCACAATGTCTGATCTGGACAAGTCTGCTGTGTTTACCCAGAGTTTTTTATTACAGGATAAAGGAGGAGGAAGCAAAAAAATCTTTATCACATTAGTAATATCCTCATTGAATTCTACAGGGCAGGGGGCGACGGAGAAAGCAGATCCAGAGATGAGAAAGCCGCTACAGTGTAAACTGTTAACTTCAAAAATTGAATTTGGATTTCAGCTTGTGCATGGGTTAGGTTTTAAAGTAACAGGACTTCAATGAGCTCTTTATCAGTAGAGGTGGAAGGCCACTGGATGGAGAAATTGCCAGTCTAGGCACACCTGTGCAATAATCATGCTGTCTAATCAGCATCTTGATATGGCACACCTGTGAGGTGGGATGGATTGTCTTGCCAAAGGAGAAGTGCTCACTATCACAGATTTAGACAGATTTGTCAAAATAAATTTCAGAGAACTGGTTATTTTTCTGTATGTGGAAAATGTTTCACATCTTTGAGTTCATACCATAAAAGATGGGAGCAATAACAAAAGTGTTGTGTTTATATTTTTGGTCAGTGTAAGTTAACACCAGACTGCTTGCCCCAGAATTCTACAGAAGTTCCCATCTATTATTTTTCAAAAATTTCCTGCAGGCGAGCACGCCTTCAGACATCCCTACCTCTCTCATCTCTGCGATTATTTTCTCTTTGCTCTGTCAGACAGGCGCTCAAGGGACAGATTATTATGGTAATGCAAAGTAAAAGTGTAAGTCTAGGTCACCCGCTATAACCCTCACAGGAAATGATGAGCTGAAAGAAAAACTAAAGCAAGCAGAATTTGGAATTTGAATGCACTTTTGGACAGAGGCTGCCTGGAGTTAACAAGAAAAAGACTTGAAAGGTGTTAACTTAAATGTAACGCCGTACAGTTTAATATTAATACATATTTGAAGTCAAATGCTGAGTGAAATGCGCACAAAGTATATGTTTGAAGCACAATCATTCTTAAAGTTTTATAAATCTTTTGATTAGTGAGTGTAAGGGGGTGGGAGCTTAAAATGAGACAGCTGTTGCCACATGTACTATCACTGAACTTAGATAAATACCAAAAGAAACATATTGCACAAACTTTCTCTTTCAGCAAAGCCCGATCTGACGTTCTCCTCCCTTCATATCTGTGTCAGAGTACTCCAAAACCCTCCCCACTCCCCTTTTTGGCATCCTCCCCTCATAGATCAAGGATTCATAACATCATTTCAGGTCTGTTCCTCCACCTTTCCTCTTCGAAAACAGGAAAATACAGCTGCTGATGTCAAAATATTTAGAGCAGGAGTTGTATGAATCTGTGTGGGCATGTAATCTCACATGTTACATCTCATGTAGCCTCACATGTAAACTCGCCCCCTTCATTTGTCACTGTAATGTCTTGTTTAAAGCAATGATACGGGCTGTACAAATGGGCAAATTCTAGAAAGAAAAGGTACATAAGCATCTAAATGGCGGGTCAAATGAAATAAATATCAAAAGAAATGGGATAAGAACTTACTGAATTTTCCGTACAATAAGGCGTACCTAAGAGCCTTAATTTTTTTTTCAAAAAACAACAGTGTGCTATATAATCTGTACGGCATAGGTTAAAAAACAGACCATTCATTGATTGTGCGACTTATAATTTGATGCACTGTATAGCGTAAATTATGGTAGGTGTTCCTGCAGCAGTGTCAGCTGAAGACTTACTGTGACTGAGGGAAAGGATTAAAATGATGATACTTAACACAAAACGTCTGTCATGGGACTTTGACATCTGATTGACAGGAATTTAGTTGTTACTCTCTAGACACAACACCATCAATAAAGAAAAAAAAAGGAAAATCTGAAATCTGATAAACTGGTTCACCTGTAAGACACTGAAATACGTGTGTGAAGCCGGTTTATCACTAACCTATTGCAAACAATAGTACTCGCCTGTTTCATTATTTTGTTTTCCAAAATGATTATGTTGACAGCAATTAAAGGGGGGTTGCTGGGATGCCCCTCCTCTGTCTGTCTGTCCAGCGGAGATCACTGGAATCTTCTTCACTTCTCCACAAATGGATGGCCCTGGACTTCTTCAGTTGTTTGACTTAATCTTTTGCTCAGAGCATCTGCATCTCCTCATTTAGGCCTATACCAGGCTGTTCTTAAGCCTTTTTTAGTAAACCATGCCTATTGTTATGATTATATATTACATTTGGCACACTAAAGAATGAGTTTTTTATCAAACATTTGTTATTTTCGCCAGCTATTTTCCTACCCGGAAGTAAGTCGGCTCGATCTCTGAGGCACCGGCTTTCGCTCTATGTGGGAGCTGCCCATTTCATTTCATCTTTGTTGGTGCAGTGTGTCTGCGTTTTGCCCATGAAAACAAACAAAATCTAAACTTTTGCAAAGATTGATGTGCATATTGTGCAGACTGATGCCAAACACTGCTAGCTCCGTGGAGAAAGTAGGTGTGTTTGTGTTACCTGGGGGGTGGGGGGTTGCTAGCAGACTTTTCCTGGAAGGGGCTGTTCTCACTTTGTCTACGTCAGCTCATAAGAACCTGCTAGTTGTTTTTTTTTAGAGGACTACTCAGAAATGCGTGAACAGGGGGAGGGCACTTAAAGGGTTAGGAAGGGGGGCTCAGATAATATGGCCGGGGGGGGGGGGTTGTAGTGGGTAGGGTTATGGGGGGTGGCTGTGGGTGCGTGGCGATCTCTGGGTTGCTCGGGTCGCGTGCCGGGGCTGGCCTGCGGGTGGTGGGCGGCTCATGGATTCTGGGGGCCCTGGCTTCGTCCTTGGTCCTTGTCTTGGCATCCAGCGCCCGGCGGCCCCCATGGCTGCCGCCTGGTATGGCTAAGCGCTCCTGTCCTGTGGCCTGGGGGCCGGACACCGGGTTCGCTTATGCCTCTGGGCGTTGGGGGGGCCCCTGTAGGGGGGCCTTGTCTGCGCCTAGCTGGTTGGGTGGGCGTTTCGCGCCTCCCCTCTCCCGGGCTGCCTGGGTCCGGGTGCTGGGGGGGCCCCTGGCCTTGGGGGTCCTCTCCTCCCCTTTCCTGGTCTGGCTGGTCTGGCTGGGTAGGATCTGGTTCCCCACAACACAAGGTTCACTTCGGCAGCATGCATGTATCTCCACCCCCACGTGCACATGCACACTGCCACACTGCACCCTGTCTGCTTCATCCCTCCTTCTAACCTACAGTGTATTGATGGACAGATATTTTCCGCTCATCTTCGTGTCAGATTTTTACCCATGATGGAATATTTGTCTTTCCAGCAGATCTGGTATAATTGTTAAAGCTTAAAAGAATAACTGATCCAAATCAGTGCTTGTATCCCCCACTTTTTTCACCTTTCTTCTTTTTACTCTCTTTCACCCCCCCCCCCACACACACACACACACTCACACACACACACATTTTTTCCCTCTTCCTCCCCACACACACTAAATGTAACAAATAAAGAAATAAATAATACAACAAAAAGGGGTTAATTCAAATCTACACTCTGGCTTCTAAAGTTCTATAACCTCTTTTTGCGATAGTAAAGCCTGTCCAACACTAAAGGCCTGCAGCTCTAATCTGTTTGCTAAGTTGTTGGACAGAACACGTGAAAAAAAAAAAAGAAATGCGTGAACAGATCAAAATACTGTTTCGTTTTTTTTTGTTTTTTTTTTTTAGGAATGACCATTATAATACAATTAAAAACGTAAAAAATAACTTCACAGGTATAGACTCTTTAATTTATTTTGACAATAGTATTTTGTCATGTTTATGTTATAAGGATCACAATAAGTATAATGTCTTATTATAAGTAATTTAAAAGACTTGAAAGATTTGTAAACATCCAGAATAGTAAATGGGGGAACTTTAGAGAAAAAAGGGATTTAAAACATTTTTTTTTCACACTTTCAAAAATTATTTACGAGGGCGGCCGCAGAGCAGAGGCAGAGCGGTCAAACTCTGAACAGAATATTGCAAGTTCAATTCTTGCGCTGGCTCGCCCATGTATTGAAGTGTCCTTGGGCAAGACACTTGTACCCCACATTACTCCTTGTGAATATAGGTTGGCACCAGTGTTAGGAAGCTGAGCCGCTATGTGGGTGTGCATGGGTGAATGGGACTGTGTTTTCTATGAAGGTAGTAAAGGGCTGTATATGTTAACACTATTCACCATTCATGCAGCATTTACAGTCTTTAGCTGCAGGAATCCAGAAGTTATTGTTCTATTATAATGTTAGAAAATTAAATTTATTTATTCATCTTCTTCCGTTTGATCCCTTTCGGGGTCACAGGGCTGCTGGAGCCTATCCCGGCCACTTGTGGGTGAAGGCAGGGGACACCCTGGACAGGTCGCCAGTCTGTCGCAGGGCCACATATCACACAGACAGACACTCTCACACCTAGGGACAATTTAGAGTTGCCAATGACCTATGAAGCATGTTTTTGGATGGTGGGAGGAAGCCAGAGACCCTGGAGAGAATCCACACATGCACGGAGAGAACATGCAAACTCCACACAGAAAGGTCCCCCATTGATGTTGTTTTCAATGTCCCCCAGCAAGGACTTGAACCAGGAACCTTCTTACTGTGAGGCAAGAGCGCTAACCACTGTTCCACCGTGCAGAAAATTCCACCGGCGGAAAATTAAATTTCTAAATGAAATTGAAATCAATTGTAAAAATATAATACATGTACTACACGTTTGGACAAAAACTAGCTAACAAAAATCCCTTTAAATGTTCTGAACTTAGAGGAATTTCAGTAATTTCAACCAACCCAATGTAAAAGTTTATTTTATGCAGATTTTTGCTTAACATTGGATAGATGGATAGATGCCAGTATAACCCAGCTTACTCGTAATGTGATCAATGGTCTGTTTTTTATCCATTATCGGAGTTTAGAAATCTATTAAGTTTAAAATAATGATTGAGTCAAGTAAGACTTGGCTGATAATGTATAAGAAAAACAAATGACATTTAGTTTTTTCAATATAGGAAATAGCTCAACATGAGCTATTCATTGTTCTCAGTCTTATTGTAATTGATGGTTTTGTTGCAGTAAATGCCAGGATGTTGTGCCTGATGAACCATCAACAGGATAGATTTGTTATTTTGTGTTCTTGTTGAAACAAAACTGATTTACAGTAAAGTCCCACTCCGATCATCTTATGATCTATTTTCAAAGCATTCCCCGTATAGCTTCTTAATCATGATTATACTATTCTTAGTTGCTCTCGACATTATTCTGACCCTTCATGTTACATAAAATTGTGCCCCTCTCTGCAATGACAAACAAAAAAAATAATGCGCTTCATAATGAATACGACTTATAAAACATGAATGAGGGTAAACTTTGGACATATTCTTTTTCTTGGGTTTCCAGCTGGTTCACTTAAGTCATTACCTGACATTAGGTAAATCACTCTGACAGACATGGAAAAGAATAAACAAAGTCAACATTAGTGGTCTTTTAGGCAGTTTAATTGAAATTATGATAAAGAGGCTGCAACTTGATATGAGGGCACTTTTAGGAGAAAGCTGCAAGGTGAAACTGGGCTCCAGCTGCTGCTGAAATGACTTAAAACCTAAAACCCTCCCGTGACATTCAGTCAGCTCGTTGATCAGGCCTCCGGGAGAAGTTTTATGGAGTCTGTGGGTCACTGCTTTGCAGAGCACGGACAGGCATGAATCTCCCGTCTACTGCGGCAGAGTTCCCCGATGCTGAGTCTGGATCTATTCACACTTTGGGTGAAGCCTGAAGTTACAGCAGTTAGGAACTTTTCTCCTGCAGGCAAAAACTTTATATGGTTGCCAACTGTGTGAAGCATTCTTTGAGACACCCCCCTTCCCCTCCACCTCACATACAGACACACATAGCAGTATTAAAACCGGATGAATTGTAAGGCACCTTCAGTGATTCAAACCAGGTGATTAACAGGATAATTATACCCTTTTTTTTCCTATTAGTACACGCACAAAACAATCCCCCACACTTTCCATCACCCTTTGTTTGACCCTCCGTGTTTGCTTAATATACTTTTACTTTCCTCTGCTTTTTACCCACTCAGCACAAACACACACGCCTGGCCTTTTGTCCTAATCTCCACATTCCTCATCTTAAATCGCAGAGCTAATTAGCTCATTTCAAATCAGAGCAAGGCCTTCGTGGTTCCCTTTAAACCGCTGCACTGGTTGTTCACTCACTTTGTTGGTGCATTGTGTGGTGGAGTTCAAACAAACCATGTTAAAGGGGGATGTAGCTAATGACTATTGGCAAGAGAGGCCAAGGTTTGATGACAGCGACATGAAAAAGCTACGCTGAAGGGTTTCCCTTCCACTCAACCGCTGTCAACTGAGCTCAGAAACAGACAGAAATAATGTGAAAAAGGAGGAAAAACAGGGGAGAAAGTTGGAGACTGGGTCAAGTCTGTACACCCTTGTCACATGTCATTAGTGTACCGGTTTCTCCACTGTAGCCTTGTCGCCACTAACAGCTCGTCTGACACATATAACAATGCGCGAGGGGCTCATTCGTCCTTCGGCACAACAGAACACATGTCAAACAGAGAGTCAACACACGGAACAAAAGGTCTAATGCTGGTTGTCAGTTCATTGTGTGAGAATACGTCTTCATACTTCAGCTAGCCCGCAGTACAGTTTCATGTTTGTTTGTTCCAGTTTGTTAAAAGTTACCAGATCATGCAGTTGAGGAGGACGAATCATCAAAAGTAATATGAGTATCTTGTCACGTACAGTTTGGAGCATCAACATATCCTGAGAAAAGTTTAAACGGTGGCAGCAATATTATAGCGAAAAAGCAATACTCCTTATAACAATATTGATCCGTTTTCAATAACCTGAGGGGAATTTAATCATTTTACAGATGCACTTTATGGAAAACAAAGGGTAAAACATGTTCATAACTCTGAACAAAAATAAAGAATAAAAATAAAATTGAAGAAACTGAAAGATAATTGTATTTCCTCAGTTTAAATCTGTGGCAAGGGTAAGCTGCATAAACACTGGGAAGGCAATCCGCATTTAAGGGTGCACTAAACACGGTTTCTTATATGTACTTTCAGTCCATGGTGTTCACATTGGACAATCATGGAGGGGCTTCTTCTTTTTCTACTATTGACTGGCGCATGTCTGGCACCTACATTTGGAAGAGGCTTGGTGCAAAATGTCAAAGCGGTGAAAATCTTACCAATATTGCTCCAGGCCATTTCTTTCACAGCTCTATTCCGATATAAGATGTATGAAAGTTTTGGTGTCACATAATATCAGCCGAGAACAAACTGCTATTAATAATTTCGCCACCGTGATCAATATTTGGCACTTCCATGATTTAAATGGGACACCATCCATACGTCACTACTAAATCAGAGTCCATGATTGTTGAAATTTTGTCCTGGTTTAACTTCATTCAATAACCACATGTTTTGTGTAAAGCCACACGTGAATGCAAGTTTTGAACACGGAAGCCCAAAACACACATTTAGACCTGTGGCCACTTGAACACATGTTGCAGAGGATGGTGTGAACATAGCTTTAAAATGTGGTTTTTAACCCACACATCAGGCAACTTGTTTGCATTTCTGGTTTTTGGGACATCAAGATGCACAACTTCTAAGATTGAAGCAAGCTTAGTATTTTGTGATGGTTTCTCTTGTTCCCCAATGGTAAGGCTTGTAAATCTTCATTATTTTGTGGGGGTTGGTCATCTTTTTATGTAGACAAATATTATATTTGCCCTTTTTTATAACAACATCACTCGTATGTGCATATAAACAAGTCAGTTATGTCACCTACTTTCTTCTTAAACTCTTGTTTAGTTAGTTTTTTATCACTCTAAGGTCTGAATTTTTGTTTTTGACTTGATTCATTTATTTAATACTTTGTACAAACGTTAGTCTTCCAGCCTTCAGTTTCCTGAAATTAAGCCCTCTGCAAACTTTTGTTCGAGAGAGTTTAACGCTTTTTAAGCAAACGTTTGTGTGTTTTTATATATTTTAAATGGACATTACTGATGAAGCTCAGCTGTAGCTCTTCATTTGTTATTTTGTTGCTTTGATCTCTGTCTTACTTGGTTCACATGTCAAAACTTTCTTGGTCCAAAACTTTACATTGTTTTAATGTTGTTTTTAATTTAACTTCCATGGAATGGATGTGGGGAACATGGTGGTGTAGCACTGTTGCCTAACAGCCTGAAGGCCTCGGCTTGAATCCTCACTGGGTTCTTTCTATGTTAAGTTTTCATGTCTCCCCATGCATGTTTGGGTTTCTCTGGGCATTCCCGCTTCCTCCCACGGTATAAACACATGCTTCATAGGTTATTTTTTTTATTCAAAATTGTCCAAAAAGAAATAGGAAAAATTGATGTTTAGATGAAATGGGTAGAAAAACCCTAAAGAAATTGATGTAAAGCATGGTCTGTTGAAGGTTTATTTTTTAGTTATCTTATTCTGTCCCAACATGTTATTTTCACTTAAAAAAAAAAAGAAAAAGAAAATTAACTTCAATTAGATCCATTTTAAATTAACATTGGCTTGTCCTCTAAGCTAAAGTAAAAAACAGGGAAAACAAATATTATTTTACAACAAATATGTGGGTGCTAGCCTGTTTCTGATCATAAAATAAAGTATAAAATGTCCAATGATGTTTCTCTTACTGTTACAGTTCTACAGGTGAATCTGGTTTCATTTACAAAATGTTCTCTTTGCTCCCCTGCTGTGAGAGATACCATGGTAGCAGAAAATGTTCCTCTTGAGACATTGCATGTGCATGTTTCTCATTGCAGCTTTTAGCTAAGGACATACAGAACAAGATTCTCTGTATTCACAGGTATTTCCTCACAAGGTCAACAATTAATAAACATGATGTGAAGATGCCTACAGTCAACAACAAGACAAGAATAAAAATGTGTGTTGTCACTTTATCAGCTATTTGGTTGTGCCAAATATCAGTTATCACCAGTTAACAGCTAGAAAGAAAATTTCCATAATGCACAGTATCTCAGCATCAGTTTTCCGTGCTACTGAATGAAGACTAGATCATTTTTATAAACTGCAGTATTCTTTAAGTGTTTCATCTTGTGTTTATTATGTACAAGAAAATGTTTACAAGTTTTTTCAAGAGTTTCTATTTGACTTAGTGATTGTGCAACCATGCTAGAGGTCAGACGGGAATGAAAAGCTTTGTGTGGTTCCTTGGTGTCCCGAAATCAATCTATTTTAATCCATTCTCATCCTACGGCAGCAAGTATCTTAATGTGGTTTTGTCAGAGCACAAATGTTGCAAGGATGCCTTACTATTACGGTTTGTCATGTCTAGTTTTGCTTGTCTCACCCTTAAGAACCCCCAAGGAGGTCTTTCCAGGCAGTTGTGGGCAATATCTCCAAAGAATGACACAATGAATCAAAACATTGCAAGAGCCAAAATAATACAAGTTAAAAGAAATATGTGCATTTTTTTCATGTGCAATTATTTATTATAGGATGAACGTGTATTAATAAATTTATATGAAGAGAGTTCTGAAAGTCTTATGGCTGATGGAGGACAAAAAACTATCTTTCTCAACAAATATGTTTATAGACCTCAATTCCCCAGGATGACAAAGGTTCATAACCTGAATAAAGTTGCAATTTAATTCCAAACCACACTGTTGTTGTTTTGTTTGTTTTGTTACAGCTGTGTCCCTAAAGTCTGAGATGAGAATCAAAAATCTGTTGGGTGTTTATTAGGTTATTTTGCATTTATGATGACTGTTTTTCATCAGCTGTTTTTTAAGTAAGGACTCAAAATTCTAAATACTTAGGCATGTTTTTTGTGACTGACAGGCAGATGGACTCAAAAAAACTCCTACTTTACATTTTGCTCCTAATTGCTTTCATTCAGATTGTTGAGATAAACTGTCAATATGGTTGACCTTCAGGCTTAATTTCCTCTGTTCATATTCCTCTGGATGATACCAGAGATTACTTTTCCAGAGTCAACCGCCATTCATGGCCTATTGACATCCTTAAAACGTGAATTCTTAAAGCAGGGATGTCCAATTCCAGGCCTCGAGGGGCGGTGTCCCACGTTTTCCAACAAACCTGCCACTGAAGCTCCTTACTTACTAAACACACCTGATCCAGGTAATCCACAGCAGATGAGGCAGAGTAGGAGGTCAGCCCTCGCAGCCTGGATTTTTACACCCTTGGCTTAAAGGATAACAAGTCCTCACCAGGTTTACTGGTGTTTGGAAGGAGTCAAACAAGTATAGCTACACACCCCTCTGCAACAAGCAGCCACTTCCTATGAAAAGTCTATGTGAAAAGGGGGTTTTGGGCTTCGGCATTTAAAAGTGTTGCGTTCATGCGTAGCTACTGTATGCAGGTTTTTATGTCCGTTTTCAGACTCTATGTGCTTCGACAGCTAAACCAGGCCAAACTTTAACCTAGCGGTATTAAGGACTTTGATTTGGTGGTGGCATATGGAGCAGGCAGTAAATCTGACTAAACTCAGAGAATAGCTGATTCATTTGGTGAACCCAAACGTGACGACAAGCCTGATGACGAGCCTGATGAAAAACCTGACGTCGTCTGCATTGTTTTTCAAATAAAGATAAACCAAGGCAACTCTCCTGACATGATAACCATCAATGAACGAAAACTGTTTCTGTTTCATGCCCTCTTCATGACATTTGGCATTTTGCACCAAGCCTCTTCCAACTGGGCCAAATGGGCTTTTAGCCCAGTTTGTACGTAGCATAATAGGAACCGCACATGGAACAGTCTAAGAGCTTGATCTGTTAGACTCTCCTTTCTGAGAAATCCCATTTGATCCATGGCTTCTAGTTCCACATCTATCTGTAATAGGTGAACAAATGGTGATGATAAATGTGTTTCAGGATGGCTCATTAAGGTGAGTTATTCCTCTAGCCAACCAAAACTTTGAGTAAGAGTTGGGCATTAAAAGCAAGAGATAGGGTTTCTTCTCCTGCAGGTTCAAAGTTAATAAAACTTGTTTCTCCTGGCAAAAGTCCATCCATCCATTCTCCAAACCTGCTGAATGAATCCCTTTTGGGGT
Organism: Oryzias curvinotus; assembly: GCA_023969325.1. NCBI lineage: Eukaryota > Metazoa > Chordata > Actinopteri > Beloniformes > Adrianichthyidae > Oryzias > Oryzias curvinotus. The sequence goes on from CM043706.1 coordinate 11,209,920, forward strand.
CACAGAGTTGCTGGAGCCTATTCCAGCTACTGTTGGGCGAAGACAGGATACACCCTGGACAGGTCGCCAGTCTGTCAACGAGCCACACAACCACGCACTCTCCCATTTACTCCTACAACTGCTAATCAATCTATGAAGCTTTTGGGCTGTGGAAGAAACCGAAGTGCCCAAAGGAAACCCACTCATGTGCAGGGAGAAAATGTGAAGTCCAAACAAGAAGGACTCCGCAAGGATTCAAATGAGGGGCCTTTAGCTGTGAGGCATGCAGTTCCTTCGTGGCAAAAGTGACATGGATATTTATGATTGTCTATTGCTAAGATTTCTGCAAAAATTACAAACCAGAAAAACCTTTCATCGACTCTATTTGTGTGTTTGTGTGCATGTCAGTAAAATTGTATTGTTAAAGTCCAGGCAACTTTTAGGCTAACAGAATTCTTTTGGTGGCGGTTTATTACAGACTTGAAACCCATGAAGAACACAAGAGAGAGAAAAACAGTTCAGCTTATTCTGAACTCAATCCCCCTTATCCAGCCACCCTTTTCCAGGTTAGGCTGCTGCGTAAAAAGAAACAAGAGGTGAGACATTCAAAAGGGGCACCGGGGTGTATCACTAGGCCAAGAGTGCAAAAGCCACCTGGCACGTACACACAAGCCATCGCCCAAGTTTGTGGCCAAATGGATGACGATAGACATCAGAGGCTAGGGCTAACCACATGTGACACCACCCTGAGGGAAACCGCATACATTTTCTTTTTGCCAGAAGAAGGGGTGTGCAAGTAAAAAAGAAAGCCTGCATGAGTTCATGTGTCATTTGGTCAAATCTGAGAAACAAAACTGTGAAGAAAGAAAAGCAGAATGTGTCTTGATCATTTTAGTAGAAAAGTAGTTGAAGGGAGTCCTCCTCTGCTCTCGACTCACTGATGAGGCTGCTGCTAAAAAGATGCTCAGCAGTAAAAAGTCATTCAAGTTCAGGGCAGTTCTGAGTCTTGGGGTGGGTTTTAATAATGCATTAACCGAATATTTACAATTTCATCTGAGTGAAAAACTGATGTCAAGATCTCTGAAGTCAGAATATCCTACTTTTACAAAAAAAAAAAAAAATTTAAAAACGCCCCTCTCACCCTCCGTGGGTGGTTTCCCACTCAAGCTCGGGTCCTCTACCAGAGGCCTGATAGCTTGAGGGTCCTCTGCAGTATCTTAGCTGTTCCTAGCACTGCGCTTTTCTGGACTGAGATATCTGAGGTCTTTCCAGGTATCTGTTGTAGCCACTCCTCAAGCTTGGGGGTTACTGCCCCGAGTGCTCCAATTACCACAGGCACCACTGTCACCTTCAGTTTCCAGGCTTTCTCCAGTTCTTCTCTTAGTCCCTGGTATTTCTCCAGGTTCTCATGTTCCTTCTTCCTGATGTTCCCATCGCTTGGCACTGCCACATCCACCACAACGGCTTTCCTCTGTTCTTTATCCACCACTACGATGTCTGGTTGGTTCGCCATTACCATCCTATCAGTCTGGATCTGGAAGTCCAACATGATCTTTGCCCTCTCGTTCTCTACCACTTTCGGAGGTGTCATGTTCTTGTTGACTTTCTAATTATGTCACATGATGTTTATTTCCAACGTATGCTGCATGATGTTAATTCTTTAAGATATTAAAGTGTGGGTGACATGGCCTATTTTAATAAGCCAAAATATAGTAAATAGTCTCTATTTCATGTTGCGATTGTTTTTAATATTTTTCGAAAAAGAATAAATAGCGAAAAACGCGATATAAACAACGAGGACGACCGCCGGCTTCACGCATTCCGCCGAATTCGCGCCGCCCTGTTTGTGACGTAACGAAAGGCAGACAACATGGCTAGCACCGATAGCGAAGCACAGAGTGATGCTACCGTCTTCCAGCCAAGACCACTTAAATTTGTTTGTTTTATCGTCTTCTCACAACTGAGGTCGTGACCACGCTCAATAATGACCATGCCCGCATTATTGATCGCAAACTCTTCAGATTTGTTTGTGAAAGTTTAGCGTGTGTCCCCCAGTTTTGGTCTCTAGGGGATCCATCACGCTGACCACGTGGTACAGACAGAGCCAATCAGAGCCGTCGACGCATCCGAAAGCAACTAAAACGTCCCGTCATTGGTCAATTAGGCCGGGTAGACGAGAGATAGCCGCGACCATAGAGGAAGCGATCCGCAGAGAAATATAGAAAATAAAGCTAAAATTCGCCGATTTCAGACAATTTTTTCATCCGGAAAGCGATTTGTCCATAGAAATCAGGTCTTTATTTCCAGGAAAGTACGTTCGGTTTGCTCAAAAACCCGGATTTCCAGGAATTCCCGGAAGACTTTCATCACTGAACGTTAAACTCACTCTCTTTTGTAATAAATACATTATGTAATAAACGTTAAACTCACTCTCTTTTGTGCCAGCTTTTCGGTCACAGATTTTCTCTTTTTGTACTGGCTCCTGCCAGTGCTGGTACTGGGCGTTTCTGTTTCGGACGTTCCCACTAGCGATCTCTTGAAAATGGTGGGGATTGCGTTCGGTTTCAATACTTTTTTATATCTGACATTCATTCCCATATCTTTCATGAGCTGTGGTGTTTCTTCAAAACAGTCTGCCTCAAAATGTTCGCTGCATAAAGTTGACGAAGCAGTTGGCACCCAATTCGCCCTCGTGCGCTGAACTTGTTTTGTCCATTGTTTCAGCAGCGTTTCTTGTTTTGGGAATTTATACACAGATACACTTTCACTAGATGTATTGCTACATCCAGCTGCCACACAACGACTTGGCATGTTGATGATTAACAGATTTAAACACGAGAGAAACGAAGACTACCTGTTTTGTTTACATGCCGTCCGAAGCGGAACTACGGAAGTCAATGTCTTTCGTGACGTCACAGGTCATATCGGGGTCACTTCCAGCCTGCGCTCTTAGCGGCAAATTCAAATCTCTGATTCCTTCGAAAGATGTCTATTATTCATATGCTTCGGATTTTTTTCGACGCGAACTATTGGTATCAATAGAATCAGCGTTTAAAGGGCTTTTTTATTTGACAAAGTTGTTCAAAGCATGGCATCCACACTTTAAGTTTCAGTTTATCTTGTCAGCCCTGCAACATGACAGTACTCCCCCATACTTCAGAGTTATTTACTCAGTTCTTTAAAAGCAAAACTGGCATAATTTGCTGACAATACAGCAAAGAATGAAAGTTAAGCAAAATTTGAAAGGATTAACAACTGTTAGAACCCAATTTAAGATTTTTAATTTTCATGTTCACAGATGTAAACTATCTTATCTGTTTGTTTATATAGGTGACCACCACAGTTTTCTGTGAATGGATGAATCTAAAGAATTCAATAGAACCAATTAAAGGATGGACCATTATTGTGACCGCTTTAGGTAAGACAAAACTGGAATACAATTGACAAACATGTCACCATGAGGCAGTGTTGTGAGACTTAATAGCTTTATTGAAAACAAATACGTTTTCGAATAGAAAACACAAGAATGAACAGAATGAAAGACCTTTTATTGTTCTCACTTTTCCAGTGACTTTTTTTTTATCTAAATATAACATTTTTGCAAATTTATAGTATGTTTAGAGATAATATTATTGTTAATAACATGTTTTTCTTTCTGTGACAATTTTCACTCTCGAGTTGTTTTTTACTGATGTTGTTTTTTTTAAGTTGCAAATGAAATTTTCTGTAAAAACAAAAAAAACATGGAAGTAAATTCTAAAACCAAAGTTTTTCTGTTGGCTGGTATTTTTTTCTTTCAATTCTTTTAAGATTAGAAAGAGGTTTATCAAGTGATTTTTTTTTTAGCTAAGCTGCTCACGCTGTTCTTTTATCAATATGCATATTTTACTGCAGCAAGACTGTTATGTGGTCAAGCTGAAAATTTTTATTTATTTTTTCTTCAGGAGATTATTATTATTTTATCTCTGGATGCAAACACATTTCTTTCCTGTGTATAAAGGTTGAGTGCTCCTGTATTGTTTGTATGTGTAGATTAGAGTTTTACCTGAAATATATACAAACTAAGCTAGAAGCAAAATCTTATCATTAAAGAATAACTAAACTCTTTAAAGTGTACAGTAGTTTTTCTGATGCTACATTACCTACCTGCCTTAAATTTAATATTTTAGGATGTAATTAGCCCTTTTGTTTGAAGGCCCGTTTCCATCCAGATCAAATTCCGAAGAAATAGTGTGCGATTTCTTATTACACTTTACATACCGTATTTGTTTCTTGATCTAATGAACACCATCTTTGCCTTGCAGGAATTTCAGAGCTTGTTTTGTCAGATTTGCTCAACTATAGGCCTGTTTGCTCTTCAATTTATATTTAACTACAGCTTTTCTGTTCACTGCCCCATGTGCTGCTGCTATGTGTGGATTGAGTGTATTTTCATAAGGTTTGGCCTATGCTGAGTAAATGGAACAATTGGAAAGCTTTTTTGTGTGTGTGTGTGCTAAACTTTAATGCAACACCTACTTTCTTCAGAAATATTCAGCCAAATAATGATAATAATCGAATTAAAACCCTTTTTTGTGATAAAAGAATTTGTGTTTGCAGAAATAAAACAGCAAAAAAGACTGTACAGTCCTCGGACAGACTGGGTTGCACACCAGAAAATAAGAAAAATAACCTGGAAACATGAGACAAAAACGTCAGGAAACAAGTGCTTGTAGCTGGTTTCACTTGAATACGTTTTTGTCATTCTTTCATATTAGTGAGTTCTGGCTTTGTTTGCTCCCTGGAGATAGAAGCTGTTGGTTGTTCATGTGATTTATTAGGTAGTCATCTGTTTCTTCCAGGAGAACTGATTGGTTACAGGTGTTTCCATTAACACTAATGCACACCAGCACTTTGTTCAAGACAGCAACAACAAAATATTCAATTAAATCCTGTTAAGTTTTTTATACTAAAACATTAGCTCACAACAAAAGTCACAATACGGCCCTCAAATACAATCCTATGCTGTGCTGGATCTATGGTGGTTTGCTGACTCAAACCGCCATAGGTTTGAGTCGGCACACGATTTGGCATTTTTGAGTTGTGTGCTGATTAGCAAGGTCAGTTTTGTCTAAACCATAGTTAAATATTATTTTAATGATTTCTAACATCCTCAACACGTTTTTATTAACATGAAAGATGAATAAATTTGCACTCAGCTTTAAATGTGTTTAAACATTCAGAAAAACAGACACAATCTTAGGAATTATTCGTTAAAGTCATGTTTTTTTTGCTGCTTTTCGTTTTTTGTCATTTAGTTTTTGTTTTCTTATGTTCAGGTTATATTCAGCTTTCAGGTTTTCTGCTTTCTCTCAGTCACAGTCACAGCAGGTTTCAGGTCTAACCATCCACAGCTGTTTCTGCTTCAGTTAATGACCCACCTGTCATTTGTCATTTTTAAGTTTAGCTGATTTTGTCAGGTTTGAGTTAATTTATTTGAGATTCAACCACAAATCTATGTATTGTTGTTGGCTTGCCCACAACCACCTTCCCGAACAGGTGAATCCAATAAAGCCATATCAGTCCTGCATTGGAGAAGACTTAACTTTAGTAACTCTTACTCAAAAATACTCTAAAACTGGAAAGTGCATCCATCACAGATGGGGGATGAACGTACATCTACAACTTAATCTCTGCCTGACAGGTTCTTGGAATGCATCAGCTCTTTCAGGATGAAAAATAAATAAATTGATTCATAATTATTCAATTTTGAGGTTTGCTTTGCTGAATCTCCTTATGTGATGCAAGAATAGTGACCATACTGATTCTTAATTTATTTTTGTAAACAATGTCTTTGTGAAACAAGGCTTTTTCTCTTTAATCTAAGCAAGACTTTAGGTGACAAGTGTAATACTATGCTCACACAGGTATACGGAACTGTCATTACCCAAAATAAGTGCACAACTCCTACAATCAGAAGAGTTTTGGTGCAAAATATCAGAGCGGTGCAAATCTAAAAAAAATCTTGTTCCAGACTTTTCCTTTCACAGCTCTATTCTAATAAATGAAAGATTTGATGTCATATAATTCCATCCGGGTACAAACTGCAATTATTATCAGTTTTTGCCAATCACGTTTCAAATGGTTGGCACTTTTGTGTTTTGAAAACACAGAACACGACCAAATCAAAGTCCTTGATTGGTCAAAGTTGAACTAGTTTAACTTTCAAAGAGCCCAAACACATACTAAAAAACCTATGTAGGGACACATGAACATGAAAGATTTGAACATGGAAGCCCAAAGCGTATATTTATTTCCATTGAAAAGTCAATGGAATTGCGCTTGAACATGCTTCGACGAGAATGTTGTGAACGTAACTTAAGACTTTAAGAAAACTAGTGCGAGGAGGATTGTGCTTTGCTGGTGGTGACCTGTTGCTGTAGCTCCTGTTTTCCTTTGAAGCTGCCACATTAATGCCAATAACTTAGAGTCAACAAATAAACTTGTAAATCGTATGGTTTTGTCCGAATTCCTTCAGAATATTGCACTGTATAGGGCACGCGCAATTTTGTGCCCTGGAAATTTTACCAAAAGTCCCTGCAAAAAACTAGTGTGCATCGGTGCTCACTAGATTGGCAAATATAGACCACAATGCATTGTGTTTTAAAGATTTGTCATGTTCAAAAATGTATGTAAATGTGTTTTTTATAAATCATTCAAATTTGTATCTGTCAAATGCTCATATTTGGTAGGTTTTTACTAATCTTTATTTGTATTTATTTTTATTTATACATAGCCCTTTTCACAGAGAGCGACTCACAAAGTGCTTCATAATGTTAAAACAAAATAAAATCAGTAGCAAGACCCAATAAACGCACACAGGCATATAAGTAAAAAATGAGTGAATGAGGGAAATCAGATTTGAGTTTTGGAAAAAAAAAAACTACTGAGCATGTCTCTGAATTGTGTTAAAATCCACTATATAGTTCTGCACTCTATACTCTTTTAAGGGTTAGGGAGTAGTGAGGGAATTTGGACACCGCTTATGAGCTCTGTAACCTCTGGATTTGGTCATCCAAAGAAAATCCCTTGGAAGAAAGTCTTCATAGTAACAAGGGCTTCAACAGCCACCGCTGTCTGAGATGTTCTCCAAGGTCACATATAAGCCCATATTCATTTACTCTACCACTACTTGGAAGTAGTTTATTAAGTAAGTGTGTGAAAATGTCACAGTCAACAAGTTATGAAAAAGATGAGACAGCAAAAAAAACAAAGAGTCATTGGCAAGCAGGAAAGTTTTTACTAACTCCAGACAGAAGCAACACAGTGCAACAGTGTCTGGAAAGCGAGATTATACATTGTCCGGTCAGATAAATAGGAATGTCTGTCAATAGTGGTGATATGTCTATATGTATTAGGGTTTAAATCTGTCTGTGTGCTAGTAAAAACTTAATGGTGCCAGTGTGTGAATAATGGCTAGCGGATGTGTCGGCCAAAGTGTGAAGCATCACATCATGGTGACACATCTGTGTGACAACTCCCAGCAAATTCTGCGCAGCTGGCCTTTGACAGTGATAACTACTGACAAGGAGAGCAAGAGGAGAAAGAAAGGAGAGCACACTTGTAGATAGCAGTTGTAGGTCTGACTTAGTGGCTTTAAAAGGCCTCTTTTGCAAGACTCACAGACCACAAAACTGGCACAAGAAAGGAAGTTTCTGGGATTAAAAATTGGCTTATTCTACTTTTAGTAAAGTCTCCTGTAAAACAGATTCTGTCTTATGTCTAAGTGTTTAATTTATTTTGTCTTTGTGCATATAAGCAGCAAAAAAAAAACATTTTACTTGGGTATACATCTACTGTCATTATTGGCATTATTTTCACACTGGAAGTAGAAACTCCCATATTCTGCACATGCAACTTTAAGGGAGAATGTGTGTTGTGAACCACATTGCATACTTCAGAGTTTTTCCACTTCCATCTTAGGAAGCTAGATAATCTCATTTCTCATCTTTACAGCTGTCATTTAGCAGCAAAGCACAATGCTTTAGTCAGCTTTTCCATAATAGAAAACACTACCTCTCTACAAAGCCAGTGGCTTATCTTCTCCACCCTCACTGTCTCCACTCACAGTTAGTCTGATCGGCACAAGTTGGAAACAATTTGCTGTGTGTGTCATAAAATCAAAAGCAAATTTAAAATTAAAACTGTAAAAACACAACAATTTTAAATGATGTTGTTTGTATTTTTCACCTGCATGTAATTGTTTTGAGCAATGGGACTGTACCTCTATTGACAGCAAAAACATCAGATGTGTTTATTCCATTAAATTACAAACCTGTAAACTTGTTTATTACAGATTTGCGTAACGCACACTTTTACTTTTGTTTGCACTTTTTAAGTTAACCACGGAAAGGTCTTTTTAAACTTGTCTCGTCACCAAAACTTAAGGTGTTACAATCTATTTTACAAAATCCTTTGTTTGTTTGTTGCTAACTGGCTTTTTCAGAATGCTAGTTTCATTTGAAAACACTGAAAAAGCAGCATTAAAACATTTAAATCAGTTCTTTACTATCTAAAGCATAATTAAACTTTGGCATCATTTAAAAGTTTGTACTAACATTTTCAAGAAAAGAAGTTTGTCATGCTTACATTATAATGTGAGCTTCTAAACAATGTATTTTACACATTTAATAATGGGGTACAGCAGGATGCTGTACTTGGCCCACTAATCCTTCTGTTTGCTTGGCTCCGTTAATATCTTTTGGCCGCATGGCATGACTGTGTTGCTAGACCAATGATCCTCAGATGCTGGATTCCAAAAGTATTACAGAGTACAGACGTCCAAATATCATTCTACTAAATACAAATAGAGCTGAAGCTCATGAACAAATAAAAAAGTTATTTCCATGCAAAGTAGGACAATATTATGACAATTTGCATGGTGAAAATGTCTATGAATCTTGTCGTGAGTTGTTTTGAAATAGATAAAATTTACTTCTAAGCAAAATGATAAACGGAAAATAACATAACATTCTATCCCAAAGGCGTCCCAGTAAGTTATTTTATTCTGTTCTATTTTCGAATCGGGATATTTCATGATTTCTCTGAAATTCATTCATGAAATATATAACACACACAAAAAAAGTCAATTTACCTGCAGTAAAAAAGGAACTAGTAATAGCATTTGGCAAGAATTGGAAATAGTCATGGGTTGGAGGATGCTTTTGCTGATTAGTTAGTCAAATTTAGATACATTTAAAACATTTTTGGTTCAAAATTGCACATTTTTGTCAACTTAACCAAGCTGGGATGATTTAAATGCAGATGTGTGCGCACACATAGGCTCTACATACAAGATTCTGTGTGGCTTTCCCTGATGGCTTCAGTAGCATTATTAACCTTGCCGGTCAGGAGCTGTAAAATGAAATGTCAAACATTATTTGAGGTAGGAGAAAGATATCCTCTCCTCCTATCTCCTACTCATGCACACACTTCAGTCTGTCCTTGACTGCAGAAATTAACATTTGTCATGTAGAGGATGTATTGCTACCAACACTAAGATGGTCTGAATATCAACTAAATGGCAAATTTGACAGAATGCTATCTCAAATTCAATAGACTAGTATGTAAATGAATCTCATCTCAAGGAACCTGACCTCCCTTGGCTTGCTGGATGGTTTGTAGCGAGCTGTCAATCAGCAGTCTAATAAAATGCAGCACATGAGCAACAGTTCCTCACATCGATTGCTATACATCCATCTTTAATACATCCATCTTTAAAACTTGTATCCATCATTTTTGTGCTCATGCGTGGTCACAACAGTGTTTTTATTTTCTCCTTTGCATACTCTCCTTCAGTCCCCTTGCCCAAAGAAAAATTTAAAGTTGTCTTCATTCAAAAGAAAAAGAAAAATAGACATTTTCTCACAGGGTGTGAAGCTGGAAGATAATGTCTTCGTAGATTATCACAGAGCCCTGTGCTCTGAAGGCAGTCATGGCTATCATGTAAAGTAATACTGTCCATAGTCTGGCCAATCATGGAAAATCTGACTTACTTTTGTCCTTTACTTTTGATTGTTCTTTCCATGAGTGATTTGATCCTTCTAGAAAGTCGTCATTCTACTGTCAACTTGTCTAAAAGCTGATGGAAAAAAAAATAAAGGATACCAGTTACATTCAAGAATACTGATGAAAAAGGTCAAATGTTCACATTTGGGGTGGGGGGTTGTGTGTAGGTCTGGGGAGGGGCTCTATTTTAATTTTTCTGTTTTTTTTATATTACTTTTTTTTTGTTTTGTGTTAATGTAAATAACTTTGTGTCGTGTTTTTACAGGAAAAGTGCTGTATAAATAAAGTTTGGTTTGGTTTGATTTGATTTCCAGTGCATTTCTTAGATTTAGAACGTTTCATTTTTATTTTTACACTTGAATCTAGTCTGTATTCTGTTTTTGTCCTTAATAAAACTTCAAAGACCCTCTCCAATCATCTTTCAAGCTGTGTTCAAGTTATTCCAGTGATCTTTTGATTATGCACCTTTTAACTATAGCCATAGTTTCTGCAGAACAACAGGAGTTCATTTGAATTTCTCCTCTGCATTGTGGGCTGGACAGATGGTGTGGAGCAACCCCCTCCCCTTCCCCACCCTGTTGCTGAGAGCTCTCTGTTTACACGCTCTCCCACATAGAGCAACGAAAATGGCGAGTAATATTTGAGCTATACAGCCGTACAGTTTTGAGCCAGATCCCAGGTCAGACAAGGAAAACAAAGACGTACATGGATCTATTTGTCTGCAAGTGGATGCATCAGAATGGAGCGAAATAGGGAGTTTGTGGCCTGCCGACTGTAGCTCTCACGTCACAGCAACAGGTTTTTCAAATGGCATTTTTTGTCTGCTCCTGATTCACAAAAATTTGAATCAAGAAATATTTAGAAATGCAATTTGAATCATCATTGTATTTATACATGTTCTCAATCCTGAGACAAATGTAACAAGAACATGTTAAAAACACAAAGTCTTTAAACCTTTGTTTTTGTCAGGTGTCAGGGTCGCCCTCATACTCCTAATTGAGGAGTTGATCGTTCACACCTGTTTGGCATTTAGACAACCTATATTGGTCCTTCACTCCATCCAGCCATTGTCGGTTTGTCGTCTTTCATGAAGGACTCACCGATCCTACGCCAAAGCCAGCGCCTGCGCCTGCGCCAGCGCCAACGCCAGCGCCACAGAACCAACGCCACAGAACCAGAGCCACAGAACCAGAGCCACAGAACCAGAGCCACAGAACCAAAGCCACAGAACCAGAGCCACAGAACCAGAGCCACAAAACCAGAGCCACAAAACCAGAGCCACAGAACCAAAGCCACAAAACTAAAGCCAAAGAACCAGAGCCACAGAACCAGAGCCACAGAACCAGAGCCGTAGAACCAAAGCCACAAAACCAAAGCCACAGAACCAGAGCCACAGAACCAGAGCCACAGAACCAAAGCCACAGAACCAGAGCCACAGAACCAAAGCCACAGAACCAAAGCCACAGAACCAGAGCCACAGAACCAAAGCCACAGAACCAAAGCCAATGCCAAAGAACTCAAAACCAACCCCAGAGAACAAAACAAAAAGAACCAAGACCAACAGCAAAAACCAAAGCCAACGTCAAAGAACCCAAAAACCAACGATCCAAAGCCGAACCCTTCATCATCCTACAATAAATTTCACAAAATCAAACTAAGTCCCTGTCTGAATAATTGGGTCCAGCTTACTCCTAACCTAACAGTTAGAAGCAAATTACACTTTCTTATTGATTACGTAGAGGTCAAATCCAGGGCTGGCTCATCTGTTTCTGTAAGGCACACTCTTTCTAAACTTTTCCCCATATCCTTTAACATCAGATGCAGCATGTAAGCCGTTTTTCACAGAGCCACAGTTCTTGCTATGTATTTGATAGACATGGAGAACCAGCAGCATTAAAGGGGAGTAAACCCAAGAGAAATAAAAACTATGCAGCAGACAACAGCTACACTCTGAGCAAAATGATACCACAAAAAAAAGTATTTGTCACAAAACCTAAAGATATTCAGAAACAGCATCTTCAGCAACTTCCATCGCTTCCTAAAAAAATGTAAAAGTTGCGTCTCAACAGACTGACGATTGCATTTGTCCAGAGTTATGTCTTTACATCAGAATTTTTTTTATAACATTTTGGTTTATTTCTATTTATTTTTGTTGTTGTTTTGTAAGATTTTGTAGATTTTTTAAAAGAAGATTTTTTTGCAGTTCAAAGTCTTATAGCTTTTGCATTCATTTTTTTTGTTTTAATTATTTCTCCTGTTGAATTCTGCATTTGTTTTCTGTCTGTTCAACTGGTTTTCTGTTGTTTTCTTCCCTCTGAATCTACTCTGCGTGTGTGATATATTTCTGAAGTTTAAGACTAAAGTCAGATTTCCAGTGAAAAGGAGATGGATTTGAAATGTTGAAAATATGTTTTTATTTTTCTGTGGTTCCCATTATTGAAATATATGCATTTCCATTTGACTCAAACCTAAACATGCATAGACAAAGACACAAGATTCAGTCTTTGTGTTCATGAACACAAATTAATTTTACAATTTCCCCTTTTAAGCATTTTATTTTCTCACCTAGAAAATAACAAGAAAAAAACAGTTCAGTAACTTAAACATTTTTTCAACTGCTCATTTATTGCTAAAGGGATGGTTTTAAATCGACATTTTTGGAACGCCGATGCTCTTCAGCTGAGGAAAAGATTTCAGGACAACAAAAGTAAGCAGAAGTGGTGCTTCATACACAAAAGTATTCTGTTGCCAGTTAAAATGAGAGAGATTGTCTAGACAAGTGCTGGAAACAGTCTCTCAGACAGTTTAGCATTGTCGACAATACCTTTATTATAGCATCAAGCATGTGAGGACATGAATGGTCCTTTAAATAGCTTTTAGGCTTTTTGTGAGGTAGTTAAGATAAATTAGCTCTAGCCTGTCGGGTTTCAGAGTCTAATCGTGAAATCCAGTCTTTTATCAAACAATGGTGAGTCTTGAAAACAAATAATTTTACTTTTCCAAAAAAGTTTTTTTTTTTTTTTTTAATAGACAAGAAGAGGGGTGAAGGAAATAAATGTAACAGCTGCAAAAATCCCCAAACTTCAATTAGCTAATTATGCTTTTTCTCAAGTGTCATTGAGTGATAACAGATGCCAGCTAAGAGTTTAACTCTATAGCCCTTCAGACAATTTTATAGCAAATACTCTGAATCACAAAATCGGCCTTTTTTCTCTCTATTATTTGGTCTTTTGTTCTTGCCATTGCAGAAAATCCCCACCCTGCATCTTGTGTGGTATCATCGGCACAGTTTTCTGTTTGAGGGTTAGCTCATGTAACAATCATGCCGGATGATGGAGGCTTACATTCTCATGCAGGAGCACATCCCAGCTGCCAGGCTCCCATCAGCCCAAATCTGATGCAAGGGTGGCACAGCAGAGTTCACACTGAGACGAGAAGCGGGGTAAAGCAGAGAACGAGAGGAACTGAAGGAACAAGCCACTGAATCAGCTGGACTCGTCCCAGCAGGTACTTTCACCTGGAACCTGTTTACACAAGACTCCAAGTCTCAGTGTCTGCCTGTGGAGCATGTGGCAAATGCTGCATGTGTTTGGAGATCAGTGAGTGGCAGATTGCAAGTGAAGGGGGTGCAAGTGCTTGGACACGCCTGCTTTACTCCATGGTATGTGACAGTGAATGTCTTTTTAAATGCATGCATGTTAAAAACCCACCTGCTGTTGGCCTCTTACAAGAGTAATTCTTCCGTTTCCTCAACAACAACAGCACCTTTAGCACCACCACCGCAGCGACAACTGCATGAACAAATCACATTTTAGTTATGACTTTAATGGAGATCCTGAGGGTGGTTGCTGCAAAAAAATACACGAATCCAGCTGAAATTTAGTGTACATACTACCATTTGTGTTCTTTTAGGTATTTAATAAGAACACTAGTGTATTTTGCTTTAATTTAACAATCCTATTCATTATTGCTTTTATATGCTCTAGCAGGTCACAAAAGCTTGAGTTAAAGCCAACATGTGTTAGTAGTTGAACTTATTGTGCAACAAGATAAATTGATTAAACGTAAATTACTCAGGGCAAGGAGAGGTGTTGCTTTTGTTTAAAATGTTCATGCATTATTTTCTCAAATAAAATTTAGGCCTTTTTTAAGCCAGTTGCTTAAGGTTTCCAGTCTAAATAAATACTTTTAATGTGTAAAATTTGTATTTCGTCTTTTGCAACAATGGCAATTCAAAGGGTCAGTATTGTTATTCCTGCCTTTTATTTGTTTCTTTTTGTAGTGTCTTGGTGTTTTTCTTTTAAAATTTAAATTAAATCATCAAATTTATTGTGTAAATTCTTCCTCTATTTTGTAATTTCCTGTTTCCGCAATTTGCTCATCAATATAAAATGCTTCTGTCTTGTGATTAGATTTATTCTGCTATGGTGAATGTTTGATTGTGACTTATTTTATTAAAAAAAGTAACTTGTTGAATATCTCAAAGTATTAGAAGAGTTCAAATTGAATCATTAAGATATAATAAATGGAAATATAACTGGAAATAAACCTTTCTATTAAAAGAGGTTTACATGTGTTCTTTAACAGCAAAACTGATCTAGTGAGGGGGAAATAAACTCAAAAGAAGGAGAAGGCTGACAAAAAAAATCACCACCTATTTTCAGATCATTTGACACATATACAAAGACCAAAGCTTAAAAACATGCCCCAGACAGACATAAAGGATGTATTTTAGGACACTGCTGGAAATTTCCCCTCAGACAGCGATTTTGGTTATGACACATAAGCAAATGGTGCCAGTCCAGTACCATAATTTGAACAGAAAGCCTTTTTGGCTATGCAGAAAGAAACACTGCAACATTTTGCAAACTGACACAAAAAAGGGTCAAAGAGTTTTTCTGAGTAGGGAATTTAGCAAAGGTTATGCACGTGATTTGTCATTTAAAAGTCTTTGGTATTTTTATTTTTTACTAATTTTAACTATAAATATGTGGCCACAATCTTTATTTATTTATTTAGATCTTTAAAAAAAAAAGTACTTGAACGGAAGAGAAGTAAAAAAAAGACATTAAATTACATTATTATTGAATCAAAGTTCAAACCCACCCATTTGAGCCACTGTACAGTGAGATACTCACCGTACAATTGTCTACTAGAGAACCATGGGTCCTTTGAGATAGGCATTATCTTGTTACAAACAGCACGAATGAGTAAGAAGACCAAAAAGGTTTGTTTTATCACACATGTGAGGTTTCCTAATGTAAACACAAGCTGTTGCAAAGGTATACATGATCAAAATGATAAAGCTTTAAAACATCATGAAATGGTCATTTTAAGGTGTTTATGAAGAAGGCAGACAATGATGTAGTGATACAAAAAACAGAATACATCATTCTTATATATGAATGAGTCAAGATTTATTATAAATCTATTGTGAAATACTGAAATCCCATTTCTAAAGAAAATAATGTATAACATGTCAATGTACTTTGAGTAGAAATTGCAATAGCAATAATACTAAGCAACTTACAATCAAATCCTACAACAGTCCCGTTTTTGGCCACACAGGCTCATCAGTGCTTGATCTTTAAAAAACAAGCTATAGAAAGAACATAAAGTGCTTAGTTGAGCAAAATGTCACCACAAATAAAAGCATTTCCTTTGTTTCTTATCACCTCTGACATTTTGTGCTCATTTGTAAATTTGTTGTGCAGAAATTATGTTAGAAATAGGTTAAAAAAATACATTAAAACATTATAATTGACTTCTGCGAAACTTACACACACAAAATAAACATTAACACAAAGGCAGTGCCAACTCTATGATCAGGGTCTAGTCCACCCATTCTCTATAAACATTGTAACTACAACCAACACAGTTGTATGTGCTTCAATTTCTTTATGGCTAATTTGAGGGTCGAACCCTAACAGCATAAATTAAAAAAAAATTCAGATTCAGACTTATTCAAAGGTATCTTACAGTTTTATTTTTCTCCCATAGATTAGGCTTCAACAAATCAATATTTATATAATGACTGTGGCTCAAGTGGCTAAAATGTAGTAATAATAAAGCCTAAAAATCTGTCTTCATATTGCAGCAGTTCTTTTTTCTGTTTCTATGCTCTTCTTCTAACATCAATCCCTTTCAAAATACCATTTATGCTCTCAGACCAAACAATAACAACACATAAATGCTAAAACTAATCACATTGTGAGAAGCAGATAACTGCAAATGGAAATCAATGACATGTGATTCCATCAGAAATGTTTTTACAAACAGCAGCATACACACTGATGAATAAACCTTCATGTCTTTTTTGTCAGTAGTATTAAGAAATTTAAGAAATTGCATTAAGAAATTTCACTTGCATTTCTTTAAATTTGGGATTGCATTTGTCATTTCTGTATCTTGACAAGCACCGATGTGCAAGTGTGTGTTTCTGTGTGTGTAGGTTTGTGTATGTGTGTGTAAGGGGTCAGGAACTGTCTTCCCTGTGGGATGGTCTACCCACTCAGATCAAAGCAAACGTCCAGGACAAACTGTTTGGAGTGTCCCCTGTTCTGGTCTCCGCCCGGAAAATCCCACACGCTGGAAGACAGTCACCATGGGAACCGAGCACTATTGTGTCAGTGTGTGTGTGTGTGTGTATGTGTGAGCAATGGAGCAACACATGTAAGCGTGTCCGGAGGCTCACCAAGACCTTTTATGTAGGTCACACATAGAAAGCTTGACTGTTACCCACAAAGCCGTACAACCCAAAGAGGCACGCACAAATACGCTCAGACGCTTTCATTCTCTTTTGAATAAACACACATCCTGCTAGTTGGGTGGTGGTTAACCAAGAAGGCCTGAGGGCCTTATTCAAGAAGAGGTCAACATTTGAGAGATCACTCTGTGACGCCTGATGAGTTGTTCCATTTACTCCTTCCTAAGTAAAATAAAAAGTAAAATTACAAAAAAATAACCTGCGTTGACTCCCGAACAAATTGTTAAAAAGTTTAAACAAAAGACACTACAATATTCAGTCAGAAAATATCATGTCAGCAGTAGAAATAAAAAGTGTATCTTTCAAACAACCAGCAGCACCAAAATACTATGAACAAGATTTTACTTAATTTCTGTGGATACAATTTAATTTAAAACAATAACAGTTAACCAGGCCTCACATAATGGATGGAACACAAGAAATGGTTCATTTGATGGTCGTCATTTGACACTTGCAACACCGATCAAAATTACCCCTATTTAGAGGTTAACTTTGTGAATAAAAGAGCTTGAAGTTAATAAATTTTATGTAAAGAATTGGTGTAAATTGTATGACAGAGTAAAAAAAGTAAAATTACGAGATTTTATCTCTCTCTTTTTATCTCTTAAATCTACGAGAAAAAAGTCATAGATTAACAAGGAGAAAACACCAAAGATTTCCGTTTATCTGAGCCAAGCTTGAAGTTGAAGATGAAATATGTGGAGCCTTTTGAGAAGCTTTATTTCCGGATTGTTTAAAAAACAAAGAGATTCTGAACCTTTTGGCGACTCAAAATCAGATTATTTTCAGTGCAGCCGGCTTTCCGGGGTTCGGTGTTGGTAAAGCGGAGTTTCATCTGTGAAATAAGGAGCTCAGAGACACGTGTGGGTATAGAGGATCGCTGCAGCCTTTATTCTCCTTTTCATTCACACACCCTGAAGTTAATTTGTCACCTTACGTCATGAACCTGTCATCCGAACACCAATGTGGAAGTAAACAGTGTTACATACGCCTCCTCCTCTGGATGAAACGTCCCGTTTCAACATAAAACAATAAAGATGAATGAAAATAGTCTGTTAAATTCGCATTAGAACGCTGAAAATCCCAAAAGGTGCTCCTCCTCGGACGGAAGCGTCACACAAACGTAGATATCTGGTCTTTAATGGAGGAAGAAAGGATTCAGGTGGACAGCTGCCTGCAGGGATACCGACGTCTTCATCGGGCTGCAGAGATCCTGCAAACCAACCATCAATAAATAAAACTTTCATAAATTGTAAATCAAACAAATGAGCTTCCAAACATCTGGAATGTTATCAATAAACATTCAGCTCACCTGTTCAACTAAGTTTAGTCGGTCTGCTCTGCTGCTGCGCGGCGTTCACCTGCTGCTCTGCATGCTCACTTCCACTTATCTCGTAAATTTACGAGTTTTCATCTCCTAAATTTACGAGATAAAATCTCGTAATTTTACTTTTTATTTATTTATTTATTTTCTTTTGGTGTCCCTAAAACTCCATCGTAAAATTGAAATAATCAATAATGATCAAGATAAAAAATTAGGAAGTTTATACAACGGGAAATCGGGGTTTGATTACCAGGGGGTGCCATGAGCTTCATCCAGTGTGGGCCCTTGGACAAGATCCTTTACACTACGAGGGACATTTTGTAGTCATCAATGGCACATGTTGGACAACAGGCGGAAGATGGTGTGCATTCACAAGGAGATTGTACAAACTCGACACTAGAGGTCCCAGCTGGGATTTGATCCAAGCCCATCTTACTGTGCAGCACTACTGCACTATCCTGGATTAAAAGGAAAGAAAAGACATACTGTATCTTCCATGCCTTCACCTTCTTTTATGTCATTTAGGGAATCTTTTGTCCAATACTGAGAATTTGATATGTGTTTGTGTGCCTGTGAAGTGACAAAACCTGTCCAGTGAAGCCTGAGTCTTTCCCAAGGCGTCTCCCCAAAATCTCAACTGGAACGTGTCTACAAGGCAAGCTTGGTCAGATGTTCACCAAAACTAAGTTTTCAAACACCAAGGAGTTCTCATTTAGTCCATCTGAACACCCACCACAATTGACTGGCACAACGTCCACAGCAGAGAGGATGCATCAGTCCACCTTTTACTCAGCCCAGACTGTTAGAGGCTCAGTAGACAAATTTAGCATCATCTGCCCATCATTGCATATATGTTTTCATGGATAGTACTCTGAACTTAAATATTTTTGGCTCAGCATTGATGAGACAGTATTGAAATGCTGCACTTTTCGTGTAGCACATTGCATTGTTCTCCTCCTCCTAAAAGGTAAAATTGCAGACTTGCTTCCGCAGCTAGTTCCTCACAGGATCGCATTTGATGGATGTGTGATTGAAAGTAATGAATTAGAAAATACAGGGTGTATGGAGTTTATGCAAATCCATAGGAAGCTCTTCAAGGACAACTGACAAGATTGGAGGTTCACCTTGAGATTCATCGTTCATTCACACTTTCAAATCAATAACCCACTGCCAGTGTATGGTAAAACACACAAAGGTCATGCACTAACATGCACATAAGCGCACATACAGACTCACAAATTGAGCAAAACTTTAACAGCAAACCTTCCATGTAACTGCTTCAGGTCATGGGCTATATATCTCTCTGAAATACTTCAAAGACTTAAATGCAGTTGGTGCACAACACCTTTTACTCTTTCTGTCCAAAAGATTTTCTATTTTAAGTCCAAAGCATGCTGAGGATGTTCAGATGAGCTCCAGATGGGCAGGAGTGGAACCATGTGTTTGGGTCATCTGTTAAAGCACTTATCACCTCCACAATCATAATTTATTGTAGTTCTTATGTTATCACTTCCCATTTGGAGGAAAGAAGCTCCGTATCTGGGCTTTTGGAATGTATGTGATTGCTGTGCTGTGAGGAAAGCAGCCAAAAAAGATGAAACAGGAGTTTGTTAGATGTATCTTTCTTTCTTGTCAAATTTTGTTTGTGTGTGTGGAGGGGTACGGTTTTTATTTTGTTTTCACAATAAACATGTATACACTCTACTAATAACTTCTAACATCAACGATTGTATTCTCCACATTCATCCATCCATTCATCCATCCATATTCCAAACCCACTTTGTTCTCTTTTGGGGTCATCAGGTTGCTGGAGCCCACCCAGCTACTGAAGGGCAAAGATGTGGTAAACCCTGAACAGTTTGCCATTGCACTGCGAGGCATATCCCAAACAATGAAAAGGAATTTTAAAGTGAGAACAAAACATTGACTGAAGTCCGCTCAACTCAAAAACACTTTGAAAATGTTTTTTTTTGGCAGAACAAAGTCAAGTTTAAAGCTGTGTTAGATTTACCTATGGATGCACACACCTGCCAGTAAAAAAAAGCCCCCAAATCTCACAAATCTAAGCTCTACTGAAAGAAAAACAAGTTTCTTTAAACATCTTCCGTATGCAATAGCTGTCACAAATAGGAGATAAAGCAATATATGAAGTAAAGATCCTCAAACTGAGACTGGAAATACATTTATTTTGGTGTCAAACCAACGTTTTTAATGTTTGAGTCAAAGGAGACATTTTTCTTGTACTACCTGCCTCCAATTGTCTTTGATGGAACTGAAACTTTTGGTACTTCCTGTTTGCATCAAATTTGGGAATGTCTCATGCAGTTTTTACTGAACTACACTATTCACATGTTGACAAAATGTGTGGAATAATCTGGACTACTACTTAATTGCTACTAACCAGAGAGCCTTCAAACACTCAATGATAATTCTTGCACATGTGCAGGTCAAGTGAATAAAAACAATCAAATCATGTGTGACCTCAGTAGACGGTCACAGATAGTTTTGAAGTCACAGATGGAGTTACAGTCAACCTTGAACTGTATGTGTGTATTTCTATTGCCTGTCTAATGTTGTTCTAGGTTGTATTGAAACCAATTTCAATATGGGGTGAATTTCCTCATGTGGGATTATTAAAGTACTATTCCATTCTAAATGATCTTGTTTTCCTGCATGATGTGGAAGCCAAGTCCTTCTTTATCACGTCACAAAGGCATGAGGAGTGAAAAGGACTGAGATCTCCGGCGGTCATCCAGTTTATACATAATTGTAATGGTTCAAGAGATTCAGTAAATAAGCAAGAAACAGATGCCTCAATGTCAAACATCAGAAATGCAAGGCCATTTCTAGTTAAAATATATAACTGAAAAATGTCTAACTATGCACTTTACATTGTATGACATCTTCATCTGTTTGAATGACATCCTTTCTATAGAGCTAACCTTTTGCCAGATTTTCAAATATCTATAAGTATCTATCATTTCATTGGTATTTTAACCCAGTTCCATGCAAAATTAAAATAATGTAATGAATAAACAGGGGTGTCCAAATCCAGGTCTCAAGGGCCGGCAACCTGCTGCTGCAATCCTGCCTCATCTGCTGTTGATTACCTGGATCAGGTATGTTTAGCCAATAAGGAGCTTCAACAGCAGGTTGATTGGAAAACATATAGGACACCAGTCCTTGAGGCATGGAATTGGACACCCCTGGACTAAACTAAAGCAAACATCAAACAACAAAACTTCGGATGACAGAACTCAAGTTTGACCAAACTGAAACATGACCAGTAGCGGTAGAAACAACTAAATTGATCTGAACTGAAAACCAGGTGGTATCATGGCTACAGGGGAGCAAAGCAGAAAAAGGATCTAGATGCAGAACCAGAAAAGGGGAAGAAATGCAGCAGTAGTTATCCAGACCCTTTCCAATTCAGGAACTTTTCTCAGGGAAAGTTCTTCCAAAGGTTCCTTGGGAGAACTCCAGGCGAATCCACCATTGGGACTAGGGACATAATCAGTTTCCAGACAAAATATATTACACACCAAAGTTACACCTCAGAGAGCAGCCCTTTTTAAAACATACTAATTTTTTTGGCAGGTGCTTAGACCACTGTTGAACACAGACTTCAGATGGTCTGAAAAAACATGTTTTTGCTTGAGAAAACTGGATATTTAAAAGTTTCAGGTAGGTTAGATGCATATACTGTCTTTTGTCTGTCAGGAAACAGCTGAAATATCCTGAAACTATACTGAAAATTAACACAGCATGCTTTCATATTGTCAAAGAATTGTTATTTGGTGATAAAGATCTATTAGACAAGACAATGAGTCAGCTGGAGGATAGAGACTCATGGTCAAACTTCAGTATTTCTTTCACTTTTAATCTTTCTTTGACTTTTCTCCTTCAATCCCACGTCGATGTTTAAGGATATGGAGAGTTACGAGGTGGAGACAGAATAACTGACTGAATGTTAAGTTCTGTCAGCAGACATGCAGGCTCGCTGATGTTTACTGCAGTGGAGCTGAGATGGGACATGGCTCTGTATGCTGAGCCTTCTTAAGGAAAATTTACCATTAAGCAGCTCTACACATGCACACACACATTCATGTTCAACACACACCTTTTTTTATAAGTCACAATCCTCCCTTTTCTTTCTCCCTTCAGTCAAACTTGGAAAAATATGAAATCACACACTCGCAAAAGTCGGCAGGACACCTCATCGTAGTTTCCTGCAGTCTGTCTTGGACCTGATGGTGGTAAGCTGAGAATCGTGAATGCGTGACATGACATAGTCAATATTAGTCACCCTTAAGAACACACACACCCGCAGTTCATCAGTCAGAGTTGTCACTCACACATTCACCGACAGATATTTCCTGCATTATACCATAGCATGCATTCTCCAACGCACATACACATCAATCACTTGCACAGTTCCTGTATTGTTTGGCCAACTTTATGCGTGGACACACAAAAAAAGCTCAAGAGAACCTGTGCAACAGTTCACCCTAGTCACATTAGACAAAACCCCTTGATCAAATTATATTTGTGTGGGCGGGGAAGGATGGGAGTCTACTGTGTGGTCTGTTCAAGCCAGCCAGAAACACACCACACACTTAGAGCCAATCTTAAGCAAGGAGTCTATTCACCACAGGCTTGCAATCAATTAGCAGAAACATCTGTGTGTGGATGAGTTTAGGGTGGTGTGTGCATGTGTGTGAGGGTGTGTGTAAATCATAACTGATTTAAAGTGAGAAACTGAGTTTTCCCCCTGTCCCTCCCTGCTGTGTCTCATTGTTGGCCCAGACTGAAGCTGAGTTTTTATTTTTTGCCAGGTCTGGGGTTCCCACAGAAGTGCACACACAGACACACAAGCACTTGTGTAATTTGCAGTCATTATTTCAGAAGAGAGAATGCCATTGCACTGCTGGCATGTGGATTATATTAGATAGGCCTGCCAAGTCTCATAAACGCTGTGCTGTTACTGAGACTGAGAAAAGAGAGAAAGTGAGGTGGGCAGAGGTCTTCACTGATGTCTCTAGCAGAAAGAGGTATAATTGAGACACAAAGGCAGGTGAGAATGTAGATGAGGTGTCAACTAAAGCGCAAAAGAACTTGTAAATGTGGGAAGTGTACTCTTTTAAAAATGGCATGACTTTTTTAGAATTACCATGTGCTCTTAATGGATTGAGGGCATTTTGTTGCATTTTCAGCATCTTGCCAGAACCATCAGGGATGAGGATCATCTAGGACAAAGGATACACTTAACAAAACTATCAAAGTTAATTTGAGCATCTGTTGCTAGTAGCAACCACCTAGTTGCTCCCCCATTCGCAGTTCGTCAGATCCATTGTTCCTCATCAAATCTGTTTATAAAAATGTTTTTGCTCTTACCAAATCATGGGCTTTATATGTAAGAAGGATATGTTCCCTTCTAGTTAAAATTAAAGAAAATTAAATCAATTTAAACACCTATTCTGACAAAAAAAAATAGGGTTTTTAGTGTTTTTATATTCTTGTGCCGTTTTCAGATGGAGAACATATATGAAGAAGAATTAACTTGAATTTGGATTTCTGAGTTTTCTTTATTCAAATCGTGAATCGGGAACAGACAACAAAATGCTGTTGGGAAAAGAGCTTATTTGTGACTTAGAAAATACGCAACACATGCACACATGCACACCCTTACAAACACACACGCACACAGTCATTTCGCAAGGAAGGTGGGACCCAGGTCCATCTGTTCCCTACCCCGTCCCTGGTGGGGCGTGCGGGGCCCTTGGCGGCGGTGGCTGTGTCCCCTGGGTGCCGGTTTCCTGGGCCCGGCGGTGCTCTCCCCACGCAGGGAGAGGGATCCCTGAACTTTCTGGCAAGGTCAGAAACCGGGGATCATATCACACCTGAGCCAGGGGTGTCCGTGTCCCTGCGGGGTGGGTTCTGGTCCTTGCCGCCGGGTGCTGGGCCTCGCCAATTTCCATCTGTGGCCGAGCCTGGTCGGGCCACGGCTACAACAACCCTTGTGGGTCCCCTTCTCTCTGGGGTGCCCCTCTCCTGGGCGGGGGCGGCTGGCCCCTGTCTTGCACCTTTCTGGACCACCTGTGGCCCTGGTGGGTGGCTGCCTGGAGCGCGAAGCGGGTCTCCCTTGGGGGGTCCTGGCCCGTACCTGGGGTTGGGGCGGGGGGATGCCCAGAACTCCTGGGTGGTGATGGGGTGCTCGTCTGGGGCTGTGGGCACCCTTCTCGGGTGGGGCCCGGCGTTGGACCCTCCTGGCGCTGCGGGGGGGGCTGCTCTCCTGGTTGGGCTGGGGCGGCGCTCTCTTTCCCCCCATGCCTCCCTGCTCTCTGGCTCTGGGGGCCTCGCAGCGGTCCTGCTGGCCCTGTCCTTGTGGCGGGGGTGGTTGTTCTCTGCCTGCTGCCGTGTGGCGTTGGAGGTTCTGGCTGCTGCTGCTGCCGCGGCGGGGGTCTTGGTGTGGGGATGGCTGGTTGCTCCCCCTCCTTCTTTCCACATTCCATCATCCAATTTAGAAGAATATAAACACTCAACTGAGCACAGGTGTTGGCTCACCTTTGCACAAAAAAATTTGCGTGAATGAATGAAATTTTTCACACTAGTTGGCTTGTAGGCATAAGTATGCGTGTGTGAACACTATTTGTATTGTGTTCATGTTGAAGTGTGTTCTTTTTTGCAGCTAGCAGGTGTGTTTATAACTTTTGGGTGTGTGTGTGGACAGGCCCCGCCCCTTTGAGATTTGTATTCTATCTGTACTCTACCGAAATGATAAACATCCAGTAGCTTGTTGCTTTATGCCGCTTTATGGTTTTACCCCCCTCCCCCCTCCTATGATCACCCTCCTATCCCCCTCTCTCTAACATCCCTCTCTCTTCTTCCCTTCTTTCCTTTTCTGTCCGGTCCAACACCAAAGAATTTCAAAAATAATTAAAAAGAATAAAGTTTGGCCTGGATTACAAAAGGGGTTTATTCAGACATACCTCTGGCTAGTCAGAAGATTAATAACCCCTGTTATAAAAGTAAAACATGTCCAACACAAGAGGCCTTCAGTTCCCATCTGTCTGCCCAGCTGTTGGACAGGACAAGTTTAAAAAAATAAATAAAATAAAAATAGAAAATACGCTGGGTGGGCCATAAGCTCCCTGCTCCGTTCCATTACAGTACACCTGATTATTGATGACTAGATCCAAGTACGTCTCTGTCTTCCTCATCTGAGCAAGACAATTGGCATCTGGCTCAAAATACAGATGGATAGTTCCAATATTGCTCCCCATTTTTGTTGCACCGGTAATATTGGGTTGGGGGTGTGAGGGGCTATTAACTAGCAAGAGAGCGTGTAAACAGAGAGCTCTCAGTGATGGGTGACCAGTGCGGTTGCTCTGCACCATTGGTCCCATAATTCAGAGGCAAATTTCTAATGAAATTCTGCTGCTCTGCAGAAATTGTGTCCTAG
Organism: Oryzias curvinotus; assembly: GCA_023969325.1. NCBI lineage: Eukaryota > Metazoa > Chordata > Actinopteri > Beloniformes > Adrianichthyidae > Oryzias > Oryzias curvinotus. Next base: position 11,235,498 of record CM043706.1, read on the forward strand.
AGAACAAAACTTTTTTTGTTTTTTGTTTTTGGCTAAAAATGGCATAATCTCAATTAAAATACCACTGGGTCTGCTTTAAGAACAGATCAAAAGATGATCTTTTCCAACTTTAAACCACTTTCACAGCAAGGGGCAGCATTTGTAAATGCAAAAAAGTGCAGTCAGTGGGATCAGAGATCTGTGCATGTGAATACTACTGGTTTGTCAAAATAAAAAGCTAATTTACTTTCAGAAAGAATTGTATCGAAACGTTTTTGCTGCTTTTTAAATTTGTACAAGTCATAAAAGCAACTAAAAGTGAACACGTGTAATGTTTTTGGACTCTTTTAAACAAAATCAATATTTGTTCAAGCCCCTAGGAAAAAACAAATGATCACGTGATCTACCGATCCGTAATGTGTCCGTTTAAAGTCATGGTGGGTTTTGGCCAAAAGTGACGTCATCTCTCTAAAAGTGGGCAGATGGGTGACACAAACACCCTGAAAGGCAGTTCTGGAGCTTATGATTTAATAACAACCTTTTACTCAAAAGGCCACACCCCATGTTAGTGCAATTTAATCTTGAACATAATATTAACTAACAACCTTGAAAAAGATTAGCATCTTGTGGAATTGTTTTGGATTTTTAATATAACCACAAAGGTGAGGAAACTTTGAACCAGAACGTGTTTGTAATTTTGGGAACTGACTTGCCTGCATAACAAGGCTCCCTGCAGTTTCTTGGTGATCTGGCTCCAGTTACTTTCATTTGTAACCCAGCTTGAGAGAGGACGTGAAAGTGTTTTTCCTTGGATAAAAACACATATTGAATGTTTCTGACAGTTATGATGAATGAATCACCCACAATGGACAAATTAAAGTAATTGCAACATGTGCAGAGAGACTCATTTAACTTGGATAATGGCATTATATCGAGAAGAAACTGAGAAGACAAAACTTGGATGAATAAATAACCACTGATTGCCCTATGATGAACAATCGTTTAATCGTACCTGTTTCCAAAATTCTCTCCGTCTTGGTGGTCTTCAGCTTTGGCAGACAGAAATCTGCAGTAATGACTTCGGGTCCCTCCATCATTCCATCTAAACTTTTGGACACCATCGGTAAAGACTGATGAGTGGCACACACATTTTGGACCATAACCACTAGAACAGCTACAGGACTCGAGTGGGTGGTGTTTACATTTCGAAGCAGAAAAACACAATGAATAATAATTTATTTGCATTTACATTATACACATTCCATGCCTTACAAATGAGAATTCAAAGTGACGTTTTTACTTTGAGTTACTGCTGCCAGGGCACCCTCTGTTGTACAATCCATCTAATTCTCTCCACAGCCACGTCTGTTGAGACCCACCAATTTCAATTTGGACGGATAAGCAGAGGCTTTTATTCATCTTCAACAGTTTCTGCTGCCAGCAGATCTTGTCCAAGGTCTCTTCATTTGTCCATGGAGTTATGTCAGAGCAGACTTCATTGAGCCTTCTTTGTGTTTTAGTTATTTGAAATTGTTGCCCAGAGTGAATCTTTAAAATGTGAACAATCAAGGAAGAGTTTGGATTTAATAACCTAAAATTATTAAATTGGAAGAATACATGATTTTTATGAATGGTGTTTTTCATTTTCTTCCTCAGGGAAGAAATCACAAGTTCTTGTTTATATGACAAAGCTTTCAAAGTGATTTCCTATCACAGATTTTAAATTGTTAATCCTCAATTCCTCCTGCACACATATTTATGGTATTTTTCTTTAAACGACAGTGTGCCTGTCAAAGCGTTTTTGAGAAACCTCTTTTGCCACATGGTGCTCTGGCAAAATGCCACTCTGTTTCTGTTGTAAACAAGGTTGGGGGTAAATACACTAACACTGCAAATGTGTAGTGGTGTCAGAAGGTGTTACTAAGAAGGTTGGGAGTTAGCGTAGTCACAGTAAAATTTGTTTAACTTGACATCAATCTGGTTTTTTTTAAACGTTTTTTGGAAACAATGTTGGTAGTTACAGATATTGGGAATATGCCAACGCTTCTTATGTGGCTAGCGTGTAGCGTGTTACAAACAACTTCTAGATATTTTGAACACAGTTAATAAGGTCTGAGTGATTGACAGAATTATCTCTGACTCTTTTGTCTCACTTAATGCACCTTATAGTTTGGTGCACCTTTTATTTAACATAGGTTTAAAAGTTGACCATTCATTGACGGTGTGCCTGCTATGTAATCCGGTGTGCACCACAGTGTAGAAAACTTAAAAATTAACTTCTGATAAAAATATCTCGCGAATGTTTGGGAGTAAAAATAAGGTGCTGGATACCCTTTATATATTTTCTGCAAGGAAAAGGATTTTCCTGACGAAGGTGGATACTTGACCTTGCATGTGTTTTTCATTGGGTTGTTTCCTCTCGCCGCTCTTTCACCTCCTCCCCCATCATCCCTGGAGCAAAGTCTGGCCCTGTGCAGCGCCACTTCAAGTGACCCTCCACAGTGCACCATAGGCCCAGTTTTGTGTATGTGCGTGCATGGATTTTCATCTTCAAAGTCAAATGCTTCATTGTTCAGAGAATTAATGATAATCCTTTGTAGTGCTGCTGTGCTGCTTAATCCCCTCCAGCTGCTTTTTACCTTTTACCTCCAGAACAACTTGCGTCTCCCTATCCCGCCTTCAGATCCAGATGCAAAGAAGATGGACAGCTCAGGCGCAGAGGGAGAGGGATGGGGGTCAGCTGAAGCCAGTTGGATGGAGCAGAAACTATGAAAGGCTTCTTCAAATCGGCAGCAGCTCAGCATGTCTCGGCACAGCAGTCAAGCTCTCCTGGTCGCTGCATGCATGTCCACAATCATCCAGCTCAAGTTAAACACTTCTTTTTACTTATTTTGACCTTCCTTCCTCTTCTCAACTATTTGCCACAGCTTTTGGATGGATAGCTTCTTGGCCCAAGCTGTTGGTCAAATCAGATTATTTTAGAGTGCGAGGAAAGAAGAGATCAACCTTTCACTGAGTGATCCCATCTCTCACTCAAAGGCAGGAATTCCAAACAGATTACTCCCTGCGTCCGCTTGCCTTACAGCAAGTGTGACTGTATGTTTGACAAGCTTCAACAAGGGGCCATTTTGGATTCTGCAGGGACCTGCGCATAGCATCTCTTTAACAACCACAATGGACACGCTCCAACCATAACACTAATGCCCAAAAAATTGTACGTCACACAGAAACTAACACACATACTTGAAAAAAATATTCAAGTACGGTAATTATTTCCACACTTATTTTCTTTTCTTTCAAATTCCTCCATAAGGTTTCATTAAACAATGTAAAAGCTCACAGAGAGGGTTATATAAAACCGATTTCTTGTGATGCATGTAAATTCTTTTTAAAAGTGTGGTGGGCATCTGTTATGTGTCAGACATCAGGTGATACAGAGAGCAGTTCTAAAGACACACTTAAACTCAAACAGTTCGATGTGGAGGAAATTTCCTTTCTACTGACCCATTCAATGTACACAGTTTTTTATGTATCAAATAAAACTATTGGCAAAAACACCACTCTGTCTGTCAACTGATACAAAGTCTGAGGTTTTCGGCATAAAGCCTATTTTTCAATTTATCCACCCCCATTTAATTAACTTGGACTCCAGCTGGTTCGTACCACAGAGCGGTTCAATAAAATCTTTTCCAAATTTTAGAGGAAAACGTTGCCACATACATAACTGAGCACTCAGACTGCCGTAAACTCAGCAAGTGGCTTTGTGTTAGTCTTAGGTAAAAAAAAAAAAAAAAGCAGAAAAAAAACAAGGGAACATGGATTGCATACACTTCTGGTGCACACCAGGCAAGGAGAGTGAGCCCATACATTACAAACATGCTGAGCCCCTTCAGTTGTTAGTGTGCACAATAAAACCCTACTAATACTGGCCAAATCCTTTTGGCAGTAAATATGTGAGGTGTTTCGTTTACAGCCTGTGCAGAGCTGGATCTAATCTCCTTTAAATGAAAAAAGCTCAGATTGGCGGAATGCACCTGTAAATTTAGATGACTTCAAAGCCTCTTGAAGAGCTGCATCCTCAAAGCCACCTTGAAAGGAAGAGAAAAGAAAAATGAAGCAATGAAAGTAGTAGCCATTTGAAAAAATATACAAAGGGAAGAAGGATTTTAACTATGTGAAACTGATCGATTGCTCTTATCTTGCTAAAGTTTTTTTTTTCTGGTTTCATTCTCCAGGTATGATTGTTTTTCTAGTTGTTGATTTATTTTTTTCTCTATGGGTGGCTACTGTGTTTCACCTCTGAAATACATAACAGGATGCAGGCCTGCTCAGTTAGGCTTTCCCAAAGGGACACGCACACCTCCAAATGGTCTTATGAGGCTAGTTAGGACATAAGTGAGGTGTTGAAGTTCCTCCATGTTGCTACCGAGTTGGGTGTTCCTCATTTTCTGATCTCCCTTCCTGCAAACACACACTCCCTGCCCTGTTCCACACATAAAGTGGTAATGCTCACTACATTATTGTGACCCTGTATATAATCACCTCTGTCCCCGGGGTGCAGTGGACTGTGGTCTGTTGGTCACGCTCTAGCTTAGAAATGTCATCCACTAGACTGCCATCTTTCATCACTATCTCCACAGCAACAGCACCTTAAGTCGCCGTGACAATGAATTCCACCTGGGTCTGTGACACTCGCTGCCTGCACCGCGCTTCACATTCAATCACACGAGCCTCTGCTCTGCATAACTGCATTTTGTGTGCTGCGTATTCCACCCCCTGCCTCTTTCCTTCTCTCAATCACCTCCATTCTTGCAACAGAGCGATTACTGGGGCTGCTCACACCTTGCAGGGGTTCTTCATAAATGAAGTAGCTCAATTAATCTGACAAGAGACCCCAAAGTGAAAAAGAACTGATGCAACTTCTACCGAAGTGCTGCAGTGAATGTCTTTTTTGCAGAACTGTTAACACAAATGGTGATAAAGAGCAGTGCAAGATCTGGTTTATTCTCCCTCTCCACAAATATTCACAACCATTTCAAATCAGAACATAATTCACAATTAATTTGTGTCCACCTCTGGGATAACGCTGGTCAAAAATAAGTGCATAATACATTTTGTGACCACGGTGTCCCGTTTCATTTACATGAATTTACAGTTGATAAGAATAGAAAGGAAAAGTGAGACCGCAAGGGCTTTGATGGCACATGGAATGCTGAGGTATAGTCTTCCTGTCAAAACAACACTCATTAATCAATGTAATTTCATTTTTTTATTAATGAAGTGTTTGGGTAATTAGATTAAAGTGTTTCTGCCAAAACAGGCGAATGCATTTCTGCGTTGCCTTGATGTTAAAGAGTGAATGGAGCCCACACAGGGATAACAGCAAAGTCATTGCACTGTGTTGGTGCTCTGCTGCCCTCATGTGGTTGCTGGGCGATATCTCATTTCCTCTGCCGCCTTAAATCAATTTAGGACAACAGCAACTCTACCTATAATAATTATTATTTTTTTTTTTTACTTTTACCGAAAGGCAAACCAACAAATGTTCCTCATACATTTAGGTTTGAATATGCATAGTGTGTCTTCTACATGTGTCTCACTGTGTCTCTCTTTGTGTCCACAAAGCTTTGTTTTCACACTCAAAATTCACTTCAATCCATTGATTAGCATAGTGGGCCAATAATATTTAGACTGATTATCACAGCTTAATATCAGAATCTATCAAGGTCAGATTTTGATTACATTTATATTTTTGTTTTTAAAGTTCAGCAACAATCAACTTATTTAACAAACATAAAAAAAACAGTTTTTGTCAAACATTTGATTGAAAATAATAAAAGTGGAACTTACATAAAGAAAATTACATAAAGAATACATAAAGAATACATAAAGAATACATAAAAAATATAAAAAATACATAAAGAAAATTATTCATGCTTGCACTGAAGGAAAGCAGTTTTCCACAACAGTGTTACAAAAAATGTAATTTAAGAAAAGTCCATCCATGGATTTAATGAACTGCTCTTCTGTTTGTGGAAAAACTAAACAAAAAGAAAAAAGCCAACGATATAGATGGACACCACCTGTCCTACTAATGCTGTAAAGCTCCCTGTACATATTGTGACTGTTCTGCTGCCCTGGCCTTAATTACAGTATAATGCACTAACATTTATGTAAATACCAATCAGAAAAACTTCATTAGTGCTTTAAAAGGTCAGTGTTAAAACTACTAGTTTATTTAAGTGTAGGAATCTCTACCACATCTTTTTTATTTATTTATTTTTTTCTTTTTGTCTTTTTTACTTGTCCTGTCCAACAGCTGGGCAGACAGATGAGAGCTGAGGGCTTCTTGTGTTGGACATATTTTACTTTAACAACAGGGGTTATTAATCTTCAGACAAACCAAAGGTATGTCTGAATAAACCCCTTTTGTAATCAAAGCCAAACTTTATTCATTTTAAACATTTTTGAGAATCTTTGGTGTTGGACCGGACAGAAAAGGAAAGGAGGGAAGAAGAGAGAGGGACGTTAGAGAGAGGGGGATGGGAGGGTGATCAGTGACGTGCAGTCAGGAGAGGCAGGTGAGGCTGTGCCTCACCTGTCATTATGGGAAGAAAAGAGAAAAAGTAAATTCATTTATTATATTTAATCAGTAATTTGTGCTTTGCAGTCATTTTCCATTTAAATGTACCATTTTTGGGTGTTTTTTCTTTTCAAAATCGCTGAATTTCCGCATTTGCCGTTCAGATACTAAGAAGTGACGTGCGATGAGGCACCAGCCCGCTGAGCCTCACCTTGGATTGCGTAATACCCATGCAGTCAGACGGTACTGACTCTGTATGTCGGTTCAATCACTTGTACTATATGAGCTGAGTTTACATAATTTAGCAGATGTATATGATGTGCAGTGTTTTTTTTTATAAATAACTGTATGTGAGGGACGTGTTTCTTGTGCTGAGCGCTAAACGCCGGCAAAAAAGCCGCTGGGTGAGGCCAGCAGTTCTCGTGCCTCATGTTAGGGGGCGCTGGTGAGCCCTGAGATTATGACACTAAAAAATAATAGAAGTGATAGCAAGCGGCAAGTCATTTTCTTCAGAAGGAGCGGCGTATGGACTTTATTTACAAGTAAAGGTAAGATGATAATAAGGTTTGTGCTTTTTTCTATGCTGCAGTTGGTATATGAAAAAAAACATATTGAAATGATATTTTAAACAAAACACGTTAACTGTTGTCAATCAAATGGTGGAGTGGGGGATCATAGGAGGGGTGGGGGGGTAAGACCATAAAGCGGCATAAAGCAACAAGTGACTGGATGTTTCATTACGGTAAGGTTCAGATGTAATACAAATCTCAAAGGGGCGGGGCCTGTCCACAAACACACTCAAATGTTATAAACACCCCTGTTAGCTGCAAAAATGTCCAAATGTCAACATGTACACAATAAAGATATTGTTCACACACGCATACTTACCTTCAAACCAACTAGTGTGAAATTATATTTCCTTCAATCACGCAAACTATTAGTGCAAGGGTGAGTTAACACCTGTGCTCAGGTGAGTGTTTCTAAAATGGATGGTGGAATGTGAAAAGAAGGAGGTTGAGTGACAAGCCATCCCCACACCAAGGCCCCCGCCGCAGCAGCAGCGGCAGCCAGAACCCCCAACGCCAAACGGCAGCAGGCAGAGAACAACCACCCCCCCGGGCGATCACATCCGCCACTCAGGCCAGGGCCAGCAGGACCGCCGCGAGGCCCCCAGAGCCAGAGGGCAGGGAGGTATGGCGGGAAAGAAAGTGCTGCCCCAGCCCAACCAGGAGAACAGCCCCCCCGCCGCACCAGAAGGGCCCAACGCCGGGCACCGCCCGAGAGGGGTTCCCACAGCCCCAGACGAGCACCTCATCACCATCCAGGAGTTCTGGGCATCTCCCCCGCCCCAACCCCAGGTACGAGCCAGGACCCCCCAAGGGAACCAGGACCCCCCAAGGCAGCTCCAGGCTGCCATTTACCCGCCCTCGCCCAGGGGGGGGGGGCACCCCGGGGAGAAGGGGGCCCACGAGGGTGTTGTAGACATGGCCCGACCAGGCTCGGCCACAGTTGGAAATTTGGCGAGGCCCAGCACCCGGGGGCAAAGACCGGAACCCACCCCACCGGGACACAGATACCCCCTGCTCAGGTGTGAAGTGATCCCCGGCTTCTGACCTTGCCAGACAGCTCAGGGATCCCTCTCCCTGCGTGGAGAGAGGACCGCCGGGCCCAGGAGGCCAGCACCCAGGGGACATGGCCGGCGTTGCCAAGGGTGTAAATGGGTGTGTGTGTTTATGTTGAAATGTATATTTTGAGGGGGAAAGGGTGTGTGTACTAAGGGGGTGCAGTTAAAATTGGCGGGTAGGGCACTGAGGGGACATCTACTGATTACTCACAGTGATATCCAAGCACCCTCCCCACCAAGGGCCCTACATGTCTAAGGTGCGGTTAAAATTGGCGGGTAGGGTGCTAGGAGGACATCTGCTGCTTGCTGGCAGTGATGTTCAAGCACCCCCCCTACCAAGGGCCCTACATGTCTACGGTGCAAACAAACCTAGAGGGGGGGGGGGGCATTCCATACGGCAACCATTGGAGGGGGACCACTGCCAAGTACCCCCCCCCCCAAGGTGCATCGCAGGCTAAAGCCCCCACGCCCTGGTCCAGGTCCCCCAGCCCCGGGGTCCCATCCCCCGAGGCGCCGATGCCCCAGGCCCAGCACGACCCACCCCACACAGAGAGAGAGGAGCCAGAAAGCGACCTTTTACACAACCTTTTGACTAACATAGATAGCATAAACATATTAATAATAAATGTAAAATTAATAATGCAAGGGGGACAAAATCGGGGACTTTAGTGTCCCGGTCCCTGTGTTCTGTGTGGCTTTTAGGAGGAGTTCAAACAGGTTTTGGGAGATCAGGAGGTTCCAGACGACTGGATAGTTGAAACTAAGGTGATCAGGGAAACTGAAGGGAAGGTTCTTGGTGTGTCATCTGGATTTGGGTTTGGAAATACTTTCTTTCAAATAAATAAATAATTAAATAATGAAGAAAAACAACAGAATTTTATATCTATACAGAGATATATCACAGAATAGTGGAAGCAAAGCTTAGGACAAATGTGAGCATTTGTGAGCAACTACATTGTTTCAAGGCATGAAGAGAAGCACAGATGCATTATTTGCTTCAAGGATGCTTCTGGAGAAGAACAGATAAGATCAGAAGGAGCTAAATTGTGGGTCAAGAGAAATTCTCTGACAGATTATTGACATAAGACTTGTGTTTTCTTCACACGAGGAAGTACGGAGAGGTAGAGAAGTACTCTCAAGTTCGGAGCATATGAAAGCTGTGGTCTGGTGAGATGTGCTGCAGGTGTGGCAGTCAAGTTCCAGGTGGAAGTGGGGCAAACCAGGGATCAGCTTTGAGCTCCTTTTTGTTTGCTGTGCTGATGGACAGACTGACAGATGAAGTTAGACTGGAATCTCCCTGGATGATGCTTAAAGATGACACTGTGGACCAGGGGTGTCAAACTCATTTTCATCGAGGGCCACACCAGCATAGCGGCTGTCCTCAAAGGGCCAGATATAACTTGTACATGTAACTAAATGTAATGAAAAATAAATGTAACTACTCCTTAATGTTAAATAACTCATTATTTATTTACTGTAACGTTATAAAGTGACAATTACAGTTGCATAGAAAACATGTTTACTTGTTGCTCTAGCATAAATCCTTTTAAATTTGATTCTGTCAGGACAATGTTTAAGTCCTAATGTATAGTTGCCCAATCCGATATTTCAAGTCCGATTCCCCCTAGATATGAAAAAAACACACCAATTTTGATCTTTTATTTTAAGAAATTAAAAACTTTTATGCTCTCGCGGGCCACATAAAATGACATGGCGGGCCACATTTGGCCCCCGGGCCTTGAGTTTGACACATGTGCTGTGGACAAACATCTGGAGAGGTGGAGGTTTTGCTTTAGAAAGGTGAGGAGGAATCAAGGTCAGTCAAGCAAAACTGAGTATTTGTCTGTAAATTAAAAGGACTCAAATGAATCAGTGAGGTTACAAGGAGCAGAGGTGAGGAAGGTTAAGGACTTTAAGTGTGAAAAGGAGGGGACACTGATTATGTTGTTAAAAGGATGCAGAGGTTGGAGCTGCAAGTAATGAGACCTGGAGGAAGATAGAAGAAATTGTTCATGCATGTAGTAAAGGAGTACACGGATGTGCTTGGTGTGAATGAGAGAGAATCTGGATGGGAAAGTTTTAGTATAGTTTAGTTTTTATTTCAAACACAAAACAAATGAAAAAGTCAACACACGGTGGTTTAAAAGACATAAAATAATAGTGTGCTTGAAAAAAAAGGCTTGGATGGAGGTGGGTGGATGAATTATCAAAAGACAAATGAGAATAAATAACAATGCTCCACGATTAAAAATAAATGTATAGTACAAAGATCTGCATTTGTCATCTTGTATGCTCTTTATAATATACTATGTTTGCTGTTATCGATCCGAAAGTCTGTAGGCCAGAAAAGGGGCGAAACACTGCCCCCAGTGGTGGTTTGTGGGCATTGCCGTTCTGTCCGTCTGCCTCTTCTTGTCGCTCGGCCAGAGGGAGAGAGGGGGGCAGGAGTGAGAATGGCGGCCGTGCAGTGCTCCAAATGCACGGCAGAAAGGAAAGGGTTTCGGCGGGAACTGGATTCTTGGCGACACAGACTGATACACTGCGTCGGTATGAGCCAAAAGATTTATTAATTTTAAGCCAAAAAATAATGGACTTCAAAGACGTAAGCCGACAGGGAAAGAATTGCTCCCGCGAGCTATGTTGTAGCGCTACTTGATGCTAGCTAGCTCTCAGTTCGTTGGTAACCCTGAGCTCCATACCATAGGAGGTGAACAGTAGCGGCTAACGTCTATGACTGCACCTCTGCGTTTAGTCTTTGTCCCCGAAACCAGTCGGACAGGTATTCAGCTTTATTAACGGGTTGTTGTTGTTTTTATTTTTTTGTAAACGCTTTATTAAATCCAAGTTTTGCATTTATTCTTGTATAATACGTCAAGAACAAGACATATTTGTTTTTCATTTCTTTTTTTGTGAGCTGAAAATGTTTACACACATTCATATATTTTTTTGGCTAGGCTAAATGTTGCTAAGCTAGGGCTATTGTTATTTCTACTAGGGGAAATGTTTGTTTACACTTTACAAACTATTGTCAGTTGGTGTTGTGAAAATTATTTATTTTCAGGGATTTGTGTCGTTTCCATTTTTTTTTTCTTCTCACAACGTTGTGTACAGTTTACCGAGGAAGCCGGCATAAGACAATTTCTGCTGGTAATTTCCTTTGGAAGTTGTGGTTTTATAGTGCAAACCAAAAAACAAAAATGTAAATGTAAGAAAATGTGACTTTCCATTAGTTGATGTGGTATTGTTTGGCTGGGGGAAAAAACTAACGTAATGAGTACTTAACTGTTTAACTTTACTGAAAGCTGCAACAATTCAGTGTTCAGAAACGAGGTTGTTGGCCATGTTTACGTGAGTGAAAGGAAAAACTGAAGAGAACAGGCTGTACCCAAATGTCAAGAATGTCCAATTCACAGCAATATTGATTGTTCGTTTTGTTTTGCAGGCTTTGAAACAATTCTGGAGGGAATTTATGGGCCGATGCTTCTGAAAGATCTCAGTTTATTTGTTGGTAAGTTATTGATTTTGCAAACATAAATAAAACATTACATTTGATGAATTAGGCATTGGATGTTTTTGCTAATCCAATCAGCACTTGCCATTCACAATGATTACTGGGTTCCAAATGGGAAAAAAACAGTATTAAACAATTAAACATGTTGAGTTTTATGGTGCTGGTGGCTATGTTGACGTATTGTCTTTTAGTTTTGCTTTGCTGTGAAGAAAGGAGAACGATTTTCTGGGTGATGGAAGGAAATTGAGCTGAAATAATGATTTTTCTGAAGCAGCAATATTTTTTTCTGGGCTTTTATGTCAAGTCTATTGTTCTTTGACATTGTTGACACTTTGTATAATGAAATCAGTTAAGTACCCGCCCCCATCTGAAATTGACCTTCATTTGATGTTCCTTTGGCCTTGCACATAGCAGAATTGTGCCACTAGCATTTTGGGGGTTTTATGAAAGCATTTCTTCATTAGCTATTTGGCAAAAATTCTTTGTGCAAAGCAAAAAATGTTATCAATTTTTCTTTTTCTAAAGTGCTTAATGTGTGTTTTTTTTATGATTCTGACACTCATTACAGTCATTTTTGGGCACAAAATATGCAATCGGTTTTTTTTTTTATAAGGAATGTTTTTAGATTATTGGCATGAATTCATTTGGGCTTTATTTAAATTTATTTGTTTAGATTTGCTTTTGAAGTTGCAGGAAACTGCAGATAAGTTAACATTTTATTAAAAGACAGTCTCTGCTGTTTTATCACATTTTAAAAGATATGTTTAGCTTTTATTGTTACTTAGATGTTTGGTTAATGGGTTTAATCAGGTAACATTGTATAAATCTAAAGTAGTAGATTGCATTTTTTTTTCTATCATTGGAAAAAGCAACAGAAAGCAGCAGAAGAGCCATCTGAACTAAATCAACTGTTTTTCATATTGTTTGATTTTAGGTTGAATTTCTGTGATTGTCAATTTTAATTGCGTTGCTTCACGTTGGTTTACAACAATAATAGGGTATTTGTATGCATTGTTCTGGAGAATAATGGTTCTTTATGCAATGCTTCTCTTGTATTGTGGTATCCAGCTTTGTTTACAAACATTTTATCTTGAATGTACAATATTTTTGAGCATTGCAGCATGACATGACATGCAGACTCTCCAATTCCACTTGCATATTTTGTCATTGCCTAAAAAAATATTATTTCTATTCTTCATATTTTTTTAAAACGGTATCAATTATGAAATGAAAAAACTTGGAATTTATACTAAAATAATAGATTTGGCAACCTGCCTCTGAAATAACTTTTTTAACTTTGTAGTTGCTTCGATCTGTCAGCAGAGTAACAATTAAAATGCAAGGTGAATAAATATTAGCAACAACAAAATAATGCTAAGCAAAGACATGTGTCAAATATATTTCATTTGAATGGGCTGCCTAATTTTAAAGACAATTTAAATTATGTCATTTGCATTTAGCAGACAATGCTATTTTTTGTTTTTTATGTATTTGGTGATTGAAATTGCAGCCTTATGATGAAGTATGATGGTCTTAACAAATGTCTTGTATTTGCTGTGTAACCTCAAAGTGTTTTTAGCACTGAATGCTCAAAGTTCTAATACTGTCAAAGTTAATTTGTGCTTAACTCGTCAGTGTTCTTCTGATTGTCCATTTTATTATTGTTTATGGGGAAACATCATATAATATAACTTTTTGTCCTTCTTATCTCAAACTTTTAAAGTAATTTGTGTTCATACATTCAATCTGCTGGAAGCCATTGTTGGTTTTGTCTTCAATTTTAAAACATCTATTGCTTTATATAACCAGCCACATGCATTATGTAAGATTAATTCAAAATAAAAGTATTTAGTAATAATATTTTAAAAAACAAATGTATGGAAGCTGTGTACCTTTTCTTGCAGTGAAGGGCAAATTTCGTTAAGAAAATGAAGCAACTTATATCTCTTAAGTTAAGAAGTATAAGTTTAATTTTATGTTACTAAAATATATTTTTATTAAAAATTATTTGCCTGCCTTCGCCCACAAGTGGCTGGGATGGGCTCCGGCAGCCCCGTGACCCCGAAAGGGAATAAACGGAACAAGATGAATTAAAAATTATTAATTTTTTGAAGAATTTGACAATCTTACAGCCTGAGGTTTTTTTTTAAGATATGAGAAATTTGTAACTTTGCAGTTGGGAGCATCCGCGAAAGTGCAAAGGTCCAAAAAAAAAACTGTCTATATTGGACTCCAAATTTGACCTTTTTCCTAATTCCTGTGTATATTTTGTGTTATTTTTCAGATTGTGAGCCTGAAGAAGTGGACGATTGGTCCCCAGAGACAAGCCGCAGTCATTGTTCGTTCTGCAAACTTCTGCTGGAAAAGCTCAGTGTAAGACACATCTTTTGAATTTTCTTTCAAAGAATAAAGGTGCTTACAATTTCCTGGAATAGAAAGTGTTGTCATCGTAAAACTATAAGAAGCCCTGCCAATCTTCATGTTTCAAAGATCAGTCTTCAACACCAAAATGAAATTTCCTTGAATGCTAACAAACAATAATGAGTTTTCTCAGTATGCAATAATAATGTGTTTGCATTCACACTATATATGGCAGCCATGAAGTGATGTCAGAAAAAAGTTAATTTGCTGCTGAAATTGTCTTTATGTTGGTTTTTCCTCTTCTCTCCCCTCTATAGGATCAAGAAGCTGCCCCCACGTCTCCTCTCTCTCCCCCCTCTCATTACTCCTCTTGTCAGGGTCCAGCTATATCTGACAGCAGCCATTCAGCTCAAAGATTTCTTCATGCTGTGTTTCTCAAAAAAGGTGAGTTTTGTTCATTTTTGCCACTCATCAATCTAACTTCCTGCTTCCTGGTTATCATCTGGAATGTTTCTCCTCATGTATGAATGCGTTTATTAGAATAGACTGAGCTCTCTATTTCTGGAACCGCTATCTGGTGTTTTGGATTATCTTGATAATGCATAGATGTTTTAGGAAAACCTTTTTTTTTAATTAACAGTTTTTTGCAGGAAAGAGAGGAATTTCCTAATAAGGAAAGAGATGTGGGCATTAGAGGCTATTTTTTTACTCTCATGTAACCATTATTTTCTATCATTTTAATCCAAATTGCTTGTTTAACGACACTATTTCTTTGTCAAATGACTTTGGCAATCCTATTATAGATTTTGGGGAGTTCAGAGAAAATAATGCTATGATAATTTATTATTGGTATAAAATTTTACGTTCAGTATGTAAAAATCAATTGATTCTGTACATGAAATGCTGAACTTCTGCTATAGAAGTATTTTAAGTAACCAAACAAGCACAGTTGAATATGTGAAACAACAGCTACTAAAGTGATGAACAGCAAACCTGCATAGCAACACAGTTATAGATACAACAGTGACTAGAGCCCTATATATATATATTGTATAGTGGAATTACTGCTTAGAGCAGCATAGTGTTTGTGAGTCATATTTCATTTGTGAAGGTTGGACTTTTTCAAGTTGCTTTCAGAGCTATTATTCATCTTTATGTTGTCAGGGTCAAATATTTAGGTGTTTGGTAATGTTTATCATTGTATACAATTGAATACATTTCACAAACCACAGTGTCTTCAGGTGTTGACCTTTTTAAATATGAAGCTTGAGGACTTTGCCAGTTCTCAGTCTTTTACCGTATTCTGGAGGAGCTCCATGTGTTTGAATGGCACCTTTTGTTCAATTATTTTGATGTATTTTCAGATGTGACCCCAGATTGTGACTCAAACATACCTCTGGTTGCCCAGGAGCTCATGAAGAAAATGATCCACCAGTTTGCTGTGGAGTATGCATCAAAGTGCACAAATGTCAATTATATTTCAAGGGCATCCTCCCCCTCATCCGAAGCGTCCGATGCCCCTCTAGACCTCACAGTGAGCCGAACACAAGAGGAGAAGGAAGATCACCCTGAAATCGGTAAGGAGACCCCCATTAACTTTGCTTAAGAATTTTGTAGTCCCATCATTTTTTTATGTGCAAAAAAATGAAATAAAAAAACATGGGAAAAACTTTATTACTATACTAAACCAAATACATGATGACACACATTTTGCATGAAATAGATGGCGCCCTGGACCTCTCCAAACGGAATTGTGCCACATCATCTTCTAATCATAAACCTTCAGGGTAAGTGTTGCTGTATTTGTTTCCAATTTTTCTGATACAACGTAAAAAAACAAACAAACATATGATTTAAACATTTTATTTCAAATGAACAGGAAAAAGGTGTGTTTGAGAAAATACCCAATTGCAAAAATACACTTGCTAGCTACAGCATCTGCTCTCAAACAGTAAAATGACAAACACTGGTAGGCTGGCATCCAATCTGTGGTGTGTTATTGTTAAAGCCACTAGGATGTTTAATTTAAATTGGATAGTTACCACCTCCTCTGCCTGAATAACACACTTATTTTTGGAGGGAATTGTTAATGTTTGATTAATTGTGGGAATCTAGTTTGATGGTTTTGGTTCTGTGGGGTTGACTCTTTTATCTCTTGAGCGGTAACGTCACACCAAAGGCTGTTTTATATTTATATACACGATTGTTCAATGACAAGAACACTGAAGTACCTCCCAATGATTTTACTTCCTTTTAACTGATCTATTTACTATGACTTTTGATGACTCAACCATCAAGCATGTAGGAGTTTCACTGGATATCACAAAACTACATGGGGCTACCCCAGCCATTCACAGACTGTCCCACCGGACGTGAAGAGGCTTTGCCACGCACAAAGAATGCGTGCGCATGACAGACGCACAGCAGCAGTGTGTTTGAGGGCCCACAAACAGACTGAGATCATACAGACATGAGACTAACTGTTGCAGTGATGTTACCAACACAAGGCATAAAGGAGTGGACCCCTGGGTCTGCATCCCCCTGACCCCCCCCATGCCTAAATCAAACCCCTCCATCCTGACCCTGATGTTTGGTCCTCCCATCCTTAGGAGGCAGCACAAGCCCGAGTACACTGAGAGGAGCTGGGAGCTGTCAGAGGGGTTGCTGTCCAAGGCTTTGAAGGATATTCGTTCAGGGAGGTTGCACGAGCAGCGGGCTGCTTTGCTTTATGGAATACCACTGCAGACCTTGAGGCAAGGTTTGGACATCTGGACTAAGGGAAGCCAGGCCATCCTTGGCCAGCTTACGTCAGGAAGTGGAGATTTCGGCGATGGACTGACTTCACAAAGTCTGATATCACCTTTAGGTGGTGAAGCCCGTCTTGTTCTGCAGAAAGTGGCCGCTTGGACAGAGCAAGCAGAAATTGGGGGAGAAGCAGAGGAGAATGGACATTTTGACTTTTCCTCATCTGCCCTCACCCTCTATCAACCAGTCGGTCTCCAAAAAACTCTCCCCCACTGTTCCTCTCAGCTCAGGGATACTCTGCAGCCCCCGCCAAGCCCTACTCCCAGTCTAGAACCACCGCCACCTCTACGTATTCCTCAGGTTCGTCCTATTTCTGACCAGAACCGGTCAATCTTGGCTGAGAATTGCAGCATTGCTGATAACTTATATCAACGTACCTCACTAACCGAAGGCACTAATGGTTTGTCCATGGCATCCGCCAGACCCTCATCCCTCTTCAAACTCAAACCACCTCTCTTGGCACAAGGTTGTCTGGGCAGTGCTAGCCAGTTACCTCATGGCCTGGGACCCAGAGAATTCCCCCTGGATGAGTCAGACGAAGGATTGGGTTGCCAGGACAAAGATAAGCAACCGAGAAAAAAGCGTGGGAGATACCGTCAGTATGACCACGAAATGATGGAAGAGGCCATCACCATGGTGATGGCCGGTCGCATGAGCGTCTCCAAGGCCCAGGGGGTTTACGGGGTGCCCCACAGTACACTGGAATACAAAGTTAAAGAGCGCACTGGAACACTGAAGAACCCTCCTAAGAGAAAATCGACTAACTTTTGCTCATCAGGTTCTGGTACCATAACCAGTTCCGCTAACTCAGGAAATGTTGCCTCATCTTACGATGCAAAGAGGTTCTAGACCACGGAACGCCTCTTACCTCCTCAACACTTGAACAGATTACTTCTTACAACACACGCATTTTCTGGAGACAGAAACACGACTCATGCCTTTACAAAACACACAGAAGTTAATATTCAGGTATATAATGTGTCTTCAATGTAATGGTCACACTTGGATTTGTATTTTTCTCGTCGGGTCCTCGGCTGTTCTCAAACCATTTGAGAAATACAGCCTTCTACAAGAAGTAGTGGTGCTCCATGCACCGTTTGTTTACATGGGCTGCTAACTCTTAACTGTTTTAAGAAGTCGTGCATTGTTTTGTATTTCCTACCTGTTTATCAACAAATCTCAAACACTAAGGAGAAAAAGGTTTGGACCAGAGCCTCGATTTACATTTTTGAAGTGATCTTCTTCTGGTACCATCCAGCAGAAGCATACATTTCCTAATATTTATATGAATATAAATGTTTTGGATGGTAGTTGGGGTCTCTGGCATTTATATATTTGCTCCGTAAATTTCTTACACAAACGAATCTTTGTGTTCGTTTGGCAGTTATGTAATGCTACATCTTTCAGATTTCCTCAATTCAAGCTTTTTTTTTTTTTTTTACGTTTGTAAAATGTTTCATTTGTTTTAAAAGACTAACAAGATGTTAAGTTTCATACACTGGATCGCCATATTTGAAAACAAAAGAAAAACCTATTTGCAGTTAAAAGATAAACTCAAACTAATTGTATGCATTGAGATGCAATGAGGTTTTTGAGTTCTTAAAGATTTAGTTTTTTAACTGGCTCCAGGTTAGAAAAATTTGTGCACTATTTTATTGGTGCAAATCCGCTCCTACGTAGAGGTTAGAGTCTTAAACCTCTGAAAAAAAGGAACAAAAAGCTTCGCAGCACCTCATTTATTGAAGAAATTACATTACCTCATGTTTTTGATGGATGCTGCGTAACTCACAGCTCTAACAGATTTCTTTAATGCAATCTGTAGCTAAATTTAAACTCGTGTCAGGTGATTTACTGGCCTTGACGGATCTGACTTAAAACAGCATTTCTGTCAACTTATGTTAGGAACTTGATTTGACAGAAAAACTGGAAAAATACCCAAATCCACAAAAGAAATGTAGCAATATTCCAAGATAATAAAAAAAAAGATCATGTTGCTGCTGTTTTGTTTTGTAGTTATGGAAGATCTTGATTTTCCTTGTTTTTAGTGAAATGATTTTTCGAAAAGCTGAATCAGTTCTGTAAGAAAAGTTTGGCTAACATTACATTTCATAGTTGATTTATTAGAATATTCAGGTTTGTCCAATTTTAACATCCTAAGCAAAGGAATGATGATGATTGTCATAGCTTTCTGTTCTTACCCAAGCTAATCAAGTAACCTATAGCCATTCTAATAAATGTCAAACTATTGTAGGGTACCAAGTCACACAGGAAAGTTTGTATATAGAAAATACTGGTGGCTAAACATCAAAACTGAGTTGTTTTGTTTGTAAGAGATTAGCTTGAAGCCATTTAGCGTCCCCTTGCACAAGCTAGTCTGAACCTTTCGGCGAGTGTTATTGGAATGAAGCATGCTTTAAAATGTGCTCTGATGAGCTGAGGGGAACGTCTCGCCGTTTTGTCGTACGTGTAATGTTGATGAAGGTTGTTTTGTTTATGAGCAGGTCTTTTTTCTGCTACTGTAACACTTTTACTGTTGACCTCATACATGACTGCTGCTTGACTCGACTGTTTTTTTTTTCCTGACTCAAAGATGCATAGCTTTGTCTAACACTGACAATTCACAAATGCGGTAAATAGCATGAGCCTAAAAGCTAGTTTAGCATTTGTTGCATGTGTATGATTTCTTGTTATTGGGGATGATGTCTGCTACACAAGGCCACAGTAGGTTATGGTTTAAAGAAATCAATGTGACGTGTCTGTTTAGTGCGAGGTTTGCAGGTTTCTTCCTCTGCAAACTTTGAAAATGCGACCACCAAAGCAGCTTTTCGGGATCGGCCGCTCAAAGCTGCTTTGATTTGCTGCAACCTCAGCTTATCTTCACAAACTCTGACTCCTTTTACTCAAATTACCTCTGAACTTTATTTACAACCTCAGCGTTTGGTTGAGCATCTGGTCCTTGAACCTACACTACGAGGTGTGCAAACACTTCTTAGTTCTTTGTCTCTGAAGGAACATTAAATGTACGTTTGTTGCATCAAAAAGACCTCAGCAAAACTCTGCACCTAAATTAATATCGTAAGCCATTTTATAGAAATTTAATACATTTAATTTAAATTTAGATTAAATGAGTCTTGCTCTTTGTGTTTTTCCCCCTCCCAGATATGTAATATTGCGGGTTAAATTTTTTAAAATCTCCTTAGTGATAAAGATGTAACTTTGTAACCATGGTGTCTACTCAAATAGTGAATGTATCTGCTTAAAATTGGTACACAGTTTCAGCTTTGCCGCACCACCATCTCAAATCTGGGAGGGATCTGCTATGTCATTCAAGGCCCAATCATCCTTTAATAGACCGAAAAAAGAAAATTCATTAAGTCTTGTTTACTCAGTGGGGAATTTTTCATTTTGAAGTAAAACGCTTGTGTAATCAGAGAAGCAAATGCAGGATATTTATGCATAAATCAATTATTGCACTATCATTTTTGACTCATTTCAATTGTAGAGCCTGGTTTTGTGTTGTTGCTGCTTACCTATTTATCGATTGTGATTACAAATTTTCTTTTGTTGGTTGTAATTTAATTTGAATTTTTGGGCACATTGATTCAGTGTAATATCTCTATTGCAACAGTTGCATGAGCGCTTCTGAATATTTGCTTAAATAATTTATTTATTGAAAGAAAAATGACACTTTAAATTATTGTGGATGTTACTACTTATTAATAATGATTTTTTTTTTTTTTAATCACATGATGTCATTTTATAATTAAAAATTCAACAATAACATGTTACTTGGAGCTGACTGAAAACGTCTTGTAACAGACTAGATAGACATTTACACCTGTCTATTTTACCTGCTGGCTATTTGTAACATTACATTGAATTTGTCTGCAAAAATGTTGTGAGAAGACATTTACATTTAGGCGTTTCTACAATCCTGCTTTCAGCAGAATGTCAGCATTTCCCTTCAATGTCATATCAATTAAAAAGCCCTATAACCTCATCAGATTCTTGTTTTTTATTCACATAAGTATTTGGGGTTTTTCAGATGGACTTTCTGATGAAGAAAGCTGATTTGTTTTTAAGTATAGTGGTTGGTCTTTCCTTACAGGGGCAGATGTGACTTGGGTTATTGAGGGGTTCTATCTGATTCTTCAGATCCCCTTTTGTTCCCGCTCCTCTTTGATTTCAGCTTTGCAACAGTTAACATCAACAGTATTTTCTGGACCCCCATGATAAATATTGAATGCGGCTTCAAAGTCTTCTTGTTGACTTCTCATTTCATTTTTATTCTCATTTCTTTGGGGGCTTTTTTCCCCTCTTTCTGCTACACTGATCCAAAAAAGTACACTGAGATTTTCATTAGTGCACAAAACGACGACCCGAACAATAAATGGATCTTGATTAAAGTTGATATCCAAGATGCAGCCATTTCCTGGACTGACAACACATTTAGCTTAGCTCCACAACCTCAACTTGAACAGAATTTTGGAATTTAGAAAAACAACAAATCCACATCATGTTTACAACCCAGCCTACTTTTATTGCTGAAACCACTCATTCTTAACACTAACAGCCTCTCATGAACTAAGAAAGCAGTTCCAAGTGAGGATTTAGCTCTAATGTTCTTCTTTTTGCACCTTTTTTTTGTAAAATGCTGACATCGTAATTAAAGATCAATTGCATTTCCTAAAACTACCACAGGGTGAACATTTGATAAATGATGCTCTTTTTTTGACTTCATGTTTGCTGCCTGCTGTAATTTAAAATGAAGCCAGAGCATAAATTAAGATTACGGACACTTTTGTGTATCGTAAAGTGGGGCTTTGTTCTTTATCTTACCAGTTAAGTATATAGGTATTTGTTCTTCAAGCATTGCTAGGTTTTTATGCTATTATTATTCATTTGTTGGCTCAGATTTTAGCTAAGCTTCCTAAATTACGTCTTTTTTTTTTTACCTTTAGTTCTCAGCGGCCATCAGTAACAGAAGAACTGGGAGATGTTTGTCTTCGAGGGACTACGGTGTGTCCGAGGACTGCCCTGGAAGCTGTTCTACGCTCTCTCTGCCCCGCGCACCAGTCTCTACTCCATCATATCCTGAAGGCTGCACACCAGGCACAGTTAATGTCCTTCATGTGTCTCAGTCATGCTGAAAACCACTCCCGTCTCTGTGGTACAAGCCCACTGGACAAAGTGTCATCTCGTTCAATCCCTCTGAGTGGATGTAAAGCCCGCAACTGCAGACCGCACTGTCCCTTAAGCGAATGTGATCATCAAAGTCATTGCAATGCTGTTTGCAGCCCAGAAGACTCTCAGTCATGCTGGAACGTTCATCACGCCTCTGTCAGAGACTGTAGCTGTGAAGGTCATTGGGGCTCAAGCTGTATTTGTGTCTGGAGGATGCAGAACAGACAGCTGTGAAAGCCTCTGCTCCAAAAGGTTGCTCTGTGTTTGCCGCCAAAGCCTGTCAGTCACACCCATAAACAATGCAGTGAGTTCACCGGCATCCCCTCCTTTGTTACCGACATCCACACGAAGCACTCCTCCTCCTAGATTCTGCTCATCATGTCACCAACATTGCAGCTGCCTCTCTTGCTCCTGTCATTGGAGCAATCTCTGTCAAACACAAGCCAAGTATTCAGTAGAAAAAGCGGTTGGAGATGGGGATCATCATTGTAGTGTCCTGAACAGGGAGCACAGCCCATCTCCTCCCCCTCCACCCCTCTCACCCATCCCCTCAGATATCAATAAGACAAACGACGAAAAGCCGCCTTCCCTCCTTCACCACAGACAGGTGGGGGAAGCTGGTGTAATGATAAGAAACAGTCTTGTTAGTGGCTGTCTGAAGGCAGCAGATCCAGGTAAAGAATATGAGCCACACCCTAAGAACCCAGTAAGTCGTCAGGCAGAAAACAACACAAGCGGAACTCTGCTGCAAGATGTCGTGAGTCGCTTCAGCGAAAAGCTAGAAACCATCACACCTGCAGAGAGAGACTCTGAAAAGGAGCAGCAACAGTTTCCCTCAACCAGCCAGAGCTTGCCTTTTCACGGCGACTCCCACCTGACCGAAATCATCACCCGAGTACTGCACTCTGGCAGCGCCAGCGACTATAGCCTCAGTGAGCTGTTCAACCGCCACGACAGCGGGGAACCCAAGTCACCTAATACCCGCCTGCGACGTCGCCAAGAAGTTCTGGCAGCTATATCTAGACCGGCTGACGATGCATCCACCAGAAGGCAGAAGCTAAAAATTAAAAGGTACTTTGCCATGTTTAATAAGCCTTGCGACAGAAGAAAGGAGTCACCGGCAAAGAAAAGACTACAAGATCCAAATTCCTGTGCTGTGACATCAGACACTTTGTCAAACTCAAACCTAGTCACAGAAATTTCCAAAACAGAAACTATGGTAGGTTTAAAGCCTGTAGAAAACCATAGTGAAAACTGTGCGTCTGCAAAAACAGACGAGGGCGACGTTAAAGAAGACCTACAGGAAGTGATTGTAACTGAAAAGCTAGAGATTGTAAAGGATGAGGTAAAGGATTTACAACTATGTGATGAGAAAAAAGATCTTGGAATCGTACATGCACCCAACCCTGAGCTGCAGAAGGCAGCTGAAGAGCATTCAGCATCTGCTAGCCTCAGCAAGTCAGTGTGAAGTTCCAAACAGTGAAGATTCCAAGGCTCCCAGTGATGCAAGAAAGAGGGAGAGTGAAGAAGCTTTATCAACTCAACAGGCTATGGTGGAAGAGCTGGTCAAAGAGGAGCATGGCTCTTCTACAAACCACTTGAATGGGATGAGAAGATCCACCAGAAATATAATGCCTCCACAGCGGTTCTCCTCTTACGTTACAGCGCCCAGAAAGACGCTCTTTGCTGCATGTTTCTCTGATAGCATCTTTAATAACACAACTCAAAATAAGACTCATGACACCTGATGCTTTACAAACCTGTTCCAAAAGTAAGAGCATAAACATCACACAGGATAATGCAGAAAAAGAAGCCAGCCAGTGCTCGTCCGAAGAGACAGACATACTTGAGTCAACACAAACAGACGAACCTGAGCCGTCTTGCACGGAGTCAAAGGGTCACGGTCAGTTGTTACCCCAAACTTTGCCAATTAAGGAGAAAAATGATAAAAAACAGTCTAAATTAAGCCCAGAAAAGACTACCATCAGCACTGACTCAGCCATATGTGGTAGACTAAGAACATCTCCGAGAAGATTAGTTTCATTGATGTCCAAAAACCTGGTAGATGTGGACGGTGGGATCAAACCTACCTCTGACAGCCCCTTCACCTCAAAACTGCAGTATAGCAGTCCTATTAAGCTCATGTTTGTATCACCAGTAAAAGACCAGGAAGGAGTTAAGTACAGTCTCAAGTCAACAGGCGGTGGTTCCAGTACTCAAACAGATCCTTTTGATCCCTGTGAGGAGTCTTCATGGTCAGGGACACCCCAAAAGCACAAGAGACAGACAAATAAGGGTTCACCATCTCCTCTGAAATCACATTTCTCCCCAGTTATATCTTCTTCACCAGCCAAGCCCGTGCCCTCATCACCATCTCCAAAGTCGCCTCCAAACTCTGTGTCTTCTCCTAGGTCGGCATCTTCATCTCCTAAAAGTGGTAACCGTAGATCTGGCCAAAGTACTCCAACCAAGCGCTTATCTGAGAGCGATCAGATACAGAGCGATTTGGTGTCTGTCCATGAAACCACTCCTCCAAAAAGACGTCCGGGCCGGCCAAAGAAGCTGGGGCCCCAGCTGGAGCAAAAAGTCAAAAGGCCCATTGGGAGACCACGCAAGCAGAAGGATTTGGATGCTGCTGTGGAGGCAGAATCATCAAATCCAAAAGCATCTACAGCCGCTGACATTATGGACAATGTCACCAAGAACCTCAAGGTAACAGTGGTTTATGGCCGTTCAAGAAGGAACAAACGGATGGTGTCTGAAGGCATCGACCAGCTGCAAACAGATTTCAGTGAATCCTTGCATTCAGAGGATCTGAAAAGTGACTTTTTGACTCAGCGTTCCAAGAATAACTCGGTTAGCAACAACAAAAATGCAGAGGAAATCAATTTTGCCACCCCAGAAAAACAATTGGTCCCCTTGAGGAAACCCGGCAGACCAGCAAAAGTAAAAATTACCGGGATCTCAGTCACAGTTACCACAGTATCGCCTCGACTGCGCCAGATTCAGCTAAATAAAGATGTTCAGCCGCCATCTGAAACACAGCAACGTAAAAAGGTGCTGCTGCCAGAATTCAAATCCTTAAAAGAACCCAGAGAAACTAGCCACAAGTCACCAAGCGAAACAAGTCAAAAAGAGGTGGGTTCACAAACGCGTGATTCACATAAAGAGGAGTTGTCTGATGAGTCTGTAGCTTTGAGACACTCAAACAGGGTAAGAAAACCCTCGATCCACTTTCTTCACGCTGTGGCCACCTCCCCCTTCAGATCATACAGTCGCAGCAATGCTCTACTGCGGCGCTCCAAGCAACTCCTGCTTACCAAGGCCAGCAATGAAAGGAGGCAGGAGGAGAAGCAGAGCAATGTGGAAATGTGTGGGGAGAAACCACCGCTCCATGGACAGAAGAGAAGAGCATCTCAGGATCTGAACAGAGTGGCAGGAGTGTCTGTAGATTCCATCTTTAGCCCCAAAAAGCCGCTGAAGTGGTGGGCGTCTTCGGCTGAGGAGAAAGCTGTAAACCAGGAGCTTGCTCGGCGGATACAAGTCATCACTGACACTTGGGTGTCTGACAACACAGAGAACAAACAGAGAGGAAGCGTTGCTCAACCTAAACAAGATACTAAAGGTCACAGTTCATCTCCTGGGAAGTCGAAACCGTTTTCTGTAGTCCGAACGCTGTTTGACTGCCCACTTAACAAACCAAGATCCTGCAGCATGCAGCAGATCCACTCCTGGTTTATGCAGACCACAGAGACACACTCTCTAGCCATCGTCAAGAAGAACAGCTCCCGTAACCCTTTTGAGCTCATGCACTTCCCTCGCTCTGCCAACAAAAGCAGAGTTTGCCCCAGTCCTCAGGCAGAGCGCCTCCGCAGGCACACCAAGAAGTTTGCAACGGCTGTGCCACAAAGTCCCCTGCAGCACCAACAGGCTCAACAGAGACTTAGAAAGGCGAGAGCATGCAAGGTAATGCGGCAACTGTTTGCAATCAGGACCGAGGGGGGCAAAGGCAATTGCAGAGTTTGGGGTTTGAAGTCCAGTTCTGGAAAGCTCCAGGCCAATCTTTTTAGAGCAAAGATGAGGTTTCTAACCAAAAAAGAAAAGGAGCAGTGGTTAAAGAGTGACAAGAGGAGGAACAGAACGGGTGCAAGAAGTTGTCCGAGAAGGTCTGGATTACAACCAGATTATAAAAGATTACATAGATCAGTAAAAGATGGGTCTTATGGTTGTTTTAGGATAGGTTCTGCCACCTGTTGTGTTGAGCAAACTCTAGAGCCTTTGGGCGAACGCAAAGAGCAGAAGCTCTGTTCCAAAGCCTGGAGTCCCGAGACCCTGAAGGAATGCCGGGTGTTTTTGAGGAAGATCAACTCTCCAAACAACGAGTGCGCAGAGGAGGGCTGGAACTCCTGCACTGTGACACTGGATGATGGGTCGCCCTCTGCACACCTCTTTGCAGGAAAGGAGAGGGAACTGCAGGGAGTTGTTAAAGCCTCGAAAAGTCAAAGAAAAAGGGACAGGATTAGGAAGACTGCCTCCAGAGAGCCATCAAGCCCTTTGCCCACATCGGTCCAGATGAAGGACTCTGCGCAAGCAGGGCGCCAAAAGGACAAACCCAAAAGTCTCGATGTGTCTACTGATTTAGCACAGCCACCACCAGCGAAAACGTTAAGACAATCGCGAATGAGGGGCCTGACCGGGCTGAAATGGCGCGACTTTGTGTTTGGTAACTACTCTCTCCTAAAACTCATTTTTAAAATTGAGTTGCAAACTTTTCCAAAATTAACTTATCTTCATTTATCCCGACAGGAAACTAAATGAAGTGGGAAAGCAGGAGGCCTTCGGTTTCTGAGACTGATTACCGTGGTGCCTTTGGACATTGAGCTGACCACACGGACTGGCCGACCTTCTACGGTTCAGTCTTACACTCAGCAATTATGTAGCAGTCTAACTTAAAAGCTTAATGTTGCACTACTTTTATCCATGGAAGTGTTTGTATTTTGTCGTTTTTTTTTTTCTTTTCGGTAAAATCCACCTGTGTCTTTCAGAATGTGCAGACAATTACAACTCGTTCCATCAAAGAGAGTTTAAAAACAACTTTTTTTTTTTTTTTAAGTGATTGTGAGGAAAGACTAAACGTGACTGCATTAAGTGTGTCCCCCACCGACCTTTCTTTTAAAGAATTTGGCTCCTTTAAGTCAGCCCTGCTTTAAACTGTACACTTTCTATATTTATATAACTTTTACTTTAGCACTCTCTGAATTTACACATAACTCGTTGTTAAAAAAAAAAAAAGTTTCACAAACTTAACTCTGATTTTATTTTTAATTTGAGCCCTTTAATATCTCTATAACAAGAGAGCCAGATACTTTTCATGAAGGACTCGTTGAGGCTCCGGTTGTTTAACTGTGAGGTGAATGACAGACAAACCATAACTCCAAACTAAAAACCAAATAATATATGTTTTTAATTTAAGATTTTATATAAAATTGTGTTCCCCATTGTTTAGGTCTCATTAGTCCACAAAATGCTCGAGATGCGTGTTGAATAATGAAGTGGCTTTCTGCGGTTTTAGAAAATAGGTTGTTGTATTTTTCAGGTGTATTTCCTGTTAACCCCTAGCATTTACTGTATGTTGCAGACAGACGTACCTCTTGCACTATACCATTTGAGATTAATAATCCCCCCCCCACCCCCCACCCCCATGTTTTGCACATCCCATGCCCCACTACCGATCCCTTCTGTAAAGCAAACGTCTCTTTGGTGCAATAGAAAGCCAGATGATTGATCATTTTGTAGAAATGATTTGATTGCTGACAGACGAATGGATGTACACAATGGCCTGGGATGTTACCGTGCTTCTTTTTCTGTAATGAAGTCATTCTGGGTTAAAAAAAAAAATCTGTTTTAAAAATCAGTTTTCTCACCTGCTCTTTTTTCCTTAAATAAATACAAAAAACTAATTTTTATTGAAGCATTATTCTTATGTTAGCATTATTCAAGTTTTATGTGCAGGTGGGAGTTCTGCTTTTTTTTTTTTTTACCCTGCACTGGGGCTTTGTTAGGTCCACTGCTGTTGCTTATCAGTCGTGTCGTAGCTGAGGACGGATATTTAACTAATTCAACGCTAATCTTGAATCTGTATGCTACTTTTTTGCTCCGATAGATCCCAAATGTCTGGCTTGTGGGTCAAAACTTCCCCGTAGTGAGTGTTGTGCCTGAATGTCCCTGTCTGTGCATCAATTATGGTTGCCATGTCATCATGAAAGAGGTTTAACCTTTGACCTTTGTTGGAAGAACCTGGTGCTAATCATCTGTTGTAATATTCTCTTGGAGCATTTTCTACTACCCTTTACAGATGCAGCAAAGAGCTCTGTGACTTGATCAATAAAGGTGTTTTTTAAAGTAAAATGTGTCATTTCCTGTGAGGTGTTTGACTTTTAATCAAGAGTTTCTTCTGTTCCGTCACAAAATGTTTGTAACTTGTTTGATTTTAAACAAACCACAAAGTTCCTAAAAAGGAGTTCTTCACAAATGAATGGTCTGGTGAAAAGCAGCTTTGTGCGACATTTAACCCTTGTGCTATCTTGGATGACCCCACCCTTACTTTGACGTGTTCTCCCTACCATGACAAAGGTGGATAAAGGTGGAAACAATTTCATGTAATTCATTGAACCAGTGAAGAATCACAAATCATTGAAAAAAAAAAGGCTCAGCGCACCGTCCAGTGGGTCTAGATGACCCAACTCCCAACAGTAAAGTGCCTAGGATAGCACAAGGGTTACGATGAGCCTGTCACTTCATTTCCTTATTGGGTCTTATTAGGATCAAACTAGTCTCTGTGCTTTTCTTTTCTTTTACAAATTGGTGGATCTAGTTTGTGGGGTTTTTGCCTCTACAAATATATTTCCAAACATAATTGAATATCAATTTCAGTTTCTTGTATTTCACAGCCCATTGAACAACTAAGTGGAGTATTTTAACTATGCGTTTTTTTCCATTCAGGCTGCTTTGTAGTCGTAGCATGAATTCAAATCCCAGCTGGGTTCTTTTTTGTGTGGAGTTTGCCGGTTTTCCTTGTGCCTGTGTGGCCTTTCTCCTACAGTCTAAGAACATGCTTCATAGGTTAATTGGTGAATCTATTTTGTCCTTCGGTATGAATGTGAGTTTATGCCCCTGCGATGGACTGGCAAACCATCCAGGGTGTCTCACTTTTAATCCCACAGTGGTTGGGATAGGCTCCAGCAACAATGTGACCCCCAACAGGGAAGTATAAAAATGAACGGATGTTTTGAATTCACATTGGAGAACTGATTGAAATGATTTACTGCTGTTCAGCTTTATTTACCTAAGTGAAATTTTATTCCTCCTCAACTTTATGACTGAAATCTAAGCATCATGTACAGCTGACTGCAGAATGCATTTAGTTTGTTTGAAATTCACTTACTCGACTTTTGATGCTCATTCTAGATCAAATTTTTCTGGAAGTGGTGATTGATAAATGTTGCATCTGTTACTCCACCATGAAACTAAAACGATTGAGACAAAATTAAGTTTATTGTTGATAAAACCTCGAGCTGAAATTATGAAAAGATGCTAAAGAAAACACAAACGCAGGAACAAGATTATCTGCCAAAAAGAGAGAAAGCTTGAAAAGGGTTTCATGACACATTGGCCTCCTGATTGAGGAGGGGGTTGAGGTCGAGTTTGGTCTTCTCCATCGCGGCGCTCTTCGCCCTCCTTGATGGACGTGCTGCAGGGACGGACTCTGGAACGTTTTCTCCATCGCTGCAGCAAAAAAACAAAGCAGTGAGTTCAGGCGTGGATGAAGGGAATCAAACACTTCTTTGAAGGTAAATACCTCTAAACCCACCTCTCTTCTGATGACTCAGCTTTCCTGCTCTGCTTTCTGCTGGCTTTGGCGGTGCAGACTTTCCTTTGACCTGTGCAGACAAACGCGCTCAGGTTACCTCCCCCTGCTGAGTCAACATCTTCACGCGGGTAAACGAGAAGAGCTCTAAAAATACAACGCGGCAGCAAAAGGCTGAGTGTCCAGAAGGTTACCTCTTTTGGCTCTCTTGGCAGATTTTGATGGATCGTCTGTTGTTGCTTCTGCAGAAACAGACAATTCAGATTTCTGGATTTGCAGCTTGGACTAAAGAAAACAACCGTTTGTCCCAAATGATTTCTGTAGGAGTCTTCCTCACCGTCTGCGTTGACATCCAGCGGTTGCAGTGCACTGGCGCTGAAGAGCTCAGCTTGCTCTTTGGAGTCAATCAGCTGATGCATCATCTTCTCCAGAGCACGCAGGCAAACGCGATCCTTCACCGTCTGACAGCGACAGGAGGAAGAGCTTTAAGACATGAAACTGGCCCACCTCACCGCCGCGATTTAAGAAATGCAGCCAACAAGAAAAAGTCTAAAAAGACAAAAATGCAGCTCACAAACATGAAGTAAAATAAAAAATTCCGTTCTGCATTTACATGGATATTGAGAGGAAACGTCATGGCTTGATAGGTGAACAGGAAGTTTCTGTTCAAAGCTGGGAGCCTGTCGGGTCGCTGGCGTTACAGTGATGTGTGAAAACCCAAACAGCTGGACTCGTAGGGAGGCTAAATGGAAGAGTTACAGCCTACAGCAAAGGAGGTGAGGAGTGTGAACAAGGATGGTGGTAGGAGAGGCAACAGTGGGATTAGGATGATGGTAAACTGTCAAAAACGACAGCCAGTCCTGCAAGAGTGGAAAACCGAAGAGCTGTCAGTCATGAGGAACAGACTGTCCGTTTGGAAAACATCCATCTGTCTTCAGAACCCTGAGTCCACCCAGCTATTGTTGGGCAAAGGCGGGATACACCCTGAACAGAACGCCAGTCTGTTGCAGGGGCCGCACGCACGCACGCACGCACGCACACGCCGTTTCTTCTGCACCCACCAATGTTTGATCATGTGGTTTGGATTCTTTGTCAGGGACAACTTTTGAAACCCAAACTATAAATTATAAATCACGATTAGTTAATTACGGATTATTTATTGTGTTATTTTCTAAGATTATTGTTTCTGCATGTGATAAATAAAATCCATTGCTGATGTGATGTAATTATACTGAACCGAGATTTGTTGCACCCCCAATGAAAATCTCTCAAAATGAGGCTTTTTACAGAAATTATTATATTAGATTGAAATGTATTAATTCGATAAATGAATTACAGGCAATAATAATGAATCCTTCAAATATACGAATTGCATGACAGCACTAATAGAAATATGGGTGGGTGTACCTGAACAAGCTGCTGCAGCAGCGTCAGCAGGTCCTCCCTCACGGTGCTGTCCCTGCTCAGCTCCAGGTTGCTTAGCGTCTTTGCATAAAGGCGAACCTCAGGGGCAGTTGGGTCCTTCAGCATCTCGCCACACATGCGCACCGCCAGGTAGTCGTGGACGCAGACCTCCTGAGGACACCGAACATAACGAGTCAGGCGTGGGGTCCGTTTGCACCCGAGCAGACTCCACTGAGCTTCCCTCGGTCTACCTCTGTGTTACTGGAGGGTTTGATGAGCGCGCTCGGACGCGTCAGTTCAACCAGAAGCTCCAGCACGTTGTTGATGTCCACCTCGGCGAGCGGAGAGGTGGCGGGGGCATTCAGGAGAGTCCGGACCGTCGGCAAGAAACACTCCTCTACAACCTCCTGGTGAACTCTTAAAGAAAAAAAAAAAAACTTTCTGTCACATTTGATTTCAGTGTGAAGAAACTGCATTGACCTCTAAGCACAAGTTCAGCCTGCTAGCACAGAAGATTTCATTTTTGCTACATTTTGTGAAATGCTGACTAGATTTTGCAATTGATCTAACATTATTTTGTTCTCAGCATTTATGTATCAGTCTTTAATTCAGGTGCCAGAGCAAGGATCCTTGGAGCTTCTGGAATAAAGCTGGCTCATGTTAAAGACTCATTCAAATGTAAATTGAGTTTTTGATGTTTTTAACATGTTCTTGTGACATTTGTCACCTGGTGGACGACATATAAGCACAAAACTGCATTTCTTGGTGTTTCTTTATTCAAACGGAAACCACAAACTCCCTGCTCAGCTCCATTTCCATGCATCCCTTAAATCGACGTACATCTTCATTAAACAGGAAATTAAAAAAAAACTATTGCTGCTCTGCAGAAACTGTCCTAGAAAAGGACAGGCTTTTTTAAAAGTTTGGCTTAAAACAGTATGATGATGATTAAAAGAGCATTGGGAACACTTTTACAACAGATCCAAAGATGATCGGAGTGAGTTTAAGCGAACTGAAGTGATCAAAGAACATTATTCTGATAATTCTGCCTTCTTTGTCCAAATGAAAGGGAGCTCTTTGCAGCTTGAGAACGGATTCCTATACATTAGAAAAGAAACAACTTATGAACAGAGTTCTGAAGAGCGTTAAGATCTGTTACGGGGTGCAGCATAAGACTGTGGATGAGTGAAAGACACCCTGTGGATATAGCAAATTGGAGCTTCTCCGTTAGCTTTCTCTTTATTATATTTTTGATTTATATTAAGTTACAAAAAATGCCCTGAGATATGACGCAGAATGGGGCTAACTGAAAAAAAATCAGGAAGGAAGTAAAACCTAAAAGCGAAAGAGATTTGTGGATGGAATAAAAGAAAAGGTAACATAAGAGAGTGTCAGGTGGCAACAGCTGATTTGATGTGGTGAACCCTGAAGGGAACAGCTGCCACCGCGGCTGTGCCATTCAAGAAATAGCCACTTTTTGTCTTCCCATTAGGAGAATATTCTACAGCCGTGACTGCGCAGCTCTGTGTGTGTGTGTGTGTGTGTGCGCGTGTCACACCTGCTCTCGCGGGCGTAGAGCTGGAAGAAGACGCCGAGGCAGTGCCGCAGGCGGGTGTCATCCTCAGTAACAGGATTGTACCACAGCAGCACCAGACGCGTCAGCATCTTGGCACTGGAGATGCGGCCGGTGTACATAAGTTTGGCCAGGCCCTCTGCCGCCTCTGTGCGCAGGTCAGACACCTGCGAGGGTTTGAGCAGATATGCAAATAGGTTCATTTTGAGGGGAAGTCGAAAAAAAGGGCAGAGAGCTTTTTAGATAAACACAGGCTAACTCGCCTCGCTATCCAGCAGCTCTGAAAGCATCACAAGGATACTCTGCGTGGTGTCCTCTGGAGCATCTCCCCTCTCAGCCGGTCCTGCGTCTTCCTCCTGCTTTTCTGGGGACTGGCTGGGCTGTGCGGACGCCGTGTCGGAGAAAAGCTGGAAGCCAAACAGCAACAGCAGGTCGACGACAGCACGGAGGGCGCTGATGCGGATCTTCACCTCATCCAGTTGGGAGATCTTGGAAACGGATGGAGAAAACTCAGTACAGTTGGTCACATTTGTAGTTTTGTTGGCGCTCAGAAGTGTGCGGACTGACCTGGAGCAGCAGCACCATGTGGGTTTTAGCCAGTTCCTTGCTGTGCAAAGTGCACGTTCCCAGACACACAACAGCCATGTTGCGGACAGCGGGGTGTGCGTTTGCTATACTGGGTAAAATCTAACAAAGAAAACACACAAATGAAACACATCTAAACATTATAAAAGCTTCTAAAAAAATGTCATAACTGCTCAGAAACAGCAGATCAGGATAGCTATAAAATGTGTTTAAGGGCCAGCTGTGGAGCAGCGGCAGGGCAGTCGAACCATGATCGTAAGATTGCAGGTTCGATTCCCATGTGTCGAAGTGTCCTTGGGCAAGACACTGAACCCCACATTGCCTCTGGTGGGAGGTTGGCGCCAGTGTTCGGCAGCGGAGCGGCCACCAGTGTGTGAATGTGTGTGTGCATGTGTGAATGGATGTGACTGTAAAGCGCTTTGGGCCTTGTAGGTAGAAAAGCGCTTATAGAAGTAGACGCCATTTACCATTTGCATTTTTGTGCTTGAACAGAAAAGAAAACCCCCATTAAAAAAAATCATTAATACATTCACAAATGTATTCAAGCTGAAGAAACCAACTTTCCTCTGTTTGTTTAGGTTTTTTCATTTCTAAAGGGTTCATTTTGGGGTGTTCCTGTGGTGACTCTGTGTAGGGAGGGGCTCCTCACACATCAATACTTCATCACTTCAATACCTGCAGATTCCTTTTGGTTATTCTCCTTAAACCATCTAAAGTTAGCATCAATTTATATCAGTTTATACTCGATTTTACAGAAATGAAATGAAAAGAAATGGAATGTGTAAAGCAAAGAACTGGTTTCATAATAACCAAATATTACCTTTTCAAAGGAAGGCCAAACACTTAAATGACATTTTCGTTGATACCCAGCAGGCCTAAAACCAAACCATATAATACACCATTGAATTGTGGGGAAAGTGAATCGTTGCATCCCTACTGCAAACCCATGCTGTCTTAATTTGAAGAAGGATTTAGTATTTGTTTTATTACATGATACCAGGCTTAGCATAGGCCAACTGAAAGGTTCTTCTTCATTCTCACTTGCTTTAGAAGAAATTTTAAAATATTCTCCTGAATTTTCAGTTTTATTTGTTGTTGTTTTGTAATACACAAACCCTAAATCAAATTTTAACAAAACAGTGATCAGAGAATTCATGTTTGGACTACATTTTGTGGGGAAGGTGACTTACTGAAAACCCTGCTTTGAGCAGTAAAACCAACTTCTGCACTTCTCCCCTCTTTCTTTATCAAGCGCTTTTCTGTCATTAAATCCTGATTCTCCTTATTTCTGAAAACTAAACCACGACAAAGTGCACAAAATCTGCTCTTTCAAAAACCAGCAGTGAACATAAATGGCTTTCGTGTTCCACCTCCCCTCCAGCAAAGAGTTTGGGTGTCCCTCTCAACCACACATTCTCCTTTTACTCTCCCATCGATCGTCAGCACATTTTCACCTTTGCGATATTAACCGTCTCCCCCCCTCCCTCCACATCCTCATCTTATTTCCCGTCTTCATCACTGGAACTCCCTTCTCCTCCTTTTTCCCCTAAACTTGCTCTGCTCCCTCTTTTCTGCACATCACTCAAATTCTTCACCAACTTCACTGGTTCTCAGTAGATCAAAAGGATTGAGAACAAAATCCTTCCAGTATGTTCATGTGGGTTTTGTTTTTTTAAGTATCTTGACTGACATGTGCTTCAAATAAAATGAATGATTATCATTATTTCTTCCTAGAAACACACATACAGGCTGAAATCAATCAATAAAGATGTATTTGACGGCATAATAAAGTAAAAATAAAAAAACGATTTTTACCAAGGAAGACATCAAAGCACTTATAGTTGGACCAGTTCGAGTCTTGATGTTCATCTGCTTCATCAGCTCAGCACACATCGTTAAACACCTCAGAAGAGTCTCGGGGTCGTTCTGGCAGAAACAGGCATAACAAAAAGAGGACATCAATTCCATGAAACACGGCGATGACACATCCTGGATCTCACCGGACCTTCTCGGCGCGGGGCTCCTTGTCAGTCGGCTGGCTGCCCTCGGCGATGTCCTGAAGGATTTGGTTTCTGCTCTCCTCCAGGCGTGTGATGGATTCCTTCAGCTCTGCCGCTCGGCTGAACTCCTGAGCGGCGATGCAATCCTCCAGAGTTTGTTTAGCTTCCAAGATCTGGACTTTTACTTCTGCAAGCTGCATGTAGGAGGAGGAAAGGAGAACTTTTGGGTGCAGAAATAACAACTTCAAACAAAAAGGAATAAGTTAGTTTAAAACATTCACACATTCTTTACTTTCTCAGTAGCACCTTTAATTTATTTGGGAGTGACTCCTAAACCAGAAACTATTTAGACATTTATTAGGTAGTTTTCATATTACGGATTCTCAATGTCATTTTATTTTATTTTCATTATTTTCAAATGCTCTTCTTTTGAATGAAACACACCAAAAATTAATTGTGTAAAGGAGAGAAAATGAAGAAATGACTGATGAGGAGGAAATGCAGCAGATAAAAAAACATGAAACATTTGAAGTTAGGAAATCCACATTTTTATAGGTTTCTTTTGCAAATGTTAAAAGCCTTAATTTTTCTAGTGAAACGAGGTAGACATTGAATGCACTAAAGGCAGGGGAAAGGATGACAAAATCCACATCCCGCTGGAGTTTTTATTCGAGTGTTGCCCACCTTAACCTGCTGCCGTCGGCTCTCATTCTCATCCACAGCCCGGTTGGGCTCCATGATGGGTTCCCTGAGGTCTGAGATGATTTCTGCCACCTGCAAAAAGACAACAGCACCCATTAGAAGTCTGTCTCAGTGTAAAGAAACACGGCAGAAGGGAACCTACAGTCTGGATGCGCCTGTGGTCATCAGGGATGAGGGAGAGGAGTTTTTCAGGTAAGCAGGGAAATCAGGGAGGAGGGGGTCTGTGGAAGAGCCATCATGTCCTGCAGAACCGCCAGCACACGCTTTCTGCAAATATCAAAAAACCGTGACATCCACTAGAAATCAACACAATCCCATCTGACAATAAGCTTGAGGCCTGGATTTCAATCGAAAAATCGTAAGTCTTCAAACATATATTTCACCGACCGTAAGCAGATCAAAAACATACGTTGGTTGATCTCTAAGAATCTCTAAGAATTCATTTCCATGTCATATTTGTTATTGTTCTGTTTCTCTTAGGATCAGATTGTGAATCTATAAGGCTAAAACCGTTTACATTTTTTCCTTTTGTTGAATCGTCTCCATACAATGACAAACAAATAAACAGCCAGGCTTGTTTTTCTAGTAGTTTTCCTTGGATTCAAAGGATTTCATCCGGCACTTCTTACCTGCCACCTTCCTCGTTCGTGTCGAGGCAGCGGATGAGGTGGATGAGTTGTTGAGAGATGAACTCTTTGGTCATGACCAGCTCCAGCTGGTTGAAGTCGCCTCTCTGCTCCTCTGTGAGCAACGGCACCGCCTTCAGATATCTGCCAGTTAAGTATGGGGTTAATGGCCGACGAAGTGCGCAGTATCACTTTTTAACGCACGCCGTGGAGTCAACTGACAACCCATTTACATCAACACAAAATGACTGATATTTTCAAAAAAGAAACATTAATACTGCTCTTAGGAAAAGCTGTAGTAACTACTTTATTGTCTACATACAATCTGTCAGTTTTCAGCAAACTGACCAATTCACTGAATGTAGGGAAAAATCCAAACTCCTGAGTTGTGACATCTGTAATCCTGTCAAGTTTTACATTTATTTAAACTGTTTTACACTAAAAAACTGAATATTTTAGTCTTTTATGAGTGAATGTGTCATCCCAACTTGATTGCCTTTCCTCTTTCATTTTAAAAATCAGATTTTTCTTCTTCTTCTTTCTTTTTTTTTTTTAAATGGCAGGACGGAGCAGGCCTCACAAACAGCAGTTTGAGCCCTTTCATTCACCTGTTAGTTGTAAAAAATTGTGCTGTTTTTGTTGGCTTCAAAATGGAATTTACCAACTGTTCTGTTTTACAGATTTTGGTTCAAGTTCTGCGTTTTTTTCCAACTGTGTGTCCTTGCTTCTACTTCTGACTTCATGCTCATTTGTTATGGTTAGTAATATAATAAAGGTATATTTAAACCACAACCACTTAAGTGGTGTAGTAGAGTACGGTAACCTGCTCTCACACAGGTACAGAGAAATACATTAGCAACTCGGTTTAATTAAAAAAATTAAGTGTTTTCTTTTTTTATTTTTTTTTTAATTTTTTTATTACTTTATTTTTTAGATAATTTTCTTAACACAGAATACAGTTTTTCCTGTCAGAACAAAAGCAAAGGGAACAGAAGGAGAAGGAAGAAAAAAAAAAAAAATTGCACACATTGGCACAATAAACGTATCTGCTGTAATTTATGGTTTCCTAGTCACAGTTTAAAATGTGTACAAATGGAATCTAAAGCCTTTCCCTATAAACGTTGTAATAAAATGCTTGTCTAATTTAAAAAAAAAAAAAAAAAATTAAGTGTTGCAGAGTAAGTATTATGGGATTCTTCCATAAATCTCTTCCTAATCAATAATAAGAAGCACAAGCTGTTTACTAACTTTCAAAAGCAATTTAGAACCGTTGATGCTCTTACCCACAAAGGTACTCAGCGTAATCAGCAGCATCTGGCAACACTTGTTCCAGCATTTCTTCTCCATCATCTCCTTTGTCCTTGATGAACTCGCACAGTGCTCTCCAGTAAAGCACGTTTTCACAGGTCAAAGAGTCGATTGGGATCACCTTCCTGTTGAAAAAAGTAAGGCAACAGATTCTTTAACCCTCCAACATTTTTTAAAACGTCTCTTCAAATAGTAGGAAAGCTAAAAGCGGACCTGTTGTCCAGCCCCCCCCTGTTCTGCAGCAGTTCTTCTGCAGGCATGCTTTTGAAGATGGCTTTCAGCGTGTCCATCGCCGCATCTGCACAGTTTTCCACATCCAGTCGGTGGAGCAGCTCGATGACATCACCGTCCAGGCGAAGCAGCCAGGCTGGCAGGAGGCGGCTGCACACCACCTCTCTCACTGCCTCTGCACACAAAAGTGAAAAGTCAAGTAACACATGTACTGTGAGAAAGAGATCATTCATTGGAAGTTTTATTACTTCTAAATATACAGATTTATCAAAACTCTACATCAACTTACTGAAAGTACCTCAAAAAGTAGCAGTATTTTGACTGATGAAAGTTTACCTGAGGTGTCATGAAGACCCTGCTGCAGCAGACTGACTCTCTGTGCGATGCTAAGAGCTTTAATATGAACTTTGTCAGCAAGAACCTTCAACAGAAGACAGTCAAAATATTGATTATTAACATTGCAAAAGTGCTCAAAAAAATGAACTAATGTCTTTTTTGCTTAACTAAAAATAAAATACATTTTTTAAGGCTACCTGATAGGCCAGCTTGCGGACGTTGTCTTTGATGTCACGGGTGCGTTTCAGTACTTTAGGGAGTGTCCGAGGAGACATAGCGATGCAGGAAAGAACCGCGCGCCGCACCTCTGCGTTGGTATCATTTTCCAGAATTAACATGTAGGCTGAAAAATAGCAAGATGCTGAGAGTTACACAGTGGATCTGCATGCCATCATAAATACCAAAAGCTTTTATAGGCATGGACTAACCCAAACACTACATAGTGTGAGTTGACTAAACTAAACTAAACTACAAATTTCCAAAGGAAACAGAGAAAAGGGAGCAAACACACCGTTGATGGTGGGACAGTCGGGGTCCTTTGGCTGCTGAAGGCGAGTCATGGCTAAAGCAGCTTGAATCCTCACATTGGGGAACTTGTCAGTGACACGAATCAGCATGGCTTGGTGGATGCGATCAAAGAGGTCATCGTCAATCTGAGCATTTTCTGACATGCTGCCCAGCAATTTGTTGATCAGCTGACACGCCCGGAAACGCACGGCGTGACTGTTGGCTTTATGGGACTGAAAGGAAGGAAGACCCAAGATGCACAGGTTAAAGCCATGCAGACATTGTTTCTATCAAAATAAAATTCAAAAATTAATAACATTCGTTTTTATATGCGTCTATAAAAACATGAACTTTTATACTTCAATTCAGGGTAAACAAAGCACACAACAGAATTTATTTTTTATAAAGAACGCATCATAACGCAAAGTGCTTTACAGAATAAAAAAAATATTTTCAATTTAAAAAACAAAATGTTTAATTCAGAAGTTCACATTTCCAATTCAATTAAATATCAGTTTGTCGAATGTTATTCCTAAAATGATTTGTCTGATCATGCAACTACTCCTTCATGGTTTGACAAATTATCTTAGGGATAAAAATTACACTGAAAACCAAACAAAAATCTTCCTAAAAAAATGAAATCAGTTTATTAGAACACAGATTACTGGATTTAATTAATCAATACTGGAATTTAAAAAATAATCTAAGCTTACTTTAATTAATTTATTATTTAACCCATTCATTCCTGAGCTAATTTCTAATTATATACAATTGTAATTATGTATAAAGTAATTATTCAATGCTGTTTTCTGTTCAAGTCCAGGCTAAATTAAATGGGGGCGTTTAAAAAAAGGGATCTATAGATACAGCTATGTATTGCAAATCAAAATAAAAATTAACATAACTTACTAAAAAACATAGTGAAGATGTTTGTTTAGAATAAGATGCACATGTATTGAATGGTTTACATTAGTTACCACATGTAAGATTTAAAGGGAAAAAAACAGAACTTTGCTGTGTGCAACAATGTTTATACCTCCAACAAAAAGTTAAAGATGAAACTCAAGAATGGGTGATCGTCCTCTTCGTCCTCCTCCTCTTCTTCCTCCTCTTCATTTTGCTGGTCCTCTCCTTCAGGTTTAGGTGGAGACTGAAAACTCGTGGCAAACTTTGCCACAAACTCTATGACATTTTCAACTGCAGGCTCACGTTTGTAGACAATCATTGCATATTTCAGGCAGTGGATGAACTCCTCATGGAAAGGAGTCTTATCCTCAAGCTGAAAAGAGAGATGGAGTGATTATTGACAGAGATGATGAAAAAAGGAGACTAAGCTACAGGTTGTTGGGGGTTTTCTTTTTAAATCTAGTTGTTTCTGGAATGTACTCAACCCAGCTTATCCAAACATGTTGAAGGATTCAGCTAAACAGGACAGAATCTACTGACGTTTGGAGATATTATTTACATTCCAAGTACCTAAGTTAATATAACTTAACTAAGTCAACTTGGAAACCAATAACAGTTGCTCAGAACCTACTCAAAAAAGTCATAGTTAAGAAATAAATAAGTTAAACAAAATAAGGTCATAAGCATTCCGTGGGTGCTACGTATGTTGTTGGTCATACCTTTTTTTCCCCAATAAACTTTATTGCACATTTTTCAATTTACAGAAATTCACATTCAGTTGTACAATAAAGAAACAATTACAAATATCAAACGCACACATATAAAACCAAACAATAGTAATATGCCCTGTGTGTATACGTGCCATTATGTTAGCTTTACCTTGTTGTAGCGACTCTTCAAACACGCCACCAGCTTCGCCTTGTTGTTGTGGCCTTTCTGTGCGCGCTGAAACGCCTCCTTGATGTCTATTTCATTATCCGCAGTCATGTTTGTTTGCCTAGCAAAATAGAACAAAATTACGTACAGAATTAATAAATAAAACAGCCCCCAGACTCGGAGAAACGCTTTTTTTCTGAACCTAGCGGAAACTGCATATCGTCTCGTTAGCAACTACACTGACTAAACATTCCTCAACTACAACCAGGGCAGGAAACTCGGAAAAAAAACACATATCCGACGATGACAAAGCTTTAAGCCTTTTGTGTAAAAAAAACTCAACAACCCAAGCGGTATTGCAACATGTTTTGACCTTAAGGTGTCAAAACTGACTTACTTTTGTGATTTCTGATAAATATTTCCGTGGCTTTTCCCTTTATGAAACTGCCGCCTGTTTTCAAATGTAACCGTAGAATAAATTGAATGGATCTAAAGTTGTTTGGCAAAACATGCGCGAGGGCAGTACTGCCCCCTATCGGACTGGATGCCAAATAAACCCAGACAGAGCTCAATAAAGCTTGAACAGAAAAAAGTACATGACTAAATCTTTTTTTCTAATCATATCCTTCCGTGTTTTATAAAGTTTAACAAACAAAATAAAAGGAGCACCTCCTGTTTAATGGTTTCAAATATAGTAAAATGAAAATAAATAGGTAGACACTTTATTCATTCCGTGAGGGAAATTGTTGCAGCAGCTCAACAACATCATGAATATTAACATTATTGTTTAAAAAAAAGTGTTTAGATTACTTCATGCTTGTCTTTAATCCCTTGAATTTATTACTTTTCTTGTTCCACGAAGAAAAGGCGACCAAAAAGTTTTTATTGATTGAT
This sequence comes from Oryzias curvinotus, assembly GCA_023969325.1. NCBI lineage: Eukaryota > Metazoa > Chordata > Actinopteri > Beloniformes > Adrianichthyidae > Oryzias > Oryzias curvinotus. The sequence goes on from CM043706.1 coordinate 11,277,360, forward strand.
TGATTGATTTTTCTCTAAAAAGGGGGTTTTCATTATTCTGTTCCATTTTTGTCTTCTTCTTCAAAGAAAGATTCCTTCATATTTTATGCTTTAAACTTTATCACTTCCTTTCTCTTTTTAATCTTAATTTCCTTTCAAATGTTTATCATTAATTTAGATATTCTTAGTGCCCTTTTTTTTCCTTTTAATTTTTTAAATTTGTCACCCAAGGGAAGAAATTCCCTGAAGTGACAGGATGCAAGCTGTCTGTTGCTGCTAGAGAGCAGGAAGAAATGGGTCAGCACCATTTCAGTGCTGGCACATAGCGCAGGTGCACACTTCACAGGTGTGCTGTAAGAGCTCTTCCCCTTTCTTTCATCCATTCCCTTCCTTCTCTGAACACTGGACCAGAGCAGTTTGTCAGGAAATAGTGATAGTAAATGTGGTTCTCTTTGATTTCTCTGAATCCCTTTGCTGATCTTGTTCAGGTCAGAATTTAACAGTGTATTTTGATGTATTTAGTTGTTAATGTAAAGCACTCAGTGATCCAAGGGATCTTAGGTGTTCCTTAGTTCTGCCTCATGTTCTTTGCAGCATAAGATTCGTGTTTTTGGAGATATCTGATTAAAGTACAACAATTTGACTCATTGGAGGACCTAACCAGAAGAACAACCCCTGAAGCTACTCAATAGTCACCGCGGGCCAGTTATTGCTTCTTTCTGAAACCTAGACTATTTCTTTGCTAATCATATTATATTGAGATTATAATTGTACAAAACAGCATAAAAACAAACAATCAAACACAAAAATAAAAATAATAATAAGAAACACAGTGTTCTGGGCTAAAACTAATGAAATTCCAATAAAGCGTAAAGACTGTGGACAATTAATTGTTAACGTTCACATTTGGAGATCATGGCCTGGTTGGGGAGTGTGGAGCTGTTTTCTAAAGAAGGATCTGGATGGTCTGCAGGATGAAGCTCAGGCAGTGGGATGGAGTTGTTAAACATGGACAGATGTAAGTAAAGCTTTAGAAAAATCTTCTGGTTTTCTACTGGAAACCTCCATAACATGACGGGGAGGATTTTTTTTTTCCAACCAGTTCTCTTTTTACACAGGTTATGGCTGCAGAACACCACATTGGAACAGACAAGCTCAGCTTCATCTGTAACCTTCCCCACTGTGTGCACGGAGGAGCAGCTTTCTCCAACACAAGGAAAAGAAAGAGTTATTCACTTTTACAAGTAAGTAGTTCACAATGGGTTTGTGTTCATGTGATGTTGGAAATTGTGACTGTCCGGCTCGGAAAACCCATGAACGTCAGAAAAACATTAAATTTTCCACCTCCATATGAATGAAGAATAACTTTCTTCACCTACACAAGGGTCAATGTATTTGTTATGTCCCATCTATTGAGATACACCAGAATGACAAGGAAAAGCATTACTAAGGATTATCAATATGATTTATTCCAGTTTGGCAGGCCAAAATAAATAGTTGAAAACAGCAAAGTCCCCCGGGCCGTAGTTTGCCCACCAATGTGTTAATTATTGTTCAGTAACATTTTTGTGTAAGTGTTAATCGTTATGTAAATCTGGGTAAAATACTGAAATAAAGCATTCATAATCATCACTAATATTTCCAAGTTTGAGGAAGCTGAATGCAGTTTGCTTGATGTTGTGAAAGAGCCACAGCTGCCAGTACAGCTGTGTGGACAAGAACTGCTTACCCATGGGAACATGCAGGAGGAACAATTTCCTCCTCAGGCAGACGAGGATCCTCATTTTCTGGCATCTATTTTCGGAAATCAATTCAAAATAGATGGTACCCAGCCTGAATGTCTGCTGGACCTGCATGCAGGTGGGAAATAAAATCAAGGTTTCATCCATTCTAATGCTGAAGATGGGCACATAAAAAAGCACAAAAATTAATGGATGACAGTAAAAAGTCAATTGACAGAAGGTCTGAGATGTGCTTTTCATTTTTCTGTAAAGTAGTAGTACAATTTACTTTACTGAGCATTCAATTTATTTATTTCTGTTAACTGACTAAGGCTGTTGAAACAATTCAAGTAATTTGGGATAGATACCTAGGTATTTTTGAATGTATTTACCCAAAAACTAGCTTTGACTAAAATACATTTTTTTTTAAATGGAAATAGGCTATCGGTTTAATTTTCCAACACCATTAAATCGTAAACTGTCGTGTCTCTTTGTATAAACCTCCTGACAACAAGCAATGCAAATGTGCCTTCTTTAAAGGACATTTCTAAACCTGAATGTCTTCCAACCACTAGCATACTACTGAAATAACTGCTTTGGTAAACTATAGATGATATTTGGAGCTTTTCAATCAAACTAAATATGAAAGGGTTGGGGCTCTGGGAATTGTTGTTTTTAGTGGATTCAAAGGGTTCATGCCATGCGAAATACATTTTTGAGCTTTTAAAGCGTAATATAATGTTGATTACTTTAACGTTTCCTTGAAGAAACCCCAAAGCGGTATTTTGATCTGTTCACGTATTTCTGAGTATTACTCTAAAAACCTGCGCTCTGTGCACCAGCCCCTCCCAACCCATGAAAACAAGTGGGTCACAAGTGAGAACAGTCCCTTCCAAGAAGATTCTGGGCTGCCGGCACCACCCCCAGGCTATCACAAACCCAAACACTCACTTTCTCATGCTAATCGACTAAAACGCTTTCATTTTACAGCCCAATTTGTACATCCAACTTTGCAAAAGTTTGGATGTTGCTGAGACCGACTCTAGGTTGACATTGTGAAATGGATGGCACCCACAACGAGCAAAAGCCAGTGGTGCCTCAGAGATCTAGTCGTCTTACCTCCAGATTGGAAAAATGCTCAGGTAATGTATTTAAATGTTTGATTAAAAAATGCATTCTTTTATGTGCCAAAAGTAATATAGTATCATGTATATGACATTATATAGCCTATTTAGCCTTAACCTTGTGGCGGCCGTGGTGCAGCGGTAGGGCGGTCGACCCATGATCGTAAGATTGCAGGTTTGATTCCTGCCTTGCACACCCATGAGTCGAAGTGTCCTTGGGCAAGACACTGAACCCCACCTTGCCTCTGGTGGGAGGTTGCCGCCTGTGTTCGTCAGCAGAGCCACCACCAGTGTATGCATGGGTGAATGGGACTGTGACTGTAAAGCGCTTTGGGCCTTCAAAAGAGGGTAGAAAGCGCTATATAAGTATACAGCATTTCACCATTTACATTGATATTGTTTACTATAAAAGGCTTAAGAATAGCACGGTATAGGCCCTTTAAAAATGTTTTGACTGGAGACAGTTTTTTTCCTCTGGCTGTCACAAAGTTAATGAAGCTGCACCTATATACTTGTTTTTTGTAAGTAAAATATTTATTTTAAAAGTCTTCGTGATTTTGCCTTATTTTATATAGTTGCAGTTTTTAAACTGTCTAAACAGACCAGTAACTATGGAAGCCAGAGATTTCCCACCAACCTTTTTTTTGTCACTTTCATGTGATACTGACATCTACAATCCCATTATAAGTTATTATCATGTACAGAAACCGAGAACAGCCTACTGGTACTTTGTTTTTTTGTGTGTGACCGTTTTCTTGTGATAGCAGCATCTATCATGTCAGCAGACCAAGTCTGGAGTGCCATACAGTCCTTCCAGCTCACACCTCTCATGCATCTTTCTGTAAGCATGCGTCCCTTTGTTTGGTCACTGATGAAATTGCTAATTGCAGGATCACTGATCCACAGCCGTCTGTGCAGCTGCAGCAGGGCCAATCCTCTCCTCAAGTGACGATGACTGATTTAGACGTTGTTTATGACAGACAGCATCAGAACAATCTCTGCCTGAGTTACGGCATGATTAAAGTAACACATTTTAAATCGATCAGTTCTTCTGGTGTTCAACATTTTCTCTGACAAACTGCTGGGTTTTGCCGCAGATTGTATAGTATATTCTTCAGTATGTTGTTATCACATGATAACAACATTGTTATCACGAGAAAATGGAGCAAAAATAAGAAAAAACATTCCCTATGCTTTTTCCATTTTAATTTTGAGTCAAAAAATGCAGCTTAATTTTGAAAACGAAAAAGCATTTCTGATTTGGACTTTTATTTTTAACTATGCTACACAATCGCTTCCATAATTCCCGTCTTATATTTAGCAGCTTACTTTTTCAAAATAACATTTCTATAGAGAAAGAAAAACTACAATTTCACAATTTTTAAAACTCTCAGAGCACACATTAGATGTTTTTTATTGATGCACAGAAAGAACCCTTTTTAACATGCAGTTCCTTAAAATTTAGTTAGTTTTGGGACTGTAAAACATCTTTAGATTCAGGCTTATTATTACAGAATAAAGTTTTACAAATGATAAGTTTTTTTCCAACAAAAGGCTTTTCTTTATAACACTTTTGCATCTTCAAAAACTTTCGTGAGGACGATTTCTGTATTTTTTTTCTTTTAATATTTACTTTTTTCTATGTATTTATTAATTAGTCAATGTTTTTTTGGCACATTGGGGGTTCTATAGGATGAAGATTATTTTCCACTGAAATCTTAATCGGATTACTAAAAAGTCTCTCCTCGTTGTTTTGGGGCTGAACATGTTTATCTCACCCATCACCGGGGCCTCTGGGGACCCTCCCCCGCCCCTCTCCGCTCATTGATACGGCAGCAGCGCCGGTAGGGGCGGGGCAGCACTGCAGCAGAGCGCTTCTCCGGTAATGCTCCATAGATACACGCGCTCCTTCCCGCCCCTGCCGCGAGACAGGTGGTTGGCCCGCGCGCGTTCATCCTCGAGCTCCCCCCTATTAGAATAGGACAAATAAATATATCGCCCACGTTTGTTGACAGCACGGACTGAGAGGGGCGGTTGGAGCGCGTCCCCGATGGACTCCCGGCTTGTGACCTCCGTGATCGCCGGGCGGCCCGCAGGAGGAGAGTGGGGCAGCAGCCGGAGCGCACGAGCGGAGCCGCGCCGATCCACGAGCAAATGTTTGGCAGCCAAATCCTCGAGGCGCTGTTGACAGGAGAGGGGGGAGATGCGCGAGTAGAAATCTGACACGACTCGGGTGGATTTTTTTTTTTTTTTTTTTGCGTGGCGGCAGGATCCTTTCTGACAGTCCTCCGGTCGTAGAAGTTCCCCTGGGAGAGCGAGGGAGGAGGCTCATCATGGCTACAGGCGCCGGTAAGGCTGCACAGCCCGCCGCCGCCGCTGCTGCTACCGCCGCCGCCGCCGCGCCGGGCTCCACCGTGAACGGGACTGCGGCAGAGCTGCCCAACATCGAGCAGGAGCTCTATGATTACCAGATGCACAGCAAGATGTGCAAGAAGATCGCCCAGCTCACCAAGGTAAGACCTGCCTGCCCGGAGAGGCGCGCCGCCTCCTGCTGGATCATGATCTGCCTCCGAGTCTGGAACCAAATCCAGACGCAGCGACACCAAGACAAAAACAAAACAAAAACGCTTAGAATGAAAGCAGGGAAACTTGGATTTGGAAGCATGTGATCGTGACTGACTCAAAAATCACATCATGTTCACCTGATCTGTGCAGCACAGCGCTCCAGGTCGCACATCTCATTCCATCAGACTCTAAACTGACCAGCAGACCAAAAACATGTCCCATTAACAGAGATGTCACCACATGCTGTTGGTATTTACTGTTCCAGTTCAGGAGCACATTGCATCCTGCTGTCTTACCATCAAACCCCCTTGTGTGTGGTGACAGTTACCTGATGTTACCTGACGACTGGACGTGTGGGTTCAGGGATCCACGTGCTTGTGTTTGACAGGACTTTTCATCAGAGGTGACACAGATCAGCACTTACGTCTTGTTTGGTGCAAGAGTAATTACTCTCCTCCAACCTGCGCTCCTTCCATCATGGTCTTCCTCCTCTGGAGTCTGGACTCATCTATATCTTTGGAAACCTCATGCACGCTGTAGCTCTTTGTAACAGAAAACCCGGAACCCAGAACAGTGGGGCTAAACAAATCGGATGTTTTTATAGGAGACAAAGATCCTCTGTGCTTTGGGATGCTGATATTTGCCACATTTGTAGGGTCACCCTGAAGTGCAATTCACACCAACAAATCACTGTACAAAAACAGATTAAAGATCACAATTAAAAAAGCAAAACAAATCATGAAAAACAACATTACATTTTAAAAATCAAAACAAAATGAAAAAAAATGAAACATTTTGAAAAACAAAAGTAATTTCCAGAAATCAAAAGGAATAGTATCATCATTTTCAGGTTTCTTTCTGTGTTTTGTTTTTTAACATGTAATTTTGTTTTATAAAAACGTTTTTATGTTTATTTCAGTACATTTTTTTGAAATTGTGTGGTTTTCTTTTTTGTTTGCGGTGTTTGGTATGTTTTTGCATTGAGGGATTTGTACGGTGGCCACTTCAAGGCCACCGTACTTTTGAGTGGTTTGGACTGCAGAGTGAAGTGGAGAGGAAGTAGGAAATGGGTCAGCTGGTAACCTTATATATTTAATAACTCTCTCGTCTGTGCGCGGCTTGTGCTCGTCCCTTATGCTTAACTTACCCCCCCCCCCCCCTGCCTTCCCTTCCCCTTTCTTATGAGAGGTGCGTCCCGGTTGAATGGCGTTTCTAAGGATAAACCAGTTGGCGTGTGTGAGCTACAGTAGCTGACCATGATGAACCAGCTGGTAAATGTTCATGAGTGTGAATGCTACTGATGCAAGGAGAAGAGCAGCTTTCCTGACAGAGCTCCCAGAGACCAACCACAGCACAGGAGGGTGGAGGCTCATGCTTTCAGCCTGGAAACTTTGGTTCTATGTTTGGGTTCCTTCTGCTTAGGCTCTGCATCGGATCCAGCACTACCACGGTTCTCCACACAGGTAGTGAGGAGGCTTTCTTGTCTCCCTTTCCTTCAAACGTCCCCTCTCTCCTTCAGCCTCTCTGACTCGCCTCATTCCACCGTTGGACAGATTATTCATTTCATGCCCTGCTGACTTTGAACTTCTTGTCACTAAGAAAGGGCACTGGCCTATGAGAATACATGAATAACGCTATCAACTGACGTTAGTATCGATCCGAAGAGTCCAGATTTACAGTTGGAAGAGGCCACTCTGTGGTCTTCCTTGGTACACCTCCCGTAAAGAAAATTAATTAAAAGTGTCTTAAAGAGAAATGGGGCATCTCATATACTTAAAGAAAACATACAGACAGGTTAAAAGTGCCTAAAGCTTGCTTTACAGATCTTTTTTTTAAACTAGTTTTAAAAGAATTTCAGATCTGAACACTGCATGAGAATGTGCAGCCAGATAACAATTCATTAATGGATTAAATTATTTTGAGTTTGATGATGGTTAATCTGCTATGTACCTTGTAAATGATGCCTCTGGGATCAAAAATAATATTTTAATATTTTTAATCTTTATTATTGTATAATAGTTTCTCTTTTAATAGTATACAGGATTGCTAGAGTGAAAGGGGATTGCACAGGATTCAAATAAACCTGCAAACTTTGGTTTTGATTTACAGAGAAAACTATTGCATAATTAAAAGGAAAAAATGAATAGTCTCAGATTTGATGGTAATGGCTATCTAGTATTGCAATGGTCATTTTCTTAACTTTTTGAGTTTGTTATTGCATTAGTTTTGAACCGGTTTCCGGTAGCAGGTTCAGGCAGGCTTGAGTTCTCTGCGGATACAACTATCTTAATTACTTAAAAGTTATTTTCCCAAAAAAAGAGCTGACATGTCCCCCAGAATCCAGAATTGAGAGCTCAAAAGCTTCATGCAGCATTGCTTAATTTTTATGACAGTGTCCTAAGCTTACGCGCTAATGGAGATGTTGGAAGAGTTCCGAAGATTTCGGGCTCAAAACGAGCAACGAGAAAACCGGGTCGACATTCTGGAGAAAAGACTGGACGATGTGGAACAGCAAGTAAGGATGAACAATGTCATTCTCACTGGATTACCAATCAAGCCTGGAGCGAAGCTGAGCGCAGGAGCTAGCACTGATAATGCTAATGCTAGCGCTAGCGTAGCTAGCAGTGCTAATACGGAGCGTGGCGCAGGGTCTCTTGATCAGCAAATATATTCATTACTCACATCTAAAGGGATTTCCCTGGATCTCAATACCATCGAGACCTGTCACCTGCTTCCCAGGAGAAAGGAGACGGATAAACCAGCGATCCTCATCAGGTTTGTGAATCACAAACACAAGCTAGCTCTGATGAACCAAAGAAAGAACCTGAAAGGATCCAATGTTTATCTAAACGACCACCTGACCAGGAGGAATGCTGAAATCTCCAAACATGCACGGCTTCTCAGGAAGCAGAAGAAGATTGAGAACACTTGGGTTAAAGGCTGCAGGATTTACGTCAAACCACTCGGTCCACCGGACCGGTCCAAGGTTCTGGTTGTGAACACCATGAAGGACTTTGAGAAGTGCTTGTTTACAGTGGTCTAAAACAACATGGAGTAATAAACCAAAGAGTCAAATAATTTCAAGAAATATGACACCTGTATTCATCACTTTCTCCATACGTCTGACGTCACCTGAATCAACAGCAGAGAGTTCTGACCTGCAGACAACTTGACCTCAACTTTCACCGAGCTGATATCAGCTGAAGAAGGATATATGGACCTGAATCTAATGTCTGCAGACATAACATGGAAGAGACTACAAACTGTTTTGAACCCAGGAGAGCAGCTGTTTTTTCAGCAGAAGATATGCCAACCTTGGATAATTGACAGAATATGGACCCTTTTTATTTTTGTTTTTGTTTTTTTGTTTTTGTTTTTGTTTGTTCTTTTCTCTCCCTTACAGCATTACCTTATTAAATATAAAAGAAAAAAAAAAAAAAAAAAAAAAAGAAAAAAATGAAGATTAATAATAATAATAAGTTAATGATATTACTTCACTTGCTCCAAAAATTGACAAATTGATTCAAAAATCTTTCCTAATGTAACATAATTTTGCACATGTTTTTAACTTTTGATACTTGATGAAAGTTTACTATGAAAATCTCTGAAACAGTGTTGTCTATTTTACTGATATAGTATTATGTTCTAATCATATGAATGACTTTTATGAGTAACATATATTTTAGATAACTGATCTGCATTTGCCATGTTGACTTCTAAAATAGTTATTTTTAACATAATAATTAAGTAATTCATCTTTGTCATGTGCCTTATCGATACCTTATGATTCTTAATTCTGTCTGATAAAAACTGGGAACCGGATATTGATAAATCATGTAATAAAATGGTTATAGTATAACGGGGTGGATTTATATAAGTTCGCTTCCTTCCACTCCCTTTCAAGCAATAATTATTAATATGCCTAATTATCCTAAGTTTGATTAGTTATTGTATGAATGTAAAACTGCAGATTGTATTGCTTTTGTGTATTGTTCCTACTTGATTGCTTGAAATAAACCATTTCAAATCAAACCATTTCAAAATCAAAAAGTTTTAATGAATGCAAAATGTGCAAAACATTTTTTTTTAAATAATTAAATTGTAAATAGTGTACATAATGCTGTTTTGTAACCTTGATTTAGGGCCCAAAGCGCTTTTACAGTCACACTACTATTCACCTATGCACAAACGCACACAATTGCATACAGTGATGGCGGCTCCGGTGCCATGGTGCCAACCTCAATCACCAAGAGCAATGTGGGGTTCAGTGTCTTGCCAACTGACTGCATATGAAAGCTGGACCGAGTGACCCCTCCCCATTTGCGTTCTATACAGGATGTACCTGCAGACTCCAAGAAGCCAAAATTCCATAGACTTCTACTGAGAAATAAACAGCTACTACTCAGTCATCATATTTGTCAGAGTAACTGTTCTTGGTCTGCTACTTTTTTTAAACAGATTTTTGCTAATCCTCTTTTTTTTCATAATATATAAATATTTTTTATGAGTTATTCAATTAGAGTATGTGGTCTCACATCAAAAGTTAGAAGCGGTCGATTGACAGATGATCCAAAACCTGCTTTCAAGTGAAAAGGGTGTGGACTTCCAACAAGCTCACTCCTGATTGGTGAGAGTGGTTGCCATACAAATGTTGACTCAGACCAACTCGGACTTATCACTGCTTGCTGACGATTTCCGGTTCTGACATGGCGACATCCATATTGCACACAATGGCGACTAATTGACTTCATTTTGGTGGAACCGGAAGCAAGTTAATTTCCATGGGTGACATCACACTCCCTCAGTCCAGTTATCTTATACAGTTGGACAGTTTTGTCCAAGGACACTTTGACACACGGTTGGACAAGACAGAAAACTGAACCTGTCAACAGGGGTTAACCGCTCTGCACCATGGCTGCCCAGATATATTAGATATAGACATGTAGCTATTTTAAAAAACACAGTACCGGTACTTGTTTAGCTCTTTTTAAAAATGCATTATAACATTTGATATAAACTCTTCAAATCTTAACATCAGCTATTTTAAACATTAAAACATGCAACAATAATATTGTGTATTAAAAATTTCACAAGTTAATTTTTTAGGAGTGTTTGATCACCTTTGGGTGTAATTGAGAATAAAGATTTGTGTAACGTGGTCCTTTTAGGTGAAGCTCATAGAATAGCTGATTAAGATAAAACATTTGGAATTGAAATGAAAATGATCAGACAAAGATTTTGTTTTCTTTTTTTTAGGGAGCAGGGGTACAAAGTCATGCAGATCTCACATTTACACTATTGAACCAAACCCAGTTAGTTTGGACTGCTATTGTTTAGTCGCAAAGAGAAAGACTTGACGCAAATCCACTTGTTTTAGAGGTTATACAGTATGTCTGTATGCATAACACCTATGACCATGTTTGTGTGGAAGATTTTGCCTAAACCTTTAGGATGAATTGCATTCCAGTCTGCGAGCCAGACCGCGTCAGACGGCATTAGCGGCAGACCTCACTGATGCTTTTGCAGCGGAGGGAGCCAACCCCTGCGGCCAGCTTCCAAAATATTCGGAAAAGCCCCTTCCAGGGGCAGTTTTAGAAACATAGTAATGAACAGCACCTGAAATCGAGGTGATTACTCATCTGGTGCAATGTTCAGCTTTGTGATCACACAGGCTCCCCCCAACAAATCCTGGTTTTTAGCTGACCTTTCTTTAAATAGTCTTCTTTTCTTCTCCCCAGCCACGGTCTGCCCTCTCACTTTTAAACCAGATGACGAGGATACTCTCTGCCCTCGGTGCCTGCCCTTGTTTCAGGGGACCCTGCATTCCTCTGCGTCATGAGTCATTCTCTGTGAGCCAAAGTTCAGGCAGCATGACTGACAAGCTGGGCCAGATTTAGACTGACCCGATCCAGTGACAGGATCAATACGTGGAGCTGGATTCATTGAAATATAGGACTGATTTGTCTGAGATTTACTGTTAGCATGTGTGCAGAGCACACACATACAGAAACACACACAGGGAATGTCCGGCACAGCTGTGCCAGCTGAGTGCTGCAGACAGAGAGGCGTCCGTATAAAATATGAGCCCATGTCATTCCTGCGTGCGCACACAAACACTTTTTCGAGTGGGTAAGTGAGACGTCAGGGTCACCCACAGCAAATGATGAGGCTGTAGATGTGGCGCAGAGGTTAAAATGAGTGGTGGGGAGGGATATAGACTGTATTTCAAACATGCTGGTCATACTCTGCATGGGAGCTGAAAGAGATGCCACACATGCAGGCAGGAATTACTACTTCACTTTGGGACTGTACTGGCTCACAAGTCTATGGTTATAGTAGATGCACACGGTTTTAGAGTTTCTTGTTAGCTGTCTCTATTCTTTGGTCAGTTTAATGTTTGCTAGTGCAAATATCTGTCTGTTCTGTGAGTAATTTTGCAAAGTACCAACTCCAACACCCATCTATTGGTTTTCCTGTGCTCATCTGCTTCATGGGGACTTTCTATATGAAGTTTAGAAAGTCCTTTTAGTTTAATTTGCAACTCATGTGTCCAAAAATATTTCTATGTATTTGGGGGAGAAAGCAGCACAACTTTGTATTAATTATGCTCACACGTCATTGTGTTGAATCATTTCCTAAAACAGCCTATAGAACCCCGAACTATAAAGAATCTGTCCAATATGCGGTGTCAAAAAAGAGAACATTCCTGAAATGTTTGCTCTCCTTTTAAAGTTGCATGCACTCATACATTATCATGTATTCACTCACAATTTCCAATTGTAAAAAGTCTCTATTTGGCTTTTACGGCACCTAAAGAATTCATGAGGTGTGTCCAGGCTCACTGCCGCTTTCATAACGACAAGCTTTTGTACAGATAAAAGTGGATGTGTAGGTTTTTTGCATCATTTATGTACCCGACTAAAAGGAAATATTGTGTATTTCCAAATCAGTGCTTGGAAAGACTGAGAGAAGAGAACTTTGAATAAAGCTCCAAACATGTCAATCACAAACTATTTTAGTTTCAACTTCATCTGCTGTGAGTTCTTACAGTGTCCAATGGTGTTTTGGGTGTTTTTAAGATGTTCTTGTGGCATTTTGCTTATTATGGAGGACATATATAAAGAAAATAAGCTCAAAATTACTGTACATTTCTGAGTATTTCTTTATTTAAAGTTTTGTACATCAGGAGTAGAGGACAAAATACAGTTTGAAAATTAGCTTCTTGTTACGTTGAAAATACATAAGGCAGGCCATGAGCTCCATTCTGATGCATTTATAGAACCATGTACGTCTTTGTTTCCCTCGTCCGAGCTGGCATCTGGCTCAAGACTGTACGGCTGGATTGCTCCAATATTGCTAGCTATTTTTGTTGCACCACTTATGTTGCGTTGGGGGTGTGAGGGGCTGTAAGAGCATGTAAACAGAGAGCTCTCTGCAACAAGCAGTGAAAGTTGGAGTGGGCTTAGTTCAAGTCAACAGTCCCATCCACAACTCAGAGGCAAATTTCTAGTAAACTACTGGCGTTAGAAACCATGTCCTAGAAAACAACACAGTTTTTTTTTTTTAATTTTGGTTAAAAAAAAGCATTATCATAATATAAAACCAATGAAAAGGCTTTGAGAATAGCTCAAAATATGATTGGAGTGTATTACCTTTTAAGCGAAGATTCTTAAAAGGAGTTGTTAGAAACTTGTTGTCTGTACTGTATTTTTCTGGTGTTTGCTACGTTTTTAAGACATACAGGAAGGTCAGCCTGCTTAGTTCTGTTCTTTTCTAATCACACAATTTGTGTGAAAGTAGAAGCCAAATATCGTTAATTTTGAAACTTCCGAAGACGTGATCACAAAACATTAGCAGGCATGCAAAAATTAATTCAATTCAATTCAGTTTATTTTATTTAGCCCAATATCACAACAATAGCCATCTCAACGGGCTTCATACCGGCAATTGTGTTGTATTTACAACACAATTGCCGGTATGAAGCCCGTAAAATCATAAAGATCATGAAGTCATACAATTCAATAGGTAAATTCTAAACTAGACTAACTAAACTAACTAAACTAGACTGGGCATCGCTGCTCTTAGACCCTCCTTCGCGGTATTTCATTACCCACTATTTAATGAGCATTATAAGAAAATGCACACGTAGCATGACCTGGTCAGAGAAAAGTCCCTTCTCTACTTGGCTGACACCAGTAAAGACAAGGTGTTTGATGCTGGTTGCTCTTCTGTATTTTGACAATAAAAATGCAATAAATTGGCTTATGGTCAAATAAAGTATAAATATTTTTATTTGAAAAATGATATGTATTTGTGCAGGGTTTTAACAATGGTTTTACTACTACTTATTCCTGTCTCTCTGCAGGTGATTTACTCTCTGAACATGAGGAATGAGGAGCACGAGACAGCCCTGCAGGCCCTGAGCCACGCCCACCACGATGAGCTGCACCGCATCCTCGTGGAGACGTGCCACGAAGGAGAGGGGTCAGCTTTGAGGACACGACTCCTGGAGCTGCAGGAGTCTCTGGATGAGCAGCAGCGGGTCGGAGCCCAGGTGTTTAATTGCGCCGACGTGTTGCTTAAAAAAGCATAATGCTGGTATACTGGGATCTGTTTTTCTTTTTTCCTCCCATCTGAAGCAGCAAAGCATACCTGCACCAGAACATGTCCTACAAAAATCAGACCCAATTATTTACATGCTGTGGATCACACTGAAAATCACAAAAAAATCGGCTTCTTTTAGAAAATACATACTGACAACTAAAAAGATGAGATTGAATCTGAACATCTGCTCTGCCTGTGCGTGCACTCCATTCATTTCTTCATCTAAGACTACTGCACAAAGCAAGACCCCTTAAATAAATTGAACTCAAAAATCCACCATGGCTGCATAAAAGGTTGGAGACAAATAGTTGACTTAGAAACTAGCTACAACACAACATTAATAGAACAGGCTTTTGAAGCAGACTTCCATTGCTGCTGCAAATCATAAAAAAGCATTAATGCATATTAGTAGTTTTGTAGAGCCTGAGATGTTTCTTCGTTTGTGTATTTCTAAAAACAGTTTGTAATCCCTTCTGCCCCCAGGTTCAAGCAGATTTTGAGTTCTTCCGCATCCAGGCAGAGGAGAGGGAGCGTGAGACTGAAGCAGAGCTGAGGAAAGAGTTTGAGGAGAAACTCCAGGCCTCAGAGGAAGAGCTCCAGGAGGCCAAAGCGCAGATCAGCGTTGCCCAAGAGGAGAGTCTGAGACTGAGCAAAGAACTGGAGAAAGCCGGGGAGCAGATCCAAGAGCTGAGCGCCAAATGTGAGGAGCTGGAGAAAGCTTCAGATGAGGAGAGTAAGAGGAAAGAGGATGAGCGACAAAGAGAGGACAAGGAGAAGGAGAAGCAAGAGGAGGAGCGAAGGATGGAAAAACGGGAGGACTTGGAAAGAGTGAAAGCCCTCTTGGAGGAGCTAAAGGCACTGAAGGAGGACAGGGAGCGAGCAGAGGAGGAAAAGAAAGAAGCGATGAAAGAGGAGCGGAAACAGTGGGAGAAAAAGGTGAATGATCTGAGTGAGGAGAAAGAGGAGATGAGGAAGAGAATAGAGGCAGAGTTTAGGGAGGAGCGGCAGAGGTGGGAGGAGAGGGAAGAGGAGGAGAAGAAGGGGATGCACAGTGCTCTGCGGGAAAGAGTGAAGCGGGCTGAAGCAGAGGTGGAAAGTCACCTGGAGAGGCTGGCAGAGAGCAAGAGAAACACAGTGAAACTGCAAGAGCGCATACAGGTATACATCCTAGTGATCACCTTCCATCATCCTGAACCTAGAATCAGAGCTGTGATGCTAAAATTCACACCTGGCGCATTCAAGCGACCACTTCCAATGAAAGGTCTATGCTAATGCGCGTAAATGCGCATTTCGGGCTTTCGCGTTTAATAATTTTACGTTTATATGTCGCTATGCAAATTTTTTAGTCCATTTTCGGGCTCTTCGTATTAAAAGGCACTGCTGTTGAACGTTAAAAGTTAAACCAGGTGAATTTTGATCAATCAGCGACTCAAATTTGATAGTGACGTATGGGTATCATCCCTTTTAAATTGACAGAAGTGCCGACCGTTTGAAAATTTACTACGGAGGAGAAATGATTAATTGCGGTTTATGCCCCACTGGAATTATATGACACCAAGTCTTTCATTCATCGTAATAGACCTGTGAAAGAAAAAAAATTGTGTTTTTGAATGTTCAACACATGCTCGGTGTGAATATAGATTCAGGGAAGCTGCAGCTTTCTGCTCTTGGTTCAGCAGCTACTGATTTTGTGTTAATAGGAAAGTTGGGAGTGAGGTAACAAGGCCTGGAGGTTATGCTGGTCTAACCACTGACAGCCTTCCCTGAGTATGATTTCCTCTGCCAACTATCTGCTAATGAGTAGCAGTAGCAAGATAGTCACTGTGCCACCATCATTACCACCTCAAGCATTAGAGAAGCCCTGCGAGAGCCGCCACAGAGCTGACATAAGCCCTCAAAGCAGACCATTAAAGGCTGAATTCTGTGCAAGAAAGCTTCTGACTCATCACATTTTATGCCTCGTTTTATTTCTCCTCCATCTCATCTGTTTGTCTGACTTGATTTCTCTGTCTGCCCACTTCTTATCCACATCAAACTTCTCCCTGGTTGCTCTTTTTCTCATCTATCATCTCTTGCTCTGTATTCCCCCCTGAACATTCCTGGCGTTGATGCACATCACCAGGACCTTGAGGAGGAGCTGGAACTGCATCGGAAGCGCGTGTCGGAGGCGGAAGGCGTGGCCAAACGGGCGGAGGAGGAGCTGGCAGTCGCCAAGGAGAGGTTGCTGCTGCAGGAAGACGAGCTGCAAAGCAGAGCAGGTTGAGTCTGACTCTTTCCATTGTCCTCATGTTCCTCTGTTGAAGTCAAATGAGAAGAAAAAGCAAAGTCAGCAAAGCTGGTTGCATTTCCATTGTTCCTAATCAGGCTTTCGCCTCATGCCTCTTTGCTACAAAGAGATGCAGCAACAAGCTGCTATTGCTTCTCCTCCTCCAATAGCTTTTTGTCACAGTGTCGTGATACCAAATGAGCAAAGATTACTGGATTCGAAGCACTTTTTTTTGTCTGACTGGTATAATTTCAAATAACCTTTTCTCCCTTTAAACAAGAACCATCAGGCCACATCATGACACATTTTTTTAACACCCCCCTTTCTTGAGCAGACCTCAACGCATATTTTTCAACAGATAATTTAATCCCCTTAGATAAAAAATGTCTACTATTTCCTTTTTTTTTTTAAATAAAATATTTATAGATTGCAATTTTTTGGCTCTTACCATTTTAAATCACTGGTCAAAATATTGAAATTTATCTTTACTTTAATTTAGTGTATATAAAATAAAGTTTATTTTTAAGTAAAACTATATCTTTGCGGCACCGCCATGACTTTTTTCTTAGTTTATTGAGGATTTCATTTATATACACAGCTATACCTCTGGAGTGTCCAAGGAGGAGTTGATTTAACCCCTCCTGAGGTAGCAACGGTCTCTTAAGACACTCAGGCCTTCTATGCCTTTTATCAGCTGGATGGGACGAAAACTTTACTTTAATAAAATATGAATCAAGACATACCTTACATCACAGTTACATTTGTAGTTTGTTTTCAGCACTGGATCTTAGTACTCGTCTTAGCAAAAACACCCCCCAATGCACCACACAATGACAGAGATAGGTCTTTAGTTAGATGCTCGATATTTAGATCAGGAATCTACTATCTGAGGCCCTGGAGCAACAATTTTAATAAATGAAGGCTTTGTGACTAATTTTTATTTTAGTTAAATAAGTTTTGGCATTTATATTTAGAATTTTAACATGTCACATGACTGAGAAAATAATGATAAGAGTGGTTTATTCATAGAATGAGTTTATGTGGATTTATTTAAAAAGTTGGATGTTGTCATGTTTAGATTTGAGAGTAAAAGGAGAAAAAATGATGAAGAAGCATCAAAGTCATTTATTTGGCTTTCTTGCATTTTTATTTGCAAGTAAATCTGCTGCAGCAGAAGGATCTTGTTTGACTTAGGGTGTATTTTGTTTTGAAAGAAACTTTTATGCGCTGCCGTCGAAATTAAATTAAATTAAATTGTTATTCAAAGAAATTTATGATAATTGAATTATTGTAAATGTTAAATAGGTACATTTTATATATAATTGGCTTAATGGTCACAAAAACATAAATAAAGTGTATTTTTCTAAACAGGGACTTTGCGACTCTTTCTGGATTTTGATTAGTACTGGACCAAATGGCTTTTTTAGTATTAAAGTTTCCAGCCATTTAAGTTTAAGTCTCCAGCTTTTTGACCATTTATGAGGTCAAAAAGCCTCCAAGAAGGACTTCAAGGCATATTGTCATAAACCTGTGGATAATAAGTAACGCCATTTTCTCCTGTTCTACAAAAATGCCATCTTTTACTTTGAAAGGTTTTCCCTCATTAATAATCACTCTGTCGCAAAAACATTTTTGGGAATGTTACCCCGTGATTTAGTCCCCAAATCATGATTTTGAATCTGATTTTCTTAAAAAAAAATTGTAATTTTTTTGTCATCTAAGTAGAGCCAGAGTTTTGTGAATATTGTGTAAGTTATTGCATGCCTGTGTTGAAGGGTTAAGTCTCCCGGTGGCTGAGTTTTGTTCATCAACAACTTCCTGCATTAGATTTCCTTTCAGGTCTTGCATTAGGATCAATAGTTGCACATCGTTAAAGTTCTTGCAACTGAGTTGCTCTCATGATCCTCTCTGTTGCTCTTACTGCTGTTGTATGGAACTAATTAGTGAGCTTGTGCAGTAGCTGCGAATTAAGTTGCATTGGTTTTAATTCAATGTGTGTCCCCTCTGCCTGACAGAGGAGCTGCTGAATCGCAGAGGCTGTGAAGTGTGTGTGTGCGCTGAAGTGGAGGAGCTGAGGAGCCAGGTGAGCCGTCTGCAGAGCAGGAACAGGGAGCTGGAGCTGCAGAGCAGCGGCAGGAACAATGATCACGCCCGGCAGATACGTCAGGTACCGCCCTAACACTGGACAAATGACGCTTGGAGAATATCTAACATGAAGCAAGTATCTATTGTGTGTGTGTCTGCAGCACGCTGAGGCCCTGTCCAGTTTGCGCTCGGAGATGGTGCGAGCCCAGAGTGAAGAGCTCCGCCGCATCCAAAAACATGCGGACGACGAGAGGGACAAACTGCAGAGGGAGATCGAAAAGGAAAGGGAAAGCCTGCAGAGGGAGAGGGAACAAGAGAAAGATCATATGGAGAAGGAGAGGAGAAAGCTGCGCAAAGAAAGAGATGAAGAAAAGGAGGCCAAACTCAAAGAAGTTGAAGAGATCAGAGAAAAGCTGAGGAGGGAAAAGGATGAAGAGGTGGACCGGCTGCGCAAGGAGCTGGAGGTCGAGAGGGTTCGCGTCCGCTCCCAACTGGACAAGAACATCGAACAGGTGGAGGCGGAGAGAGCAAACGTGCAGCAGAAGCTGGAAGAGGAGAAGAAGAGGCTGGTGGAGAAAGCAGAGGAGGATAGGAGGCGACTGAAGGAGCAGGTGCGGAAGGCGATAGAGGAGGTGATGAGGAGACATGCAGCAGAACTAAATGGCGTTCAAGAAGCTCTGAGCTCAGAGAGGAAGACCAACCAAGAGGTCAGAAACTCTTTTTTGCCATTTTTTTTTACTTTACAGTGAGAGTTGTGTTCCAAAAAAATAGTCCACAATAGGTAAAATCCAGAATCTGTAAAACTCCTCACTACACACTTAATACACTTTTCTCAGACAGACATAAACTTTTTCACACATTTATCTCTTTTTAAACTCTAAAAGTTCAAATCTTTGTAGAAAAATAAGTCTTGTTTTATGGAATAAAAACAAAGATCTGATTGCAATGGAGATTTGGAAAGCTGAACTCCTTCTGTATAGGTCACATGACACAGAAGAGGGTGATTGACAACAGTCAGTCAGAACAATGCGCTGTTAAAGAAAAGCGATGGACCATGAGGGACCACCACAAACAACTTAGGAAGGCATTAAAAAGCTGAAATGAGACTGAGGGAGCACAAAAAATCAGTCTTCTAGGGCTGACTTTCTAACGTTAGTGTGCAAATGTAATAGATTTAAAACGGAATGTGAGGGCAAGTGTCTAACTGCTTTAAAAACAATTAAGCTATAAAAATCCAGCCTAAAATCTTCAGGGATCCGGTTCATAGATGCTGGACTAACTTACACGACTGATTACAGATTAAGTTGCTTTGTAGTAGTCCAGATACAATCATATTCATTTTTGGTTTATTTGATGACAAAAACAAAATTTTAATGATCATTTTACATGCTTGTCAGGGATTCAAGTCTATAAATGTTCCCTTTTACTGCACTGTCACACCAGAACAGTCCTGGACTGGGCAGGAAATGCCAAAAAGTTCTCATTCGATTTACACTGCGATTTACACTGCGTACACGGCGTATACGACAGCGTGTTCGAGTTCCTGTCAATGTCCAGCAACTTCGCACAGCCATTGAAGAAGAGTGGACCAACATTCCACAGGCCACAATAGACAACCTGATCAACTCTATGCGAAGGAGATGTGGTGCACTTCATGAGGCAAATGGTGGTCACACCAGATAGTGACTGGTTGTCTGAGTCCCCTGACCCCCTCAATAAAACAAAACTGAAGATTTCAGAGTGGCCTTTTCTTGTGGCCAGTCTAAGGCACACCTGTGCAATAATCATGCTGTCTAATCAGCATCTTGATATGGCACACCTGTGAGGTGGGATGGATTGTCTTGGCAAAGGAGAAGTGCTCACTATCACAGATTTAGACAGATTTGTGAACACTATTTCAAAGAACTGGTTAGTTTGTGTATGTGGAAAATGTTTCACATCTTTGAGTTCATACCATAAAAGATGGGAGCAATAACAAAAGTGTTGCGTTTATATTTTTGGTCAGTGTACTTTGAAAAACCAGTTTGCTTGGAAAGGTCATGCAGTTACGACAGCTGCTCATTTTGGGGATAGTGCTGCACATGAATATGCATTTCTTATGTCATGTTCTGTCTTCCGCCTCTTCCATTCTTTGGTTTTCTAAATTGCTACTTTGTGTTCACACTGTTTCCAAACCTCACCAAGAATTCACTTGGAACTGAGACCATCATCTTCTGTCATACTGGGGTTTGTTTGTTCAAAGAAGACTATTAGAGGAAACAAACGCTTAAACGTGAACTGAAGTGGATTTGTTAAAAATAGCCTACTGTGAATGTCAACATTAAAAGGTGGATATTTTTGGGTTTCAGTTTCAGCCGAACTTTAGATGCAGTTATTTTGGGCGCAGAAGCAGCTTGGAGTCTTAGTGTTTCCTGTCATTAGCTGCCTCTGATCTGCATATGTGTGATACAGCTCATTTGAGCCTGTGATTCATAAACCTGTCAAAAATGACTGAGTGTGTCAATTCAAAAAAATAGGGCCAATGCATCAAACTGACAGGAACTGAGACGGGGGGGGGGGCTTGTTGTGATCCTCTAATTGAGCTTCTCCAACACCCTCTGTGCCTCAAGGAGTTCAACCGCCCACCCCCAAATGAAAAACTATTGCTCTAAACATTTTCAGTGTTTAAAATTGGTACCTTCTTTATAACGAATGTTATATATAATTATTTTTCTTCAAAGGAAAAGAATTTCTTATCTATTTTAGTCTCTAGAGAACCCGGGGAGGGGGGGCCCTTTGACCACAGACCGACCAAAAAACTGATGAATGAATTACAGTTGCTTACAGAGTTATTATTTAAAGTCTTGCTCTTCTCAGCATGCTTTTGGCGTGTGTTGTTTGATTAGATTAGGTAATAATAGGACAGAATTGCTAAAATGAGGACTAGATACAGTTGCTACACTGTCTTTGATACGGATGAATGTTCTTTAAGGTGTGTTTGCGTTTGGAGGAGGAGAGGAGGGCTGCTGACGAGCTACGCAGCAGGTTAGAGAAGGAAAAGGAGGAGTTAAGGACATCGCTGACGGATGCAACCACTGAGGTGTGTATATCTTTGATTAATAAATATCTCTTAAATCCCATAAGCTGTGAAGGCTTAGTAAGCTGCCTCCGTGCTCTCAGATCCAGAGGTTGGAAGGAACCATCCAACAATCAAATCACAAAGAGAAAGCTACGCCTGAAGCTTCACACTCATGCGGACCCCGCTGTTCTCGTTTGGAGGAGGAGCTTAGCCAGGCTCTGGGTCGGCTGGCTCAGGTTCAGGAGGAGGCCGAGAGGCAGCGAGACAGGCAGCAGAGGGAGATGGCTTTTCTGAAGGCTGACAAGCATCGGCTGGAGGAGAAGATCCTGGAGCAGAGCCGGAAAAATGCAGAGAAGAGTCTTCTAGAGCAGAGTCAGCGGCAGATGGAGGACCGGATCAGGTAGCAGCCTTTAGAACAGGGATGCCCGAACTTTTTGCAAAGAGGGACAGATTTGGTGAGGTGAAAATGTGTGAGGGACAACCGACTGGCCTTCATTCTCTGAACCATTTTAATATCATTAGATGCAAATGAACTAATAAATGAATTTTTTTGCGACTTTTCATTTCTTCTCATAGTACAGAAATCAATCTAAATACATTTTTACCAATTTTACAGTGAATTTCGAATTTGAAGATAAGAAGTAAAACGAAGAAAATCTTTTTGTTAAAATATTACATAATAATTATTAAATACTCGTTCAGAAGTACAAACCACTGCTGTTTTGATCTGACAAACGAATAATTTTGTTTACAATCGCTAGAAAGTGTCACAGAACAGTTCTGAGACAGTTTTGCCACTGGTTTACAACAATTTATGACAGAATTTATCCAATCACAAATCAAGAAATTATAGGCACAGTAGTTAGAAAGTACTTGGGACCCATATTATTAATTTTTTTGACAGGATCTGCGGCCCAGTAGAAATTTGAATCCGGGCCCCATTTGGCCGGACTTTGGACATGCCTGCTTTAAAAGAATTAATTCTGCTTTCACTCCAACAATCCCTAACCTTTTAAGGAGTTTGCTGGAAAAAGCAACAAAAAAGTTGAAGATTCACTTCTTACAATTATTTGCAAACTCTATATCTGAGTTAAATACTTATATTCTAAACTCAGATGGTGACCAACAGAACCAAACCAAAATAAAAAAGTTGTTTTTTTAAATATCAAGTGACTCCAAACTGTGTGACAAAGTTGATGGTGACGCCAAACAACATCTGAGTTCTTTAGAGCCTTGACAAAGTGAGATTTATAGATGCACATTTACTTTTAAATTATAGTCAACAATAAAAAAAAATTGTATCTTTTAAAACAAATACACAAAGCTTTTAGCCTATTCGACATTAACAGGATTTTGCTGCATCCTCAGAACTTTTAATATTTGGACTATGAAATAGAACTTACAATTTGGTGCTCATGTTCTTTGAGGTAGTCAACTAATTGGGCTACAACAATGCTTGTTAGGGAAAAGGGACTTCTTAACCAGAAGATGAAGTGCAGAACAAAACTATGCCAGAGATTGTGCAAAGATGAGAGAGAGGAACAATAGAAAATGATAAATATTCATTTTTAAGCTAATAGTGACTCTGTTTTCGCTTTGATTTGCGTCCCCAGGGTGGAGTGTGAAGATCGTCTCAGAGCAGAGTTCAGGATAGAAATGAATGCAGCCGTTGCAGAGAGTGAACAGAGGTGGCAGGACCGAGAGCAGGAGTTGCAGAGCCAAATATCTGAGCTGGAGGCTCAGTTGACCGAGATGCAGGAGCAGGTGAGCACAAGATATTTGCTCCATTTCAATGCTACATGTTTTTTCACCTTTTTTCTTTTCACTTTGTGGTAATGTTTATTCTTTCAAGTTGAAAACAAACAGAAGCAGATTCAGGGTTTTTAAGAGCAATTAAACCAGCAGAACGCGCTAAAATTCTTCTCTAATAGCGTTTTTGGTGTTTTTAACATGTTTATGTGGCATTTTTCTGCTGATGGATGACATATATAAAGAAAATTAAGCTTAAATTTCCATTTGTGAGTATTTTTTTCCAGATCTTTGTGAATATTTTTCTGATCCATTCTGATCATCTGATGCATCCACTTCCAGACAAATAAATGTGCGGCCGGATAGCTCCGATATTGCTCGCCATTTTTGTTGCACCGGTAATGGTATTTGGGAATGTGAAGGGCTGTAAGCTAGTAGGAGAGCGTGTAAACAGATGGCTGATGGGAAGTGAGGGCGGGGTTGCTCTGCTCCAATGGTCCCGCCCACAACTCAGAGAAAATTTCTAATAAACTACAGCTGCTCTGCAGAAACTCTCCTAGAAAATGTAAGGTTTATTGGTTTCAGCTAAAAACAGCATAATGATTGAAACGTTTTCAAAATAGATCAAAAGATGATCGGAGTGGGACTTTAATGATCATTAAGTGGACGTCAAAATTGTTAATTTTTTTATATGAAGTCAGCAAACATCAGCATCCTAATTCTTGCTACAAACTCATCTGCTGAGGATGGCAGCACGGTGACCTTTAAAAACCTCTACTTGCAATTTGTCACCAACGCAGGAGGAGAAAAAGAAGGCGGGGCAGGGAGACGATAGTCACGGCAAGACTGAGATTGACAGGCTGAAAAAGGAGGTTGAAGAAACCAAAGAGATAAACAAGAAACTGAAGGAGCTGCTGCAGGTATGCACACACACACACACACATACACACATACTTTCATGTGCTGCTTGAAAAATCCTATGTCCTGTCCTTCTTAGATTTTCTCTATGATGAATAATTTAGCAGCTTTGATCAAAATGTTTCCGTGAAAAGCCGTGTAATTTCTCTCAGTAAGTGTGAGCGAGTGCAAGCTGAAGCGCCCTATTTATGCAGGACGTGTTTTGTGGGCTTAAAGAATTGCGCTTTGATTACAAATAAAAGCAAATGAATACTGAAAAGAGAATGTGTTAATATGGAACAGGAGCCCCAAACGTCAGCTGAGGAGAGGCACAGTCATGCCATGGCGCTGCAGGCAATGGAGAGACAGGCAAAAGAAGATCTGCTGTCTGAGAGAAACAGACTTCAGACGCTGCACCACCTGGAGCTCGGTAACACACTCATTTATCAACACAAAAGAGCTCACAGAGAAACACAAACAGAAACAAAATGAGCAAGAAGTTAAGGCAGAGTGATGTGCATGGAGAAGTTTTCAAATCCAACACTGAACTTCCCATTGCCATGGCTACAATTCACCATGGCAACAGCAAAGGGGTACTAAGGGCAACACTGGTCTTGTTTCCGTGTGGTTTTGTGCGTGCGTTGTCAGATAAGCAGCGAGCCGAGCTGACCCAGCAGCACACGGAGTGGAGCAGACAGATGACCCAGAGACACATGCAGCAAATAGAAGACCTACAGGCCCAACTGCAAGCACACACGCAGATGATGGCTCTGCAGCAGGTGACTCACACACAATGCACTGCAAAAAAAAAGACCCCCTAGATATACATTTCTAAAAGTTGAATATTTTCTTTAAATACGCAAAAAAAAGTGCAAAAGGAGTAAGAAAAATGATCCTTGTATTTTTAGAAAGAAATTCTAGTCACTACGACATGTTTTCTTAAACTGTTGAAAAGCTTTATTGATCAGATTGTTTTTCTTGCAAAACTGAAGCAAGTTTTTTTTGTACTTTCCTGTCTGTTTTGGCAGTGGCTGTGCACACAAACTTTTGCGATTTATGTGATTTATGCGATTTCTTAATCAGTTTTTTTCTAATGGTATGTCAGTTGGCTGATCATAAAAATAAGACATAAACCATCTTTTTATTTGTTGTTTACGCTCTGGTGTACGGTGTGAAGGACCTGAAGCAACAGAACCAGTACCAGGTGTTTGAGCGTCAGCTGGATGAGAGTCGCTGCGCCATGCAGGAGCTCCAGAGAGAAAACGCTGCATTAAAGAAGCAATTAAAGGAAGGGTAGGAAGAGCTAAGATGTGGTATTGATGTAGTACATCAATGTATGCGTCAATGAATTTTTTCTTGTCGCACAATGAAACACAAAAAATCTTATCAGAATACGTCACTTCACTTGGAGAAATAGGAATAGACTCATTTTTAAATCACCCTGTCTTTCCATTGGTAATTACTTGCCTTTACTCTTGTCTAAATAAATTCCACCAGATTTACGTTCAGCAGCTGGAAAAAAAGTATACTTGACTAATTTAAAAAAGTAACATAATATGCAACTAAAGAAAGATTATATTAGGGGTCTGCAACCTGAGGGGCTTAAAAAGTAATGTATGTTTAGGCGAATTAATCAAATGTAACAGATAAGTCAAACTTTAGCCAACTCATTCATAAACAGTATTTATTACCTCATGAGGGTCCAGACTACAGAAGCTGTGATGCTCCAACAATCCATCCAGAGGTGCAGCTCTGTAATTTACCAAAGTCACATTAAAACATGTTGATAGATATTTGAGCACCGATTACCACGGAAAATCAGTGTGAGGTCAATAAGCACTACCAGATTCCTGATCATATCTGCTGGATTTTAAAGCAGATTTTTTAAATTTTTTGGGGAAAAAAATCATAGATTTTAAGGGTCAGTTTTTTTTGGTAGAACTGCATTACACTACCTACTACTATATTCGCTACATTGAGATTATCCTATGACACACAATGTGTCTTTTATTTTGAAAGGAAGTCATATGAACCTCTGTCAAAAGTTGTAAACTGTTTCATACTCAAAAAATAAGGCTTTTCTTTATTTATGTTTATGTTTTTCATAATAGTAACAATAATATAAATGCAAAGCAATGTTTTATTTTTTATAAAGGGTGAACTAAGCCTTTGTGGCAAGTTGTCAGTGAGAAATTGACCTGAATGGCTCTTTCAGTGTTGAATGTAGGTTGCAGGATCCTGTGTTAGGGTAAAAAATAATTAGAAATAATTGTAGTCTGGGTGTAAGGAACTACGCTGCTGGACAACGTCAGCTCCAACCATATATATAGAAATGAACCATATGTATATTTCATTGTATTATAAAAAAAAAACTTTGTGACTAATTTGCAGAAACAGGCTAAATGATTGGATTTCTTCTTAAGAAAGGTAGAAAAATAGAAATGTGAAAGGCTTTTGTATGATTTCTTACCTCTGCTGAGAAACAGCGCTGGTTTGTTTCAGAAAATGTAATCCATCTTTTCTAAAAACTAGGACAAAACAGCAGGTAAAAAAAAAAAGTTCTCAGATCCATTTAAAAATCAGTTTAAAAAAATTATGGCAATGGGAAGTTTCAAACTGCCAACTGTGTGCTGCTCCATCAAAGGTCAGTTCAGAGGAATTCTGAAATTGTGGAGAAAGAAGAGGACAGTGCAGAGATGAGGAAGAAGAGGGACGCTCAGCTAGAAGAAGAGGCGCAACGTCTGAAGGAGGAGGTGGAGAAACTGAGGGTGGAAATGGAGAAACTTGAGGAGTCCCAGAAGCAGTGGGAGGAGAAAAGGGAGGATGACGTGAAGGAGGAAGAGGTGGACGAGGAGAAGAAGAAGGAGCGGGAGGAGGAGAAGAGGAGAGAAGAAGTGGAGGAGATCAGAAGGGAGCACAAGAGGGAGATTCAGAGCTTGGTGTCGGAATACAGTAGCGCCCAAAACCACCTGCAGGCTCGAATAGTGGCTCTGGAGAATGAGTGAGTGGAGGACAAACGTTCAGCAAACCGCCACCACTCTTTCACCGTCTGCGCAAGAATAAGCTTTTTTTTTTTAATCTGCAGACTGCGTGAGCGGGAGGAGCGGTGCAGGAGGCGGGAGCCCCGGTGGGACGACGTGCAGTTGGGAAGACTCCAGGAGAGGCTGACAGAGAGAGACCAGCTCATCAAACGATTAGTGGTGAGGATGCAGACCAACGCAAAATAACAAAAGGTTTCAAAACCTATCAAGACTTCTTTGATATTGCTTGTCTATATGGTGCAGTGGTTAGCACTCTTGCCTCAAAGGAAGGAGGCCCTGGTTCAAATCCTGGCGAGCTGCTTTTAGTGTGATCAATTCTCAAAGGGTAAGCACTCTCGTGAATTAACCCTTGTGCTATCCTATGGCCCCACCCTTACACCATTCATCCACCATGACAAAGGTGGATGAAGGTGGAGAGGATTTCATGTAATCCATGGACACCAGTGAAGATCACAAATCGTTAAAGAAAAAAGGTTCAACGTACTGTCTAGTGGGGTCTACATGACCCCACTCCCAATGTTAACGTGCCTATGATAGCACAAGGGTTAAAAGGGACGCCGCCCATACATCACCACCAAATTTGAGTCCCTAATTAGTCAAAGTTCAACCTGAAACACACATTTTTGCACATTTACATAGACCTTAAATTGGAAGTGGTCGCTGAATTCACCTTGTCAAGGGAACGCGCCCATCCCTGCTCTAGATTGTCACTAGGTGGGGTTGTGTTTGTGTGCAATCGAATGGCGGCCCACCCAGTGAGAGTGGCTGGGATAGGCCCCAGCAACCCTGTGACCCCGTGCTAACTAGAGTGCTAACCACTGCGCCACCGTGGAGCCTGTTCTTTACTCATTATAAAACTTATAAACAATAAAACAGTGTATTTTTAAGCAGGATGCCTGCTTCTTCTAAATTTCTTCTGCTTTCCCTGTAGTTGTGTGGTTTAGAAATTAAAATCATAAATGGTTCTCACAGAAAGTGGCAGTTTACCTCTGAAGCTCACTACTACGTGAACAGCACTCTAACCTTGTGTCCTGCTTGTTTAAGTCTTTGAATATCCTTCTGACTAATACCATGCACCTGCCATGTCACGTTGAATTCCTTTCAGGAAAAAGGCGTTTTTTTTTGTTGTTTTTTTTTGCATTAAAGTTCTCACTTAATAACGACAAAAGGCTGAATAAAAATAACAAAAAATACAGGAAATCCTTGGTGAAGACTTAAACCCACAGTGGTGCAGCACCTAAAGTAAGGAATAGTAAGCATAGTAATTCTTGGAATGTCCTTTTACTCCTTGGGGAAAAATGTTTATTAATCATTTTTCTTACAGAGCATTTTGACATGTGTGATGTTTATGTGACATGAAGGACACAAGTCTACCCTCCACATGCAAGAACAACAACAGCAGCAGATGTAAACAAGGCCAGTAAAAGCCCTGCCTCGTCTTTTCTTCCCTGCAGGAGGAGAGGCATCAGCTGCAGCTTCACCCTCCTGTTGCCGGGGACAACAACACCCTCAGGCTGAGGGACACTAAGTCCCGCCCTGGGAGCGTCACTCCAACTATGAGAGTGAGTTTGTCTACTTCGGCTCATAAGCATAATTTATTCCTCCAAATATGTTTCTTTCCTGCCCGATTGAGGCTGGATCTAGCCTAGCAACATTTTATATTAGTTTCTCATAAATTGCATAAAATAAATATGTGTATTTTCTAATCCGTAGTCTCTGTATATCCTGGGTTTCACCCTCTGCCAGGGAGGTAAATATTTTCAAATCGGGCAGCCATGTTTTCTTTGACCCTTAGGATGACCTGATCAGGATTTGTTGACCTTTTTCATAATTAAACAAAAATTGCAACATCTAAGCCAAAAAAATAAAGAAAATGTTGTTCTGTTGCTACAGATCCTTTAAAATGGTACTTATAATGGAGCCAGATTTTCTGGACAAAATCTTTTTAACTATTTATCAAGTAATTTTTACTTCTATGGCATTAAGTTTAATGTTTCGACATCTTTGAGATGTTCAAAGCTTCCTCTGTATCTGTCCAAGGAGGACCCTTGTCCTGCACATCCTGGGCTCTGCGGTGGCCCACCTAAAGATTCAGAGAGCAAGAGACTTGATGGTTTCAGACAGATGTCATCATTGAAGATGTCTGGGCCACCAGACGGGAAAAAGTTATGAAAGGAAGAATCCATTCTTTTGTCAAATTTAGGATGTCAGCTGTCCCAATTTCTTTGCTTTTCGTACATAGTGTTGCTGAAATGTCCTATTTTCAGCCTTGCTGGAAAATCAACGTTTTTATTTGCATGACTGTTCTATGGGCTGAATTTCCAGTGTTTAGATTCTACTGTTGACTCTCTTCTTTTATGTTTTCCTCAGGGAAGTTGGTCATAAGGAGTAACTGTGCAACCACTCAGTTGCACAGGCTTAAGTAATTTATTGTAATATAAAATAAATCAATTAAAGTGCGCCCCTTGGTATATCTTCATTTTATTTTATTTTTACTTGTGTAGGTTTGGGATTAGGTTAGGGGACAAAAATGTGCTCATAAAGTTTAACTTTGTCTGCCTTAACAATATTAAAAAGAAGCAATGTCTGTGTTTGTGATGTAGGTTAATCACTCAAGCCCTTCATGGAGCATAAAATCAACAAGCTTAATGGCAAACTTAATGTTATGAATGGCAAATTTAAGAGCTATAAAAACATGAACGAATCTATATTCAAAGGTAACCTTGGTGGAGGTTTACCTTGATGGATTAATTTGTCTGTTTTGTTTAAAAATTAAACATATGGTTGCCTACCTAATCACATTTGTAAATACAGCATGATTCCAGTCAACATCTTTGTAAACTTGTACATGTGACGTAAAACGTGGACAGGCCACTGGCTTCCTGCTCCGCTCCATTCTGATGCATCCACTTGCAGACAAACAGATCTGTGTACGTCTTTGTTTTCCTCGTCTGAGCCGGGGTATGGCTCAAGACTGTACAGCTAGATAGCTCCAATATTACTCGCCCTTGTAGTTGCACTGGTAATGTTAGGTTGGGGTTTGTGCAGGGCACTTGTAAGCAAGTGGAAGAAAGTGTAAACAGTTGGATGTTGGGAAGTGTAAGTAGGCTTATACCACGCCAACGGTCGCGCCCACAACTCAAGAGAAGAATTTCTATTAAACTACTGTCACTCTGCAGAAACTATGTCCTAGAAAAAGACAGTTTTATTTAAATTTTGGCTAAAAACGGCATATTCATAATTGAAAGACCACTGGTAACGCGTTTTAAAATAGGTCAAAAGATGATTGGAGCAGAACTTTATGTAGAGCATCTGTGTTGCTTTACTTGCAGAAGACTGAAAAAAGGGGAAAACATCCATAGTCATATATTTTGATTGAAAGTGAAGAAATGACCTTAAGTGAGTTTTCATTCCCATCATTAATAGAAAGGCTGCAGCTGAATCACTGACTTTGTGTTCTTTGCTGTTTATTAAATGGTTTTCGTGCACATTTGATCTTCCAGAGGAAGGGCATGGAGTCGCCTCCCCGAGTCACCAGCATCCCCAGCACCGCTGCCCTCGACAGGAACATCTTCCCTTCTCAATCCTCCTCGTCCTCCATCCCTCAGCACTCCTCCTCCACCCTCCCCCACCAGTCATCCTCTCACCCTCACGTCTCTCCCCAGTATTCCACCTCGTCTCTTCCACACAAGCACACTTCCCTTTCCTTAGGGCAGCATTCCTCCCCGTCCCTCCCGCGTTCCACCAGATCCCGGGCCTCCTGCATCCCTCCAACTCCGGCGCCAACGGCTCCCCTCCCCGTCTGCCCCTCACCCACCACAGGCATCCGATACGTGTCCCCTTCCTGCCAGGAGCCACATGCACACTTCCAAGCCCAATCAGTCAGGTATGAATTTCAAGGCTGAAAGTGAAGTTAAATAGTTTAATGATCACAAAACATTTAAAAAAAAATAAGGTATTTTTCTAAACAGTGACTCTTTCTGGGTTTTGGTCAGTAAGAAACATGGCCGCCTTAGGTCAAGCCATCAAATCATTAGGAGAAAGCAAAACATAAAGCAATGGCTTCTTTAAATAATTATTTAAGACAAGTACTTTTGCTCTTTTTCTAATTTTTTTGTCACTTCAACACTATTTTTGTAATCATTACCTTGTTTTCATGGTTATTCTGGACACAGCATTAAAACTATTAATTCAAAGCATTTTTTTTCTTAATAACTATTCTGCACTTTTTATAATAAATTAGCCATTTTGATTCAGAAAGGAAATTTCCACCATTTCTAAATATAAAATACATTTGACAGGACATTTGGATGTTAGACAGTAGGTGAGGAAGATGCATTCCTCTAGAAAAATGTCCTAAATGCCTGTTAAAAGTTTTTGTTATACATTTTTTTCTATATGATGCTACATCTCAGGATGGTCTTTTTTTTTTGCATTCTGCAGGGGCTCATACCTGGAGCAAAGGGGCACAGAAGGGCTGAAGCAGGAGTGGTTCACCAAATACTTCTCCTTCTAAGCACAAACACACACGGACACTCCAGCTGCAACTGCATCTCCTATACAGTTCATTGCTTCCTATACAAATACAGACTAAAGGACACACACACAAATAAGACATAACCAGATTGACAGATTTATTGGCTCATCACCAGCAAGGCCATCTCTAACATTGCCTCTAAGCTCAACCAAAAAGTGCTTCTCTACACATGCCTGACCTCTTCTCAGAACGTATGTTGATTGGATCGTCCGACATGTTTCCATGGAATTATTTTTCACTTTTTTTTTTAAAGGCAGTCTTCCTTTTTTTAAATGCAACTGTTGCCGAACCCATCAGATATTCCAGATAAGTGTACTTTTTTTTTTAAATAAAAACATACATTACAATACATTTCTCTTCAATTAAGGAAACGTTGAAGTTGTTAAAACCACATAACTCTACGGCATATCAAAATGAAGCTCGTCTTAATGCAAAAATGTATAATCTTACTTAAGAAATTGAATAAACATATTTTGTTTTTGTAAGTGTGCCTGTCCTGATTCTTTCATTGGATTCTGCAGGTGGTTGCTTTCTTTCTTGGCTTTTATGAGCAAATAATTAACAAATGCAAAGATTATTCATCAGAGCTACTGTTAAGTTTCTGCAAATACATCCCACTAGCCATTTCTCATGAGCAAAGGTGACGCATTACATTAAAAAAGCAACAGCGGGAGCCCAAAGATATGAAATTCTACACACAACGTAAAAGACCAGAGGCTGTTAAATAAGCAGCTGTTGCCAAGCAACAAGGGGTTAAACAAAAACTGGACAAGTCATTCAATTAAACTTTTCAGCAGCTCAACATTACTAGAAAAAATGGAAGGTTGTTGATCTAAAACAGACAAAAAAAATTGGCATATAACTTTTAAAAGATTTAAAAAAGAAAAACTACTTTTGACCAGTATGTCAATTTTATTAATGTAACAATACTTTTTACAAGTTCTCTGAATTACGACACTTTATTTCAATTTTTACATCAGGTCAGACTTCCTCCCCCTCTCCTCTAAGCCTCTTTCCATGTGAGCTTTCTCACACTTGGGGAGTTAACTCACTCGTTATTGAAACATGGCGCAATTTCTCAGCGCCTCTGTGGCCGAGTTGTACTGGAGGATGTTGTCATGGAAACGGCTGAGCGCCTCTCGCGTGTCCTTGGCACCCTTGCGTCCTGAACTGCGGTACTTCATGGACAGCAGCTTGGAGCACAGGTAATGCAGCCAGAGCACATTACTGTGAGGGTGGTAGCTGCTCCAGTCGTTCCTATAGGGAAAAACCAGCAGAAAGAGGACTGAGAAACTGCATGTCTTCTCATGGCTTTGTTGAATGAGCACAATTCACAACTGAGCTGTTAGTTAAGCCAAAGTTAGGTTTGGATTTTTAAAAGAAACAGGAATGCAGTCAGAATGTCAGGTATGGATGTTATTAAAGGAGACGTGATTAAAATATTTTTCTACGATTTGTATCCATTTTTCCTACCCTAATTCTCCTAAAGTTGTTTTGCTTTTGGGCATATTTCTTCCTTTAGATGTATTAAACCCCCTGAACCTCAGAAAATATTGTACTGTAGTAACCCAAGCAAGCCATAGGGGGGCAGTGTACAGCTACGTTCACACCACCCTAGGCAATGTGCGTTAAAGCGACCGTATTTGAGGAAAAGTCTATGTAAATGCATATATATGCACATTTTGTGTTAAGTTTTCGGGCCCTACTTGCAAAACACGTAGCTGTTGAAGACGCCTTGCAGGTTAAACTGACTACGGTACTCAGTGACTCTGATTTGGTAGTGACGTATGGATGACATTGCTTTTATTCTTTCCCAGAAGTGCCAACTGTGTAAAAATTATTCATGGAGGATTAAAACGCGGGTTCAAGAACCTGCATTTGGCGGGATCTTAGAACCCGCCAAATGCAGGTTCTTGAACCCGCGTCGCATGCCTGTTTTTTCTTCAGCTTGAGAAGCAGCAGAAAGTATCCAGTGAAATTAACTTCTTGGTCAATAGGGCTAAGAAAAGTTATGCCATATTTTGTAAACAGTACAGGATGGTAATTATTTCTATTTGCCTAAATACGGGCAGCAGTAGATGCCGTTTATTTATTCCAAGCAGAAAGTCAATTGTGGATGTTTTGCTTGTTTCTGTAACTTTATAAAGGACAGCTTTATTAAAACACAGAATAGAGCTAAAACTTAAAACAAAGTGGTTATTTTTTCATTAAGTGGTGTGTTTTGGATGTCACAAAAGTAGCTATAGGTGTAAAACACTCCTGCTATTTTACAGCTGTTTAAATAAAGCAGAAAACAGGAACAAGGTTATCATAAATTCATAAATGTTTTTTTATTTTATTTATACCAACAGCATCAGTGGTGTGTGGTCACAAAATCCACAAGTACCGGCTTGTACTTGAGGGGTACTGCAATCCAGTTTTTAATCTGTTTGGTTGGACACCTGTACTGGTTAAACAGTCACACAGTACATATATGTTCAAATGTTTGAGTCTGACCCGTTCTCTTGTCTCATCAGTCTGTAGATTTCAAACTGGTAGTCTCCCTGACCCATGAAGAGCTCCTCGTCGTTTGAGATGTCACAGGACACTGTCAGCTCGTCTAAAAAGAGTAAAAACAAAGGTTTATGTCATTTTTTTTGTGAGAGTAAAAACATGCTACCAAAGATCAGCGAACAAATAAAGAAAAAGAAAAATGTAAAAGGCTGACCAATTTCCAGCCTGGAGAGAGAATAGTCGATGATGCGGACCAGCACACCGTTGGTCTCCACGTGGTGGGTCACTCCATTGAGGAGGAAGGTGCCCTTTCGCTGCCTGGTTGTTTTGACCAGAACATTACCCCAGTGGAGGTCCCTGAAGCAAACACGTCATGAGTTAACAAAAAGGAAGGATCACACAGACAATATTGACTGCACTGAGGCTGTGTTGCACACTTAGCTCAATGTTCCACCTCTAACCTTCTGAGCTCAAAGGAAAGTGCCACTGCGTGCTAGTGACGTATCCATTGCAACAGCCATGCAATAATACTTGAAGGCCTTCCATATGCTGATAATATAGTCATTTAGATGCAGATCCTATGTACAGTTTTGAGCCAGATGTCAGCTCAGACAAGGAAAACAAAGACGTTCGTGGATCTAGTCGTCTACAAGTGGATGCATTAGAATGGAGCGGAGCAGGAGCTTCTGGCTCGTCCAGAGTGTTTTCTATGTCACAGAGAAAAAGGTATTTTTGAACATCTTTTCAATCTGCCCCTGATTCAGAACAATTTGATTAAAGAAATCCTCAAAAATACTATTTAAAGCTCAATTTTCTTTATATCTGTCCTCCATCATCAGAAAAACGCCACGAGAACCTGTTACGAACACGGTTTTCATCGCAGTGGGTCTTTAAGGCGAAGTGGACATTTGCTGTTCTGTCATAAACTGCAAACAGTGGTAGAGCAATCCCAAGTACTGACTGTGATGCATCAAAAGAAGCAGATTGGTCATTCATCAAAGTGCTTTACCTGTGTTCAAAGTGTAGCTCCTGCTCAGCAACCGCCAATGCAGCGGTCGCCTGATGAAGAATGCTCTTCGCCACCCCCAAATGACGCCAGCTTCACATACACACACAGAGGTTTTAAATTAGAGCGGCACCTGTCAAGTAATGCTGAGAAGCTAAGGGGTTTGTTCTTTCCTCTCACTTCTGGCATCATAACTTCCTGTTTTCACTTGAGTAAAATTGTAAACAACCTATCTTCACTTGTAATGGTCTACAATAACATCTCCTCTTCAGTAGATGGGCTAAAATGACAGCTGCCAAACTGTGCATACCATTCCGTTGCTGTTCTCCAAGTCCACGCCTCCAAACTCAAACTCCAGGATGATGAACAACTGCTCTTTTGTAAAGAAATCTATGCAAAGACACACAAGGCCACGGAATGACTCTCCAACTTTCACTGCTCGGACCTCGAAAGACGTGAGCAAAGGGTTTTCATCTCGCTCACCTGGCCTGTCATTTTCAGAGCCTTTCCGCCGGTCATAAGCATCCCACGCCTTCAGGAAATCTGACGGGTAGCAGCCCTGAACGCAGTGGAGACTAAGAGAAATAACACATTAAGTCACATTGTTGAAACCTGATCAGACAGAAAACAAGATTCAAAGAAAAGAAAATCAGATCAAACTCACTCATTGAGTCCAATAAAACCACTAGTCTGGTTGTGCTGCTTCTCTTTCAAGCTGCTGAGCTCCCTGGCAGAGAAAAAAAATAAAAAAAACACACCCACACAGCTTATTAGCACAGCTCTGCCTGAATGCTTTGAAGTGCTTTCCAAAGTTAATTATCATGCATCACTCAATTAAAGTCGACCAGACCTCATAATCCTGGTATCTCGAGAAACACAGTCAAATAGTGTGCACGCTTGTGACAGTGAACCGTGCAGTTTTGATTATGTCCAAACCTTTATGTTCACTATTTGCTTAAAGCTAAAACAAATTGCCAGATCAGAAATTTTCTTGATAGTTTGGGGGTTTTTTTTTTGGTCAAAACTCTGAGACCCTAAAGAGAATGATCCATCAAAAATTGGCATTAATGTAAACAATGAAAGGTAAACAAAAAATTTTGGAGGTGGGCATTGGCGCTTTGTCCTATACTTACTTGGATATAATAACCTCATGGAGAATCTCCCCAAAGGTCTTCTGATCCTCTCCGTTCACCTTCTCACTGCCCTCTATTGGAATGATCTGAAAATGAAACTTAAGTCAATTGAAATGCAAATAGACCTCAACATGTACTTAGTGTACTATTTAATACATAGATTCAACAGTGCATTCCTGATCTTCTTTCCTAAATTTCCATAATGAATTTTTTAATTGAGCCCCTAGTGGTTATTTTGTGAATTGCACAAAACTTCAGTTTTCGCTTTCAAACTACAACCTGAATTTAAAAGTAGTCTGCCCAGAGTAACACAAAGTGGACGACAAAAACAAGTAGTGGCTGATTTAAAAAGAAAGAAGGAAAAAATGTATTGTTTTCATGGATGTTTGTTTAATATTTATAACAACAATAAAGAAAATAGATTTTTATGTAGATCTGGATCAGATCACTAGATGCACTCCAGTGGTGCCTATTTGCCGGTTTCAGGAAGACTAAATTGATGACATCACATTCAATCTAAATCTGACCAGTGGTTTATTTTAAACTGGATAAATAAAAAAAATAGGTTACTGGATCAAACCCACTGTCTGTGCCAGTTGATTATATTCCCTGGACCCCAGGGTCAAACAATCACCTAAGTGTTATGCAAGCTTCACTAAAATTAATATTGATTTAATAAGTGAATGTCACATTTGAAGCATTTCTGCCATTTATCCCGCAGTTGGACTTCCTCATGCAGCACTATGCCTCTACGATCATGTAGCCAACCCCCTCCCCCCAAAAATACTCGTACTTTGAGTGCCACGGTCTCTCCCGCAGCGTTGGTGGTGGAGAAGACCTCCCCAAAGGTCCCCTCCCCGATCTTCACACAGCTTTTGCTGCGAAGAGGGAGAATGCACTCTTCCCAGGGCAGAGGGTGCTCCTGGCCACACTCAGCATACACCTTTTCTGCGTCTGACAGCTCCGGCTCTTCACACACAACCTGTGGTGGGAGATGCAAAAAGGTTGCCTTTGGTGGAATCCTTCCGCTGATGGTCAGCGGCAGTGACATGGTGTCTTACCAGGGAGTGCTGGGTCAGCAGCTGGGACTGCAGGTGTTTGGGGAGGGGCGTACGTCGAGGAGTAGCGAAGAGATCCTGACTCACATTTGCCAAAGCGTTCCTTCTTGGAGTCCCCGACAGCCGGAGAGTCGAGGGGGTGAGCTGAACTGAAAAGAGCAAAAGACGCCCCCAACTTAGCATTACAGGTGCGACATAAATGGCGAGAAATATTGGAGCTACCCAGCTTGATTTTCTATTTTCCCTCATTAGAAAAATGCCACAAGAACACGTCAGAAACAGGATTTTGACCATAGAAGGTCTTTAGGGCCGATATTTTACCCATTCCCTTGCGGTGGATGGAGAGGGCGGCTTTGATGCGGCTCCAGGTGTGTGTGCTGGGTGTTAAGTTAGCCAGCAGAGGGGACAGGTTTGCCTTCGGCGGGGTGAAAAGGTTCTCTGGATATGTCAACAGCTCCTGAATGAGAGACACACCAGGATTAGGAACCATTTTACAAGTTTAAAAACTTTGATTAAAAAAAAAAAATCCTTTCCTGCGCTCTTACCTGTGGTTGCTTCCACGGTGCAGAGAGCAGCTCACTGATGCTACAGTCCACAGTCTTTGAGCTTCCTGCGTGCTCCACCCGGCTCCTGAAATTCCCGCCCTTGTTTTTCCAGCGACTAACACTCATTCCACTGACACACACCTTCCTGGTGGTGTTAAACGTGTCTGCGGTGGTGCTCTTCCTTTTCTTGTCCCCTGCAGGCTTTTTTTTATGTTTTGTGGGCCCTCTGCACGAGTCCTTCTCACCAGAGGCCGCCTTCCTGCGTCGAACATTGGCCTTGGAGGTGGA
Source organism: Oryzias curvinotus (assembly GCA_023969325.1). Classification (NCBI taxonomy): domain Eukaryota; kingdom Metazoa; phylum Chordata; class Actinopteri; order Beloniformes; family Adrianichthyidae; genus Oryzias; species Oryzias curvinotus. The sequence goes on from CM043706.1 coordinate 11,315,509, forward strand.
TATGTTTTCGTCACCATCCAATAGGACAGTCTTTGCCTGCCGATCAGCGTCCGACTCCGACGGATCGGAGGACTCCCGTGCAGCATCTTTGATCTGCAGCGTTTCTTTAAGTTCAGACAGACGTATCCTCTTTACTGGTACAACAGGTCTGTTGGTCAGACATTCTTTCTTCAGGGGTGATGCTGATTTTTCAGGGTCGGGCGTCTCTTTTGCAGCTATTAGACCGTTGGTGGTTTCTGCCCTAGAAAGAACAGCAGTATGTTCTCTTGAGCGTTTAACGTCAGTTGGCTGATTGGCATCTTGACTTGCCAACGTCGCAGAAGCCAAAGCGGCATCCTTAGGTTGCGTAATGTCTTTGAGTTGCTGTTTTTGTAAACTACCAAGCCGTTTGTTAGAAAGGCTCTCCCCCTGTGCTGCTTTTGCCTCTGCAGGAGGATGTGGACTCACGATCACATCGCAGCTGAAGTCAGACGGCTGAGTTGAGCCATCTGACTCTGACTGCGTCTTGGTTGCTCTTGCATCAGATGATTCAGATGATTTCTTCTGGTCGACAGAGGGTGAAGCCTTTGTCTCATGAAGGTTAGACGCAGAAGAAGCCAAGTTTAAAGTTTTGCCATTTCCCACCAGATGATGCAGGGAAGCCGTCTGGGGGTTACTGACAGAGCTTAAAGGCTCCAAACAGGAGGAGTATGTTGTGTCGCCAAGTTGAGACAGAAGGACCAGATCTAACCTGTCCATCTGAACCGTCCAGCGCCGGCTCAAACATTCTTTCTTCAGAGCTTCGATCAACCACTCCAAACCTCCAGCTGCAGACACAAAATGACTGCTGCCGTCACCGTCTACAGATATCAGGTTCACGTCCCGCGATGCTCCACCTACACTCTTGGCTTCACTGCAGCTGCTCTCCTTGGGCTCCACAAACAAATCAGCAGACTGTTCCTCAATGTGATCCAGATCTCGCTTGCTCTGCTGCCCGTCTTCAGAATGCAATCCACAGACAGATCCAGGCTGTGCTGGAAGGACACGTTGACGAAAAGCGAGAAGGTCTTCATGTGAAGCGCCGATGTAGCTGACCGACATGGACGGAGAAGTGCTGAGCCTATCACAGGTGGGGAAGTCTTCAGATGGTCCTTGTTTTCTAAAGAAACCTGCAGAGGGCGTGGAGCAGAAGATGGGCTTTCTGAGGTGAGGCCCAAGGGTGCGCTCCACCGACGCGTTGAGTGAAATCTCCTGAAGGGGATTGGCAGTGCAGTTTGACATTCCAACGTCATTCATTGAACTTTCTGAACTGCAAAGTCCAAATGCCACAGGCGCTTTTCTTCCCCTGGTGGGCCGGAATACTCGTTCAGACGTAAAGTCATCTGATGAGCTATGGACACTGGCTGTAGCTTTGGTGAGCCTGGTCAGACCTGCACATCTGCGGCGAGTTACAAAGCGACCAGCAGACAGAGGATGAACACTGAGGAGGGTACAGAGAGGAATAACTTGTGACGTTCTCTCCTGCTGCAACTCACAAATGTTACAGGAAAAGTGCTTACTTGGAGTCTGTAGCTGCTTTAACTGACTTTTTCTTGGGTTTTGGTGCAGTGTTTTCCTCCTCACTGTCACTCGTAAACGTAATTTTATGGCGTTTCCGCTTTGTTAAAACTGGGGCGGACACAAGCCGGTTTTTCCTTTTGATGGAGAAGGAAACAAAAATGCATAAAGTCACACTCCCACCTTATTTTCAAAGCATTCCCAAAGGTCTTTTAATTGTAATTATGCTGTCTTTAGCCAAAATTAAAAAAATAAAATAAAAACAGCAACAAAAAAAATCATTTTCTTGGACATAGTTTCTGCAGAGCAACAGTAGTTCATTAGAGATTCTCCTCTGAGTTGTGGGCGGGACTGTGGGTGCAGAGTAAGCGCGCCCCACTTCCTGTCATCCATCTGTTTACACTCTCTCCCGCTAGTTTCTAGACCCTCACAACCCAAACCTAACATTAGCGGTGCAACAAAAATGGCGAGCACTATTGAAGACACCCAGCAGTACAGTTTGGAGCCAGAATCAGGTTTGAATGAGGAAAACAAATCTTAATTTTCTTTATATCATGAGGAAAAATGCCACAAGAACATGTAAAAAAAAACACAAGTTTCCTCAGTGTGGGTCTTTAGGGAATAAAAACAGAGACAGAAATCTAAGGAGCGAACTGTAAAAATCTTCTTTCTTTTCCTGACTATATGCTCTCTAACCATCAGCAGAAAGCCAAGTTAGTTGGAAAATGGCTCAAATAAAGGAAGAAAAAAAAGGAAAAAGAATAAAGCACTGACCGTATAACTTTTTTGTTTAGGGTACATGGCCCCTCAGGTAAGTTTTCCTCACTGCTGCTTATTTCTTTTGAACGCAGATTGGCCCTTCTCTTCACTGGATGACCCGCTATACCACAGGTTCTGCTGAAAACACTGGCTTTTCGGCCTCTGAGATGGAAAAATACAAAAAAAAATTAAACATCGCATCAGGATTGAGACGAGATTCTTTATTATTTTTTGAGACCAACTTCTCAGTTGTGTTATTTAGCAGACCTGGGTTGGTTGAAGTTCTCATTTATTAAACTGTCCTCATCATAACTCTGCTCATTCGGTTGCTGCATGGCCTTTTTCTTGGCTGGACGGACCCGGGTGTGTTTTCCTCTACAAAACAAGACAACAGTATCAGCCAGAATAATGTTAGTTAATCATTTCTGAATTTCTTTTTTTATTTTTTATTATTAAGTTAGTTAGTTAAATACTAGTAACAATAATGTCAATGATATAGCATAGAGTCATCAGTTGTGTTTATTCTTTATTTATCCATCTATCATGATACAATTTCTATGTCATGATCATGTAAACCTGACAGAGCACAATATACAAACAGCTTTCGTTGATCTATAAATGTTGTTTTGATCCCTTTAAAAAGCCCGATCATACCTCGTCCTTCTGGGATCTGCAGATTCAAAGACGGAATCATCAGAAGATTCCGTGCTGTCGAACAAGGCTCGTTTGCGATCTTTAGGGGAAATCCAAGCGGAAACCTTCCGCATCTGTTTGCCATAAGTCTTCAGAAATAACGACTTTACCGGCTTCATGTTTGCAGTAACCGGGCGACTTATCCAAACACGTTTAAATTAAATAATCAAACAAAAATATCACTAAGCAAAAAACCCGTCAAGTTAAGGCGTCGATCTCTCTGCTAAGTACCGCCGGGCGGGTTCAATGCGTTCAATCCACTTCGTCACATTTGATGAAAAATAATTAGATCGAAATACCACTTTTAGTCCAGCTCTAGGGGGAAAATGTCTAAAAGTCGCTAATCTTAAACGCGGTACAATGATCAGGCTACTGTACTTTATTATTATTTTACGTGAAGGTTGTTGAGCTTTAGGAGCCGCTACTAGTTTAAATTCTTGGAAACCGTTGATTGGACAATAGCTTGTGCGACTTTTGGAACAGCGACACCTGGTGGTTCGGAGGAAATAAAAAATAAAATTCCTTCTGTAAAAGGCATTTCTTAGGACAAAAAGTAAATTTAAATAGACAAAAAAGGAATTGTAATTAGTAAAAGCTTTCACATCAACACCACTGTAGAATAAATTAAATGACAAGCTGTTGTGACAAGAGTAAAATTCAGTTAAACTGTGATTTGCCCATGTTCATTTTTTAATTGTTTTTAAGAGGATTTGATAACACACATCAGTAATATCAACACTGTGCTAAAAATGTTACATTAAATATACCATTACCTTTTTTTTTAATCACTTCAATCATGCGGGGGGGAAAAAACTTAAAGTCAAATGTATTTATAGAAAGCATTTAAAGAGAAAAGAAAATGCTAATAAAAATACATTTACTTCCTCAAATACATAATTTTAGTTGAGCTGCATCCATAGCTGTAAAAAATACATAATTCATACACTATAAATGTCGATTCATGCAATTCATAATTGGTACAAAAGTCAATATTTTACCAATGCATTTGGGTGGACTGTTCTCATGAAATGTTTCTTTTAACCATCGGCAAATGTAAAAATTCCCTTCATCAAAAAATAAAATAAAATAAAATAAAAAAATATGATTTTGATTCTGATCTGTGACTTGAAGTGTGTACTTTTACTTGAGACAGTTAAGTTCACCTGCACACAGACTTGTTATGCGCCCGCTTATCCACCAGGTGTCCCCCTTTATCAGACCATACATTAATTCATCTTCTAAACCTGCTTATTCTTGTTGTGGGTCACAGAGATGATGAAGCCTAGAGTGCTACTGCTGGGCGAAACGGGGGTACACCTGATGGTTGAGTCCATTACAGCCCCATACAGAAACAGACAACCACACATACTCATATTCACACCTGAGGGACAATTTAACAACTGCTATAGGCCTAGGAACCATTTTTGGACTGCAGAAGGAAACTGTACTGCTAAAACAAAAACAAAAAATCCATGCACGCATGGAGAGAACATACCAATTTTACACAGAGGGAACCCAGATGGGATTTGAATCAGGAACCAGGGCCTTCTCACTGTGAGATGAGAGTGCAAACCATTACACCAACCCTATAGTTAATTTTTTTTATTTTTATTTATTTCCCTTATTTCTATTTTTGCAATAATGATTACAGTTGAAGAGGAGAGTCAAATTAATAATTGGATACATTGTTTTTCCAGTGATCAATACTGCAGCTTACCTAAACACTTTATGGACCTTCATGCTGTTGAACTAAGTGAATCAGAGCTTTAATTAAATTGTTGGAGTATGTGCAACCATGCAGATAAGAAAATAATTAATCCAGAGTTTGGTGTCATACTTTTTATTTTTTAAAGATTTTTGGTTCTAATCTGATGTCTTTGTTTATAGTTAAGCTGATCCACTCTGGAAACAAATCTTAGTACAGTTTGTCATCATTTCCATTATGTTTTTCAAATGATTGTTTAAACTCTACTGTCGTTTAGTACACTTAGATATTACTTCGACATGAGTTAAGTAACAGTGACTGCTCTTCCAAATGTGTTTTCCTGAGGTCCCATTTTGCAGACAGATCAAGCTGGGCTTCCTGACCTGCAAGCCAAAACAGAAACTATTTCCTAAACAATAAATGTGGAAGTTATGAATCTATTTCTTTTCTTTTTTTTTCTAAATTTACCATGAGATGCATGATGGTTAACTACTGTATCAATGCTGAGTTATCGACCACATCCAGTAACACCTATTATTTAGTTAGGAAAGTCATTACTGTACACTGTCATGGTCTTTGGTTTTAATTGCGGTGAACAAAAACACTCCTGCATCCACTTATTTTGTCACAGTACAAAGTATTTATGTCCTGCTGCCCATCAATCTGTCAGCTTATCTCTACACAGCCAGTTTTACGTCCTCTCTTCTCCCTGCTCTGTGTTTTTGTTGTTCGAAACTCTGTTTATTGAGCTTTGTTGCATTAGTTTCCTGTAAAGCAGCTTGAGTTTGTTAATTAGTAAGATAAAATAGCTCACCATGTACTGTTGATGGCTGTTTTAGCCACAAAAAAACTAAATAAAAAACCACACTCATGAAACTGCACTGGCTGTAAAGTGAAACTTTGCAAAAATTTGTTTGGGAGATGCAACAATATTGATTAAAAGTTTTTAAATAATATAAAAGATTTCAGACAAACTTTCATTGTTTTATTATTGTGGAAAATTAAAACCTACAAACCTTTTAAAAGGCAATCATTATTGTTTGAGACTTTGCGTGGAGAAAATGACTAAGTTAGTGTGTTGAATAGAAAAAGACAAAAAAAAAAAACAGAATTCTGCAGAGGTTGTGAGTCTTAGTACTGAAACCTATCGGGAAGGTCCAAAATTTTAGGTTGCCAGAAGTTCTGAGATGCGTGCAAAGAGTACAAGGTCAGTAAAATGATTCCCAAGTTAGAGATCTTGGATCGTATAAAAACTGGCATGAAGTGAATCCCAGCAGGACAAAAGAGTAGAAGTAAGGTTGGAATCTCTTTTTTAGGTTTGAATATTTGTTAGATTTTTGAAAAAGATGGAAAAAAAAAAAAACTTAGCTCCTACTTCCTATTTAAAAACAACAACAACAAATGCAGGACTACATCAGCAGCATCTGTCATGTGTTTCTTTAATTTGGTTAAGCAGTCAAAGCCTTCAATACTCCAATCATCTTTTGATCTATTCTAAAAGATGTGGTCTTTAATTATGATTATGATGTTTTTCGCCCAAATCAAAAAAATCTTTATTAATTTCTGGAACATAGTTTCTGCAGAGCAGCAGGAGTTCATTAGAAATTATTTGATGCAGAGGAATCCTGCCACCCCCCCCCCCTCCCCATTACTGTGAGCTCTCTGTTTACAGGCAGTAAGCTTGAGGCCCATCCAGCATATGTTCTACATCACAAATACAAGATTGACATTTTTCTGTCTGCCCCTGATTTACAACAATTTAGGTAAAGAATTACTCAAAAATGACATTTTAAGCTTAATCTTCTTTATAAATATCCTCCATCATCAGAAAAATGCCCAAAGAACATCCGAAAAACACCAAAAACACAATTTTCATCTGTCTGGGTCTTTAAATATACCCGATCTTTACCTAAGTTGACCAAAAACTTCCGTAATGCCCTAAAGTTGCGAGATAAAAATATATAATTACAAGATTTCTAAAAAAAATCTTTGCCTTTTAGAGTTGAGACATAACATTCTGAACTAAGTACTACCTCGAAACTACAATTAAGAACATCCTAATGAGTACATTCAACTTTGTTTAAAGAATGCACACACACAAACACACACCACCACAGCTGGGATCCCTCAATTCTATAAAAATAATAAAATAAAAAAGTTGGCTTATTCTAAGCCTGGTATAATGCAATCACCTTTTGACACCTCAAAGTAAACATAGGCTTATATGTGCAATAAAGATGCAACAATTCCCACTCCACCACTGCATAGGAAGTATTTTGTGATCTTCTGTTATTTTATACATTTTCAGATCAGGGTAAATTAATTTGAAGTTTTGGAAAATTGAAAATAGGAAGATTCAAGATTACACTGTATCAAAAACTTTATTAATCAAACAAGAAATGTGGGACCCCTAACAAATTAAATCTAGTAAACGTAGACAGTCATGTAAGGAGGGAGGTAAATGCTATTTGGATTGAGGTTTTGCACTGGTAAACGGTCAAACAAACAAACAAACAAACAAACAAACAAACAAACAAACAAACAAACAAACAAGAAGACAAACAAATATACATACAGCTTGTTCAGCTTCTTTTGGCATGTAAGCGGATTAAAAATAAAACTAGCAAACAAACGACTTGTTTGGGTTGTAACAATGAAGAAAAAATTATGTTTATGGAAGATCTAGTCCCTTATCTGGAAGAAAATACCTTTCAGACAGAAAAAAAATTGATCTTCTATATCAGATTAATGAAATAAAGCGTTTATTGCACACTACTGTGTATTTCAATTGTTATACACTTTAAAAAGTAAACTACATAATTAAAAAAAACTGAAACCAAACAAAAGTAAAGGGAATTGTGGGGGAAAAAAGTGGGAATGCTCACTTCCGGATTCGCTTCTCTTCCCCCTGCCGGAGACCAGCGGCATCAAGGAGGGAGGAGGAAAAGACGCAAGCCAGGAGAGAAAACGGACGGGAGGGGAAAAACAAAAAGGAAGCAGCGAGCCTCCGAAGGAGGACGTAACCCGCGAGAGATGAGGTGAGTGATGTGGAATGCCGACAATTCCTGCACGGATTCATCCTAAAGCCTCGTTACGGTTCCCGTGTAACGAACCGAAAGGCGAGTAACGTGAGTAACTTTAGTTCGTATGACGACGGATTGATTGAGGCAGATTTCGAGGGCGCCTCTGTGTTGCAAACAACTAGGGGGAGGTGGAGGGGGTGGGGGGATTGGGGAGGCTGCCGTGGCAGATGGGGGGGGATCTGCAGGACCCTGTCGGTGCTGGTCGGGGTTCGTGGCTGCGGATTCGGGTCTCGTTCGAGCCGGTTTCTAACGGTTAAGTTAGCAGGCGGCAGACATCGCGGGGTCCCCGCGACGTCTGTCTGCAGCGTTAGCCACCCAAACTCGAGTGCTGTGTGTGTCTGTGTCTGGGGTTCAGGGAAGAAAAACTCGGGTCCAAACAAAGCCCCCCTCCTAAATAAGTCCCAACAAAATCCTCCTCGACTCCTGTTCCGTCCTGCTGGTGTTTGGTCAACATGTCACCTTAAATCAGAACCTGACCCAGCAAACAACAAAAAATAGTTTGGCTCCAAACGCTGAAACGAGTCAAACAATCATTGTTAATTGAGATGGCCCTTGTATTTATTAAATCAAAAACGTTTTGTCTTAAATTCTACAGATGGATTTTTGGAAAGAATTAGCATGGAGGTTTCATTTCATTTATAGTACCAGGCACCTTTTGTAATAACTATCTGTTATCAACATAGTCAATAAAGGCTAACTTTATGCCCAGATAAAATCTCACGAAATATTATTTGTAAATACATTTACTTCCATGCTTCCTGCTATTTTGTTGTAATATTGATAGCTTGTTTCTGGAATCACAAATACAGTGTTAGAAGTTAGTAACTCCCAATGAAAAATATATATTTTCTACACACACAAAATAAATAAATAAATAAATCTGAAAATCCTAAAGTTTTATGACATTTTCAGTTCAGAAAATTTTTTTACCTTCAAGTCAACAAAAGGATGCATCATTTTATAAAACAAACTAAGCACTAATCAGTCATTTTAAAGCTAAATGTTGGAGATATCTTTGAGATCATTTATTCATCTAGCTAAGGTTCAGAACTCCGTACAGCATTTTGTCCACAGCAGTTTATGTTGCAGTGAAAAAGGCTCCTTGTGAAACAAGCCTGCATAAAGGAGTGGATTCTCCTGACTGCCTTTATGCGTGTTATAGCCCTGTAGAACGAATGGGCTATGTTTTTATGGTGCTTGGTACTGGCTAGACATGGCTGGCTAGTCGTTTCCTATTTCCAATTTCTATCAGACCTTTAGGATAATACACTCTTATTTTGTACAAACATACACACTATTATTATACTATTTTTTTTTATTTGCATATATTATGTTGCCTAAACAAATTCTTGACCTAGTTTTCTTTAAATATTAGAGGACACAGACTAGGATTATATTTATCCTTGCATATGAATCTGTTTAACATTACAAAGGAGCAAATTAGCCTGATTTTTGTTTAATGAGGGATTTGTCATTTTTGGTAAATATTTGTGGATTATTGTGTGGATTAAAAGCGCAATTGAAAAATGGCAAATCTCCAATTTACGACACTTTCATCTAAATAATACTACGTAATTTCTGAATTGAAGCTTATATTTTGAGTAACGTTTAGGATTTTATGCCATTTGTACAAAATGGTTTATTTTAATGAAACACAGCCGTGTCTGTGAAGGAAAGGATGGCAGTAAAGGAAATATAATAGTTTTAGGAGATGTTCTTTTTTTGTTAATGTGACTTTTTTTCATAACATAGAAGACGAATGCAGCTTTTGGAGTAGCCTAAGTGTCTTAATATTTAAATCATTAGCATGTGTTTTTACACATACTGTGTTTTTATGGTTCCCCTTTTTGTCCTGCTCATGTTTTGGCACATTTAACCATCTATACAGCCCAACAAAACTATCTTGGTGTCATTCCTTCAGCGCTGTTTTATTGTTAGCCTGTCCTTAATGTTTACTTGATCATTTGTTTTTGGGTTTTAGTTTTTTATTTTTATATGAAAAATACAAATCACGTTAAAGAAAACCTAAATAAATCCAAACATAACAAAAAAGAGCAGTTAGAAGACAAATCATTTAAAACACAGCACTGTCCATAAATTCTGTTTTATCTAAATACATAGTCGATTGTTTCTCTGCCATGATGTGGGATTTTGCAGATGATGAACAGCCAGTGTTATACAGACACAAATACATTCCATAGAAGTACCAGTTTATACAAATTTAGCACTAAAAAGTACCATAAAATAAGTATCCTCTTGGAAGAAATCTTCTTTCAACTGGTGTTTGCTTGTAGATGACACAGCTGTAGTATGTCTCATCCGTTTGGGCTTCACATTGGCTAACCTCTCATGCACATATTTGTTTTTGCTACACGAGCGAACCAGTAGAACTGTACTCCTGTCTCACAGCTTCTAGTTTCTAATTGGTATTCTCACGTCAAACAAAGAGAGAGATGAGGAAAAAAGTCTGGTGGCTGTGCTTTAAGATGCATGCCCTCTTGCCATTGAGCCTCTCTGTATATATATTCTTTCACAAAGGCAAAAATTGCTTCCCAGGATAAATAATCCTTTTGTTTTGCTTGTTCTGCGCAGTCGCCTATATGGCAGGTGAGAAATTTTCAGTTAAAAAAAGTGCTTATGTAAACTTCCTCTGCCATCAAAGTTTTCCATTTATGAGGATTCTGGACAATATGCAATTCTCAGACAAAGAGAAGTACTTGCAATTATACAAATACTAAGTATTGCATGTTATAATCCTCGGATCATGCCGTGGTTGATGAGATTTTTCCTTTTTTATTGTCTTTACAGTGGTATTGCTTTAGTAAGCTAATCAGTTTAAGCTGCACCACCACAGTGGAAAATACTGCACTGCCGTGGTCGTTTACTCCTTTCTACACTTGGTCCTGTCTCTGGCTTCTCACCCAGGCCTGGTCCTGGTCTGCAGTGTGTGTGTCTATGATTTCATTGTTAATTGCTCCAGGCTCTCGGGCCGTTCTGTTGGTTTATGTTTTACCCCTCTCCCCATTTCCTGCTACCTCTCCTCACTTCATCCTTCTTTCCCTTGTCATTTAGTTTCTACCCCGCCTTCTGTGTAATGTCAGGATTTGCTGAGTATGGCAAAAGTGACTTGGACATTTATGGGCAGAGTTTTGGGCTAAGCGCTGCAGAGTGTTTTTCTACCCTTGTTTGTTTAGCTTTGCTGCTATTAGAGTGCCTTTGTTCCAAAATGGCCACTTCTCAGGGTAATCAGTTTCTCGGTATCGTTTCTCTGGTGGGCAGAACATAGGTATACCACACTACCAGTGTGTACATGTATGATTGGGGTGATGGCTGCCTCCCAGCACCATCCAATTAGACGGTGTGCACACTCAAAATCGTGTTCAACAGCTGTTGAACAAGCGTGGTAAAAGTTTGCGTGTGCGTACATGCTTTTTTCTGTGTGTGGTTGTGCAAGAAATCATATCATGATGATTCAGTCTTATCACCTCCCTTCTTCCTCTGAAATATCACTACCACCAATGACCACCTTGGTTTAGACATATGCTCATGTTAGTGAATATTCCTGCTTGTTTAGTCTATACAACAGTAAGGATCAACTAAGGATTTTGGTACAGTAATAGTTGTGTCAGCCAATTTGTCATTATTTTCTTCCAATCCCATCAATGGCTTTCAATGGAGTTATTGTGCCCACTATCAAGCTGGCTGTAGTGGATGCATTGTTGTTGCGGGGAGCAGACAACCGTGAGGTGTGTTTGAACAAGGAAAAGGAGTACAGAGGCCCAGTTCATCCCGTAGGCTGTGAAAATGAATGGGAGGGTTCACATTTTCTCCATTGTTCTGTTGCTCTGTCTAATTTTTTTTTGGACAGATTTTTGCATAGTTGTGTGCCGCTTTCAAGTCTGTTGGTGTGTAAACTCACAACATGTGATGTCAAGAGCGTACAGGTTACATGACCAGATCCGCAGCCGTAACTGATCGTCTGTCTTTTTACTGTCAAGTCTTCCATGTGAATGGCTAATGAGCACGCGTGTGTTTGGAAACAGCCGGAGGTTGACTTCACAACTACCTACTATCTCACCCACTGTGTATGCTTCTCTGCTGGTGATGTCTTTTCCACATCACTGCATTTTCAAATGTGTACCCCCATCGTTCCAGCTCAGCTGCGTTACGGTCTCTGCTCTTTTGTCTGATTTTTTTGTCTTTTCTCTCCGAATCATTTTTTAAAACAAACGCACAGTGAGAAGATGTGAAAGCCAGAAAGAGAGGGAAGAGGCCTTTTGAACAGACCACCTACACTTGGTTTAAAGCTTTTTGCTGGGATTAAGTGGAAAAATGAGTGGAGTACAGGTCAATTACTGGCAAAAGTTTTTTTGTGCTTGGGTATTGTAAGATCTGCAATATCAGAAAATTAAGAAATGCATGTTTTGAGTTATATAAACTGAAATGGAATACTGATGTTTAATGTAAACCAAAATTAAGAACTTATATTTTGATAAAAGAAAGTTTTAGTACAGAACTTTATGTTAAACATAATCTGAGTAGAGGTCAGAGGTCTGCGTGTGCCCAGTTTAGATGTGGTATTCTGCCTCTAGCTTTAGAGACGGCGATTCCACTCTGTCCCTGAAGAGAACTGTGTTTGTACTAGGTCTGCACAATATACCGCAAATTTATCGCTATCGCAAAATCCACCTCTGCAATATGCATATCGCAAAAGACGACAAATATCACAATAAATCATAAACCTTAAATGTGTTAAAACAATCTAATGGCAGCTTGAACCATTTAACGAATCAAAGAAATCCCTTCATGCATTTTACCAATTGGATGGATGCCTTCACGTTGTTGACTAATCTGATGGAGCCCTATTGTGTTAGATGTTTGTCACCTATGTCGACGAGGGGCATTTGGAGTATAATTTTCAAACTGTTGCAATGAAATGGGAATGGTTATTTGGTTATTTTGCTATTTGTTTATATACCGCAAATTATATCGTTATCGCAATATTAGTCTCTAATATCGCATATCGTGAGTTTTCCTCATATCGTGCAGCCCTGGTTTGTACCCTCTGTCACCTAAATGAAACAGAAAATGAATGCCATTTTTTTGTATTACTGTCCCATCTATCACGATCTGAGAAGTGAATTGTTCCCTTTTTTTTTTGATTGATAAGTCAGATGAAGACAAATTGAAACATTTGTTTAAGTTTAATGTGTTTAAAACAGCAAAAGTTTTGTTGAAAATTTGGGAACGCTATAAGACATTTTATTCAAAATGATGAAAACCTGTCTGTCTATTGTTTTGTGTCTTTGGAAGTCCACGTGGGCTGGGCACCTTTGGTACTCGACACTACAATAAATAAAAATAAAAAATCAACAATGTTGAGTGGTATATAGAGTATGTTGACCATCGGTGTTAATCTGTAAGAGGAATGCAAACAAATATGAGTTTAAGCTATCAAAGCTGTACAGTCATTTTCTTAGTGGCCTTGGTCATTGCCTAGTGGGCAATGACTGCCCAATAGTCATCTTCTCAGTGACTTTGTGGAACAGTGTTCAATCTAAAATAAGGTTCACTTCCACTGATGGGTCATATCATAGACTGATGTGTCAACCAGGTAAACTTTAAGTCCCATTTTTGTCAGTGGTGGGAATTGTTGAATCACCAGTTAGTTCCAGAGCATTGACTTCAGTTTGCCATTATGTTACTGGATGGATGGAGTGCAGACAGCAAATATCTAGAGGCAGCAAGACTTTAGTTTATGGTTACATGATGACTGTGTATTGGTTGGTGATACTTTAGCAGGAATGAGTGACTATAGAGAGCATACTGCATATGTTTGTGAGCAGAGCTGCATACTGTTGGGTCAAAAATACATCTGGACTATATTTATCTACCGCAGGGGTCACCAACCTTTTTAAAACTGAGGGCTACTTCATGGGCACTAATTGGTATGAAGGGCGCCACAGGACCTGTTTACTAGAAACCTCCTAGCCCCCCCGCACACACACACACAAGCACAATTTGAGGACATCCTTTTGTGTGCCCTATTTTTAGGGTCCTGTGTGTGTCTTTGGACCTGTGTGTGTCTTTGGTCCTGTGTGTGTCTCTGGTCCTGTGTGTGTCTTTGGACCTGTGTATGTCTTTGGACCTGTGTATGTCTTTGGTCCTGTGTTTGTGTCTTTAGTCCTGTGTTTGTGTCTTTGTTCCTGTGTGTGTCTCTGGTCCTGTGTGTGTCTTAGGTTCTGTGTGTGTCTTTGGACCTGTGTGTGTCTTTGGTCCTGTGTGTGTATCTGGTCCTGTGTTTGTGTCTTTGGTCCTGTGTTTGTGTCTCTGGTCCTGTGTGTGTCTTTTGTCCTGTGTGTGTCTCTGGTCCTGTGTGTGTCTTTGGACCTGTGTATGTCTCTGGTCCTGTGTGTGTCTTTGGACCTGTGTATGTCTTTGGTCCTGTGTGTATCTTTGGTCCTGTGTGTGTCTCTGGTCCTGTGTTTGTATCTTTGGTCCTGTGTGTGTCTTTGGTCTTGTGTGTGTCTTTGGTCCTGTGTGTGTCTCTGGCCCTGTGTCTGTCTCTGGTCCTGTGTTTGTATCTTTGGTCCTGTGTGTGTCTTTGGTCCTCTGTTTGTGTCTTTGGTCCTGTGTGTGTCTTTGGACCTGTGTGTGTCTTTGGACCTGTGTGTGTCTCTGGTCCTGTGTTTGTGTCTTTGGACCTGTGTATGTCTTTGGTCCTGTGTGTGTCTCTGGTCCAGTGTTTGTGTCTTTGGTCCTGTGTGTCTCTGGTCCTGTGTTTGTGTCTTTAGTCCTGTGTGTGTGTCTTTGGTCCTGTGTGTGTGTGTCTGGTCCTGTGTGTGTCTCTGGTCCTGTGTGTGTCTCTGGTCCTGTGTTTGTGTCTTTGGTCCTGTGTGTCTCTGGTCCTGTGTTTGTGTCTTTGGTCCTGTGTGTCTCTGGTCCTGTGTTTGTGTCTTTGGTCCTGTGTGTCTCTGGTCCTGTGTTTGTGTCTTTAGTCCTGTGTGTGTGTCTTTGGTCCTGTGTGTTTGTGTCTTTGGACCTGTGTATGTCTTTGGTCCTGTGTGTGTCTCTGGTCCTGTGTTTGTGTCTTTGGTCCTGTGTGTCTCTGGTCCTGTGTTTGTGTCTTTAGTCCTGTGTGTGTGTCTCTGGTCCTGTGTTTGTGTCTTTAGTCCTGTGTGTGTGTCTTTGGTCCTGTGTGTGTGTGTCTGGTCCTGTGTGTGTCTCTGGTCCTGTGTGTGTCTTTGGTCCTGTGTGAGTCCTTGATCCTGTGTTTGTGTCTTTGGTTCTGTGTGTGTCTCTGGTTCCAATAAGGAACTTCAAGGCCAAGTTGAATGGAAAACATGTAGGACACTGGCCCTTTAGGCCTGGAATTGGACACCCCTGCACTAGAGGTAAGATCGGGCCTGAAAAATCCGGCCCGATCCGACACAGGCCCGCGGGCATTAAAGCCGAACTCGGACCGAACCCGACCAATTAACTTGATTTGCAGGACCGAGCCTGAAGCAAACCCGAAATTTCAATTTAACCCATAGGATTTTTAGCAGAAAAAAAATCGCCAGATTTCTTAAAGGTAAAATAATCTATATATTTTTATGATCATAAAAGTTATTTCATGATCAAGGTAACCGTTCTGACAAACAGGATTAATAAAGAGCTGTTTGACAACCGCCCGCCTAAGGAGCTTCTTTGCAGACATTACAATATATTTATTAAAAAAGTCAGCGAGAGAGAAGCCCGGCCCGACCCGATCCGAACGTAATGACTGTCATTTAGAGCCCGACCCGGCCCGAAATTCGGCTGGCTTGGACTCGGGCTTAAGATCTTACCTCTACCCTGCACTATCCTCTTACTTGGTGGCGGCCCCACTGGACATGTCCAAATCTGCTCCCCGTGCCCCATGCAAAGCACAGCACCGGTTTGTCAAGAACGACTCTCACATAAGTTAGTGGACAATCATATCAGTCCGTCTATTTTGTACACACCCACCACCAGCCAAACAGCATTAACCTCACTTCTACTAACAGCTTCCTCACTTATGGTGAGCGATTTAACACAACCAAGATTCCCCACTTCCCATGAGTCTTAAAAGCTGAAGGCGGGGCTAACCCCCAGATCGCCACAATATGTTGATTTGCTGTATGAGCAGTGCTATTTTTGGAGCATTCCCGTTAAATGATATTTACCCTTCCAATCATTTTTTACATTCTGGCTTTAACTGGGACAGTGATCTTTGTGTATTTTGTGGAAATGATGTAGAAACTGTGGAACATCTTTTCTTTGAATGTTTTCATGCAAAAGAGTTTTGGTCTTCTTTTCATAATTGGCTCCAATCCCAAAATATCATCATTAACCCTTTAAATTGGAATACAATAAAATTCCATTACAATTAATTGACACAAATCTGGACTTTCTGATTAATGTATTGATTGTAAAGCATTTCATTCATACTTGTGAATTCTTAAAGGTGAAACCTCACATTAATGGATTACTCAACTGTCTCAACCTAATCTCTAAATCTTTACATTACATGAATCATAAGAATGCACAGACATTGTGTAATTTATTTGATTTATTTAAACTTTTGTAATAGACCCTTTTTTTATTGATTAATTTTTAAATTATATTTGTTTCCTTATTCTTATTGTTTTGTCTACCTTTATCTCAGAATTGATATTGTTGTTATTGACAGAAATGCTGTGATTGTTTGTTGAATATTTGCTTCAATAAAAAAAAAAATTAAAAAAAAAAAAAAGTTTTTTTGGGTGCATTCCCTGCGGGCGCCACAAGGGGTGCTCGCGGGCGCACTGGCGCCCGCGGGCACAGGGTTGGTGACCCCTGATCTACCGTATTTTCCGGACTATAAGTCGCTGCGGAGTATAAGTCGCACCCCTTGCCAAACTATGAAAAAAAGGGCGACTTATAGTCCGGAAAATACGGTAAATGCAAAGATGCATATTTGAAATTTAGCAGACAGGAAATATGGAGAGAAAGGGATAGAGAAAAAGAGAATCTGCTCAATTTTTCAATTGATAACTGCATTTACCTTGTGGGTAACTCGTTATCTAACGCAGTGTTTTTCAACCTTTTCTGAGCCACGGCACACTTTAACCTTAAAAAAAAATCCCGAGGCACACCAGCATCCAAAAAAAACAAAAATAAAAAAGGAGAAACTCAGTCTGTATTGATCTACAGCCCCTCCACAATCTCACATGATTTTTTGAGATAATTGTGGCAGAAAAAGCTGAAAGCTGTTTTTCTAAAAGATGTAATAACAGTTAAGTTAGAAGATTTAAAAACAGTTTGAGGTGTGTTCGTTGGGTTCAAGACGTTTAACAACAGATCTCATTGTGCGCTGTCGCTTTACCCCAATGCATCACGGGAGATGTAGTGCATAAAACGGCCGGAGATCGCGTCTCTGAGCTTCATTGTTTTGTTCACTTGTTCCACTGTCTGACAACGGATTCTGTGGAAAGCTACACCGCTAAAGACAAGCTTTAGCTGGTATTTTTGTTAGAACTGAGAGACTTTATGAGCTAAATCGGGACAAGGAAGTTGAGACTTTAACCACTTCTGATTGGTCAGACAGATGACATGTGATAAAGCCCCCCAAGAATGATTTGTGGAGACAGTTAAAGGGGCGGGACTTTTCCAAAATACTTCCGAATTTGCAGCTTAATCGCTGTACCGTCATTCTTATCAAAATGTTTTTAATAAAACAAAATAAATGCAAAGAAAAAGTATTTAACGATCTTTCATATTCCTAACTACTCAGTGTTTTATCAGGGCCTGTATGGATGAACACAGAGCTGATATCCTGGAGATGGGGAATGTTTTAGATCAGTGAATGAGGGTAATTTCCCATGGCACACCTGACCATCTCCCATGGCACACTAGTGAACTGGTTGAAAAACACTGATCTAACGAATGCTACAGAAACATCCCTAGTGGGACCTGTAGGCAAATCAAAACAGCTAAGCTGTGATGTTTAGACTTTGGTATCACACTTTTAGTGCTTCTCAGTACTTTGACCTGTTTGACCTGTTTAGAGAATAACGGAAGGTGCTTCACATATAAACGTTTATACAAATTTCACTAGTTTTATTGACAGAAAAAGCCAGAGGTTGTGATTTCTTTTATTTCCCTGAAATGTCATTTTAAATAAAACATTTATATAAATGAAAATATGTAGTTTGTCAGGATGCTTTCTTGAGGTAAATGTAGACTTGTATTAATGTGTGAACACATCATTTTGAAATATTCTAAATTACTAACAGAACCTTGTCTGGTCATTAAAAAAGAAGCCCATTACATAATACTATTTATCACTAAACAAAAACTATACTAATATCCAGAAGCAGCTTTTAAAAATCAACCCAGCACATTCTCCTGGGATCTCCTTTATAAATATTTGTTTAAAAAAAGCTTGTACTTTAAAATGTTCCCATTAATGGAGGTAATGCCATTTTTTAATGGAGGAAGTGAACTATCATTCATCTCTTTGTCCATTCCTGCTTTTACATGCTGGCAGCTTCCCTCTCCTTGTTCTGATGTAATAATTAACCCCCAATCAAAAAGCCACGGTTTGTCAGTTTTCGAAAGGCTCTTTGGTTGGAAAACAGAGGATGACAGGTAATTGAAATGCTGAGTCACGGTTCCTGTCATTGTGGTTTTTTGGGTTTTCGACCGCACAAGATGCATTTCATCATTTCCCATGGTTGGAGTAAAATGAACCACCATCACAATGAACTGGATAAGAAAAAAATCCCCAATTTTTACATAACTTCTGAAACTACATCAGCAAAAAGTGTCATTGTGGTTTTAAGGTCAACAACTGAAAGTAGTTGAAGAGTGTAACTTGTTTTGCCGCACAATGCAACAGCTAAAAATAAGTCAAAGTGGTTTCTCCAGACAGTGGTGGTGCAACATTGGCACACCAGAGGTGGTTAACCATCTGTATAATTTTTACCTCAAATCAGTGTCCATTCAGAGAGGAATGTGCCATTGAAGTTGTGTAATAACAAAAAGAACTTGATGACAAAGGACACAAAATTATGCTGGAGCTCGAGAGAATACGAACAAGAAATGGAAAAAAAAAAATAGAGAATTGGATAATGGACAATTACTGTAATTGTGTCATAGTTTTGTGCAGCAGAGACATCTATTTGCTCAAGTCACACTTTATTTTTCATTGGTTTGTTAGAATCTCTTCCCTTGACCTAAGGGTCAGACCCAGCCTTTCTAAATGTCTGTGTTTGAGATTAATGTTATTAGTGATAAAAACTCAGTTGTAGTTTTCAGATAGTCTTGTGGCGCTACAATGTAACAACATGCCAAAGGCTTTTCTTTTGTGGACAAGACTGGGCTGTAGTAAAATAATTGCTAACAGTCTAAGTGCTTTTCGGTATGGCTGGACCTCCCTGTCCTCTCCAATGTCCTGTCACATCTTGGCTATATTTAGGAAGCACAGTCTCTGGGCTGCCTTTGCCCTCGCCTTGGATCTGACAGGCCTTTTATTCATGTGCATGCATGTCTGCCTGTCTATGTCTGTTTTCACTGAGAGAAGATTTTCAAATGACTTGCCTCTTGTTTACTGCAAGCCAAAAGAATGATCTTGCATATTGCTTCGAGGCAGATGTGCTAAAAAGACACAACACAGCATTCTGTTGAGCGAAAAAAGCCTGACATTGATTTCCAATGTTGGGAATTTAAATAAAGGTCTTCTTCTGCACAATTTCTTTTTCTCAATTTCAATTTATGACAATTTGAGAAATATTTTATAAAAATGTAATCATTGTTTTCCTATTCACCAGTGAGCTTATTTACATAATACCCCAAAATCCGATAACTGGTAGAAATCTGATGACTGCAACATTAAAGCTGTAGTCATAAGTCCCTTTAGGTCACCGTCTGACAGCATCACCTGTACATCATAAGTGTTTGCAACTTCCATTAACCTTACAAATATTTCACAATACACTTAACACATATATGACAATTGTACATTTCGTTTTCATGACGTCCCTTGAGGTGGTCATACAAGCCTTAATGGAGCTGTAAGACACACCTGCGCTCTTCTTAAGGTGCGGCCGCTCTTCTCTACGACCCTCCACGGTACCGGACAACCCAAAAACCTGCAGCACCCGTACAGGTCTTAGAATTTAGATATGACTGGCATTTCAGAATTCCAATAACCCCAAACCCCTGGTTGATAGGCCGTCACAATAAATTGCAAATTCATCATTATCGCAAAATCCAGTCGTGTAATAAGCATATCGCAAAAGTCGGCAGAAATTTTGAAAAATGGTTACCTTAAATGTGCTAAAACAATCTTATGTCAGCTTGAAGTATTTAACTAATCAAAAAAATCCCTTTTTGTATTTGACCAATCGGATGGAACTCTTTTATGTTAGATGCTCGCCTCCTATGTAGACGAGGAGTACATTTGGAGTGTAATTTACGTTATGTTGACTCTTATTTAAATTAAACAGCTGCAGTAAAATGGAAATAATAAATTAAGTTGTTTTGCTGTTTGTTCATGTATCACAAGTATTGTGAGTTTTCCTCACATCGTGCAGCCCCACTGGTTGGTATCTTTTAGTCCTGTTTTTTTATTTCTATCATTTTGCATGGATGTAGGGACTCTGAGACTTTCTGTATTTGATTCTCATGGTTCAGTTTTGACTTGGGGCTTTCTTTCTAGGGTTATAGATCTGCAACATAGGTTAGCTTCTGCTCTCCTCTGTTACTCTTTTGTTATTTATTTATTTGTAAGAAATTGAGCAAAATTTCTCAGAATCTAACAATTTACCCAAAGATTTCTCTGCATGCATTCATAATGGTAGAACTTAATGTAGTACCAACAAAAGAGACAGTACACTGCCTTCTGTTTTGGTATGCTTAGCATGCCTGCTGTAAGGTGCGTTGTGAAGAGCCCTCACTACTGTTGCAGCTTCTGTCTCACACGTTTGCTGAAGGGTTGATTGATTTGATCTTAAAGCAACTCCAAGCCTATATGTGCAGATTTACTGCTATGAATTTGTGTGTTTTCCTAACATAAGAAGGACTATTTGTTCTTCTTTTTGCTCACACAGCTGAAATTAACAATAGTGCGTATTAAGGTTAATGACTATTTTGGTTGTGGATGAGTATCTGCAACTTTTTTGTACTTGTCATCCTACAAAAAGTTTTTAAAATATCGCTTTGAAAATACCTATATTTAACCATTTATATTCTCTGACTGGGGTATTATTTTTTTAGTTGAAACCAAATGGGTCCACACAAGTTTGTTTGCATTTTAGTGTTTCTGTCTTTGTTGATCCTCAAGAGACCCTGAACTCTTTTTTTCGTAGTTTCAGAGACCTTGACAAATTGATTACTTTATTTTATTCTGCTTTACTATAAGCCAGAAATCTCTTTTGTTTGCATCATGTTCAAACCCCTGCTGTCCGTCTCCTCACTGCTTTCAAAAGGTGAGACTGCATGGCCCCAACTCTTGCCTCTCTATATGGGACCTGTGTCAGTTTTAGATTTTAAACGGACATTCTTGTATTTGTTTTCAGAGCCCTTCATGGTTTTACTCTTGCATGCATTTCAGTGGTTTTAACAGCCTACCCCTCCTAATAGCCCTTGAACAGGAGCTCCCGGTCATTCCTCAGAGGGTAGCCCATGTGTTCACGGCTGCTGCTTACTGTGGACCCAGACAAGGAGAAACTGGAATAATCTTTAGATATACGATGTAACTAAAAATCACCTGCGCTCCCCTCAAGTCTGCAGTTTACCTTGTTGCTGGCATGTAAAACTTAAAAGGAGAGTCTGTTCATGATGGTCCTGTTGAGTTTATTTTTTGGGGAAAGTAACGGCTAAAATGCCTTTATACAACTGAATCGGGCTTTTTAACCAGTTGTCCTGATACTTCCAGTGTTTTGTTGGATTTTACAAAGCCAAGCAAACCTTTAAAACATGAGTTAAAAGTGCGTTAATGAAGCTCTGTCATTTAGTTATTCGAATAACTGCAGGAAGCTTAGGCTCTGCTGTACTACGGTTGCAAAACTAATATTGTTTTTGTAACTTTAATAGTGTTGACTTTCTGCATAATCTAGTGTTTGTTTAGAAAACGCTCCTTTGATACAAACAGAAACCCGCTGGATGCAGGTTTTCATCAGTATAAATAGATTTAAGACAAACAGCCCGCATCTTTAACTCATGTTTCCTATACAAGATCCCTTTTTATAAAGGTTTGCATTAAGGAGTGGAGGTTGTCAATAGAGGAGGAGGAGGTTGCAGCACAAATACCAAATACTCCAGCTCTTAAAATTCAGGAAGAAGTTCCTGTTTCTTCTTAAGTTTGTTTTCCATTTTTGATGGATTTGAATATATGAACGTGTGCCCCCTTTTATACAGCTTCAAAAACCTTGAAATATTTGCCTTGAAACGCCACGGTTCAGTTCTTATCCATCAGTCCTGCCTGTCACTCAGTACACATAGGATGCATTCATGTAAATGCATATGAAAACACGGATTCAGTCAAAACCGACACATTTCTTTCACGCTTAACACGCCATCAGCCTTTGCCCTTTCTCTATTTCATTAGTCCTTTCATTGCTGCACGTTTGCTCATGGTCACTGGGTCAAGAGTGTTTGCAGAAATGCAGTCACTCACCACCCTAAAGGTGTGAGCTCTCTGTTCAAGTTGTATCTGTGCTTGTTTGCTCCCCAATCACGCCAACTTCTGCAGAGATGCCTGAGATTCTTTGGCACGCCCTGAACATTCCTCCCTCCTTTACTTTCTGTTGTGGTCATTTGTTCCACCCATGCAAACCACAACAGTGCAACATGATATCTTTAGCTGTATGTTGACATCACATTGAGGCATTCCTTTATGTACTTTAAACTTTGTCTGACCTTTATCGCTATAATCTGGTGCTACCTTATAGATATGGTATAAAAGTGTCTGCAAGTTTAAGCTATAGTTTTATTTGAGGGAAACACCCAAGTATGTGTGTTTGCCTGTACACAAGTAGGTTTGTTTAGACTGAAGGCTCAGTCAGAGTGTTACTTTGTCTCAGTCATTTCCAGCTATTGACTGAGTAAGGATACCCCCCCATCTCTCTCTCCCTTAAACATCCGCTGAAACCATGGAAGCAGTTTCATGATGGGTTAGTTTTCTCCTCAGCTTCCTCTTTGTTTTTATGGAAAAAACACAAGGAAGCACACAGTGATTCATTACAGTGCAGATGGTCCTGATTGAGCCTATCGTCAGTTGTCTGTCCCCTGTCTTCATATGCATGATGTCGATGTTTCTTCTTTTTTGTCACTTGCATCAGTTTAGTCAACCTACCCTTTTCTGTCTCAATAAACTTCAAAGAAGGAAGTTCTGTGCACTGACGAAGAGGAAGGACGTCAAACAAATTGGTCAAGCGAGCACCTACGCTTTTGTTAATCACATTGGTAATAATTGCTGTTTAACTACTAAAAGCAAATTAAGTAGTTGCAACAAGTTTATACTGTTTGGCTTTTTTTCTCTTAATGTCAAATGTCTTCAACTTTCCTCTGCTCTGAAAGTAAAAGTGAAGTGCAAAAGAACAAAGAAGATATTTAAAAAATTAACATCTCGCGTTTACTTTCATTATATCCCTTCTTCTGCTGTCTTTGTTTAAGTTGTCTGACTCTTAAGTGACGATCACACCACCCTCGACAATGCTCCTTCAAGCAGCTATTTGCACCACTTGGACTTTTTGCACCAAGCCTCTTCCAAAAAAAAAAGCAAAAAAAAAAAAGAAGACGCCCCTCCTTGTTTGTTTCATTGTAAACACAATGGGCTGAACGCATTTGACGCACATTCAAAAACGAGCTAAAATCCTGGTGAGAACGAAGCATCAGGAAGAAAAAGACAGCATTTCTGCAATAGGGACAGAAAAAGGAGGAAAAATGTGTCAAGAAACGGAATAGAACTCCAAATGAATCAGCAGAGAATCTGTAATGACAAAGAAAGACGAGTGTGGGCAGACGTCCACTTGGCATAAAGAGTTCAAACCCAGCCTTTCCTCACTGAGTGCTGATTCTAAAAAGTGATGAAGGCATGTAAAAGGAAACATTGATACAGAGAAAGAAACTTTGTTTTTACAGGTGGTAACTAAATCCTTTTTGGTTGTCCAATCTTACCGGTATATCTAAAAAAAGAAAAAAAATCTCATCACGGTATGTTTCTAATAATAATAATCCAAATGCACATCTTTTTAGGCTAAAGATATGCCGTATTATTTACTCTTCAGACCGTATTTTATTCATTTACATTCAAACATATTTACTTCAACAGTAACATAATAACTCATCTCAAAAATATTGTGTGCTGACATTTAATGAAATGCCATGCTGGTTTAGGATAACAACCCGATCTAAAGGAATGTCTTTAGTCTAAATGGCAAGTTCATATCTATCATGTTTGTGATGACAGTAAAAAAAAATAATGTATTCAAATGAATCAAGCTGTTCTTTTAGGTCTAAGAGATAATGTAACTAGGGGAAAATAAATGCACTATAGGTTAACATTTCTCAGATGTTTTGGTGGTAGAGGTTTTTATCATTTCTGTGCCTAAATGTAATGCTGCACATATTTTTGCTTTGTGATTGTCAACAAAAATAGCTAACAGACTTTGCAGACTGCCTGTCATTCTAACTTATGCTAAGGAAGTTTCGCTGCTTACTACTGTTGTCTACCACATGTCTCTCTCTGTGGGATGGTGCCGGCCCCGCCCATGACGAGGCTCTTTAATTATGCCTCGATACCCTTATCTGCAGCACAAGACTGCAGAGATCCCCTCAGTGTGTTAAGGCCCTAAAAACAGCAGTTCAGTTTGGAAATGTAGATTCATTTGGGTGAAAAGTTTCACTTTTATATTAAACCTTAGTCACTAAAACAACCATAGCTTCACACACGTATGAATAGTTGGTTTGTCTTTGCATTTATATATTTTTTCTTGTAGAAAATAGTCAGAACATGATCAATTTGTGTTGTTTTTGTTGCTTTGTTTCATTCTCGGCTCACAATAGGACCTTTTCAGATCATTTCACCAGATTGTCTTCATTCTTTCAGCAATAAACTATTAAAAAAAAGTAACATGTCATTAGAGAAAACGTTTACTGCACACGCCTTGTCGTATGTTTTCCCCTCTACTTTCTCACACAAAGATTTAAGCATATATTCTCTGGTATGCAGGCTTGTTGCAGCAAGATTTCGAGAACCAAGTGAGCCTTGTAATTTTAATCCTAGTCTGTGTGAAGATGGATTGCTGCAGTGGCCTGTTACAGTCTTATTTGGGATGTTATCCCTCCTCCTGATGTTACATCACCAAACAGTAACCATTACAGAATAAACTGTCGTGTTTTTTTTTGCATTTTTCTTCAAATACATTTTCAAGCAGAATAGTTTGCTTTCACTCAAATCTGTTTTTTTTTTTCGAGTTCTAAACATTTTTTTATATCTTGAAAAGACTCTGTATGCGGACTTTATAGCATTATAACTGTGTACATTATTAATTGAAGTTGTATTGCAGTCAGAAAGCTGGAATAGATGAATTTCTAGATTTGTTTGAACAATTGTAACATAATTGGCTTGGAGCATAAGATGTCCTTACTGACTGGAAAGTGGTGGTTGAAAAAGGCTACAAGATCTGAATAAATGCATTTAGAAAGCTGGGTGCATACAGTGCAGTGAAGAGCTAAACATTAGTGACCCTAATTTAATTTGTGCAGCCATGGGTGACCGGTGTTTGCATTTTGACCTAAAAGACCCAGAACTCGGAATGGCCGGGGCCATTTTTGTTAAGGCACTAAAAGATTATTCCAGACTTGTGGCCTCTGGATTTCCCCTGAGATCTCTCGTTTCTACTGAGAGTAGATTAGGCTAATTAAATGCTGAATTCTATCTCTTGCCAGAGCAGCATTGGTGCTGCAGTGGTGGAAACAGCGTCTGTATCAAATAAAAAACATAATCTTTCAATAAAATTTGTTGCAATGCTTTATAATAAGATTCTTTAAAATTCTAGTTGTAAGCATAATTACTGTCTTTATAAACCTTTAAAGAATATTTATAAATCATTCACTAACATTTATCTAGTTGTCTTACTAATGCTTTATAAGTGTTATTCTGCTGCTTTACATGTAAGACATTTAAAAGACATTTACAAATTCTAATAAAAGTCTTCTAAATGTCTCGTAAAGACTTTACACATGCTAATACATATCTTTATAAGCAGCATATTAACACTTAAGGCATCTATCGTAAGACATCTATAAATGCTAATTAATGATATATAATTGTCTTATAAAGGCTTATAAAGACATTACTAATGCTTGTTAATGTCCTCCAACTAGATTATTAAGCAACCTTATTATAAAAGCTTACCAGATTAGGTTTTGTGTGCATGTTATTCATTAATTAGCCATATTTAATATAGATATATAGATAAGTGCTTTTTTTCTCTTCATTGCTACAAGTAAATGGCAGGGTTAAATGGAATTTTTTACATAATCTACAACTTTTATCAAGCCAAAGACCACAGAGATATACCAGCTTTTACAACTTGGAACTAACTACAATTTGGATTTAAAAAAAAAAGTTTTGAAGTACTCAACTCTCCCTTCCATACTGTTAGGTTTTTTTTCTGCACAAGATCACACAAGCATGTACCGGTATGTCCACTTGCATATTTTAAGATTTTAAAGTACCGGTACTTAAGATCAGATTGATTATATGTCACAAATGTGAAAGAACACAGGGATAAACACATACAACTGAGAAATTTTCAAACTAATTAATTTTTCTATTCCAGTGGTTGTTTAGTCAGTACACATACACATGGCATGTTGAAAAAACTGATAGTAATCACATAATGCATGTTACCAAGTCATGGTCATGGTTTGTTTTGTGGCTTTTTCACCTGTTGACAAAATATGATCTGGTTGATTTTAGTCATTAAATCGGAAATCCATCTGCAGCTATCTAGTTGGCAAACGCCAAACTAGACATTTTTAAAGAGGGGATTAGATTATGTTAAGTATGCAGAAGTGAAGCTTTGTTGAACCTTAAAGCCTAAGGAACTGCTTATATGGTGAAGTGACTTTCCTATGTTGACAGAGCAGATATCTTGGAATGTAGCCCTGGGCTTTTCTTGCTCACCCCAGAAAATTACATGGAAGCTGTAAAAACTGTGATAGGTGGGAGATTGTAAATGGGAAAAATTGGCACCTTTACCAACTTCTGTTATAAGACTATATACCGCAAATTAATCGTTATCGCAATATCCAGCTCTGCAATATGCATATCGCAAAAGACGGCAAAAACCGCAATAAATCGTAAACCTTAAATGTGTTAAAACAATCTTATGGCAGGTTGAGGAGTCAAATAAATCAAATAAATCCCTTTATGCATTTGACCAATCAGATGGATGCCTTCACGTTGTTGACCAATCAGATGGAGCCCTATTATGTTAGATGTTTGTCACCTATGTCGACGAGGGTCATTTGGAGTATAATTTTTAAACTGTTGCAATGAAATGGGAATTATGTTTTTGGGTGTTTTGCTCTTTGTTTATATACCGCAAATTATATCGTTATCGCAATATTAATCACCAGTATCGCATATTGTGAGCTTTCCTCATATCGTGCAGCCCTACTGTATACCGTAAGAGTTTTTATACTTTATGATTATTGTCTTTTAAATTTGTTGCAGGCCCAGAACAGATAAAATGTCTGACTCTAGTAGCTTCATTTGTATTTCATTAAAACCAACAACAACAAAAAACTTTAAAAAGGCATGTAAAGACACAAGGTGAGATGTTGTATGGGCCTCACCTTTAAATTTGATTTCCAAAACATGTGTTTTTTACATCATGTTTTTCCTCCATAAACGTCCTGCCAAGATTTTCTGTCTCCAGTTGTGACAGGATGTCCAACATGGACTCCCTCTTGTTGTTTTAATTCACCCATGAGACTGTTGGTTCACCAATTAAAAAAAAAAAGTACTATGCCTGCTAATGCAGTTTCTTTTGCTTGTAGTTATGTCTCCTGGGGTATAGAGATTGCATTCCTATATAACATGTCAGGCAAAACTCCTAAAAATAGGATAAAAAATAAGCTCCCAATAAAATGAGCTCTGCGTTCAACCTATATAAACTCACTCACCTCAAGCATTTATATTTGACAGATGTTTTAAATTATTCTTTGTCTGTATCGTTTTTTGCCTACTTTTTTTCCCACTCTTCCATTTCCTGTTGTTAATTGTGTTTCATGGTCGTTTCTCTTTGTTGCTTTTTCAGTGAGCTGTGTGTAATCGGATGAAGAAACTTTCCACTGAGCACCAGTATGGACCTCCTTGTTTTTGCTGTCCTCCACAACCCTTAATATTCTGGTTAGTAGCAACTTTAAATTGTATTCTTGCTGGGATTACTTTAAGGGGCAAAAAGGTGCATTAGTGCTTCATTCCTAACCCATTTCTGTACTTGAGAGAAATATGCACCATTGACGACTCTTTACAAGTGTTCTTGAAGTGGACTTGGTGTAAACTACTGGTAATATAAAAGACAATGAACAATAAAACATGATATTTATCACCCTCAAGCAATATGGTGTGCGCTTTTTAAAGCCTGCATAAACCCCGGCTGGCTACGGTGTTATTAGTATTTAGCAAGTGTTGTGATGAATTCTAGTCTATGTCAGCAAGATCTAGTGACAAAACATTCAGAGCCAGATAGGTCTTAATCCCCCATTTTCCCAGTGGCAAAGAGAAGTACAGTCAGCCTTAAAGCTTAGATAAAACTTAAACAAGATACTCAGACTAATCAGAGATCAGGACCCCCCATGGCAATATGTGAACTTTATAAAGACTCCTGTTGTTGGAGAAATGCATTTTTTCCTGGTTCCAATATTAAACCCTCAAAATGAATTGCTAGCTAAGCTATATTCCCTTAAAAAACAACTACTAAGATTTCGACCAAGCACTTCATTTTTGTTTTTGGAAGAAGTGAGAACTTTGACATTTGTTATTGTTTCTGAAGAAACAGATTTTTTTATTTGCAATAACGTCTAAAGCTGTGTGGTGAATAAAAATTGGACATTTATATGCAGATGATTCTTCTGCATGGAACTTTAGAAAAAGTAGAATTTCATGAGGTGTCATTTGTTTTATCAGTGTTAAAGATGGCGAGGTGTTACTATACTTTTGGGTTTTATTGTACAGATGTTTGAGCAACTGGCAGTGCATTGCACTTTTTGTCTGAAGAAGCCAAGTGTTGGATTGTTAACCTACCAATAGGGAACGTGAGCTGGGTTTAGACCATTGTGAGACTGGTTAGTTTTACCCTACTGAGGTTTTGTTGTTCTATTGGTTTATTATGTCACCGGGTTCCAGGTCTTCCAAACCCCACAGTCTCGCTACCAACTCAGGAATATCAACAAATTCTGAAATAAATAAAGGGCTCATCATCAACGACCTGCTTGACTTTACAAAAACATCAAAACCACCAGGGTAGCCATAGTTTCTTTTCATCGCACCAGAAAAACAAACCCTACTTTTTGGCTCAAACAACCCAACCTTCTTTGCAGACACTCACCATCTCTCAGTTTAATTAATTCAGTGCAACAGAGCTGCCAGTCTGCTGGTAAAGTGTCTCCAAATGATCCAAAAAAGCAGTTCCGTGTTCAGTTTTAATCAGCAAAAAAGGACACATGCCACGCAGATGTTCTGAACTTTGCACTGGATTATTTTAGCAGATGCATGAGACTCTGCACCTTTACACTTTCTAATAGAATAGCCTATTTAATAGCACTTTTGTACATAAACGTTCAGCTCTATAAAACTTACCCTGGCTCTTCCAACTAACAGACTGACTAACTGGTGTGTCTACACAACATGCAGCAAATGTTCTATTCTGCATATCCTAGTACTTGGTGGTAAAGACACAGATGTGAAGCTAAACTTTTCAGCTCTGTCATTTCACAGGGGTGGAGCAAGCCACACGATTGTGCAGGCATAACAGCCGTACACCTAGTGCTAACGCAAGTTAGAAGTTTAGCTCTTCTGTGCTCTTAAAAAAAAGTTAATTTCTAACTCTTAAGATCTATAAAGATTAATCTCTATGTTCTTTTGGTGCTTACGTTGACTCAGATTTTTTCCTTCTCATTCACTTAATTTTATGTTTTCTTTGAGTAAATAAAAGTTTGTTAAATGTAACTATGACTGATAATGTACATGTGCACTTTACAATGTTTGACTTCTACCAACTCAGTTCCTTTGGTTATTAATATCTATTAAGCTCAGGGTCTGTTTTGTTGTGGATAAACTTCTGACTGGCCTTGCAGATTTATGTGGTGTCCACGCTGTCAAAGTGAACTGAGGTTCCACATGAATGACTGTGGTTTGCAAGGGCCATCCCAAAAGAACTCAGAATTCCTTGCATTTTTCCCTCATGTACTTCCTGCTTTTCCCTCTGTGGTCTCCAGGTTTGCTGCTGAATCTACCGGATTCTCATCTGTGACAAGTACCGATCTATGACTGATCCCCCCTACAAGGTATGAAATATAAACATGAACATTTCAAATGTGCTGTAAATAACCGATTCATGTTGGGCTTTGCTGGTGAGTCTTTTAGTCTCTTTTGACCTTGACCCATCCAGCTATAGCTCATGTTGCTACGGTCACTGGGGTGAACAGATGCAGTGGTTTGAGTTGTTTTTAAGTCTTTGTGTGAACTGTGTCAGAAAAGCCTTGAGGGGACATCCAAAGCTGCACTATAATTAAGGCAAGGCAAGGCAAGTTTATTTGTATAGCACAATTCGTACACAAAGTAATTCAAGGTGCTTCACAAAACAGAAAAATGCATTAAAATCACAATACATCATAGAAATAATCAACATAAAATTTACTTTAAAAGAAAAAAAAAAAGGATTTAAAAAGAAAGGAAGGAAAGAAAAGTGCAGATAGGACTTTTCAATCATATACATGACTAAACAGAAATGTTTTAAGTCTAGATTTGAACATGAACACAGAAGAGGCCTGTCTTATGGCTTCAGGGAGGCTGTTCCAGATTTTAGCTGCAGAATATTGAAACGCTGATTCCCCTTGTTTAGTTCTGACTCTGGGAATCAACAGGAGGCCGGTCCCTGAGGTCCTCAGAGTACGAGATGGTTCATATGGCACTAACATGTCAGAGATGTACTTTGGTGCGTGGCCATGGAGAGATTTGTACACAAGCAGAGCTGCTTTGAAGTCTATTCTTTGAGGTACAGGGAGCCAGTGCAAAGACCTGAGCACAGGACTAATGTGATCATACTTCCTGGTTTTGGTCAGGACTCGAGCAGCAGCATTCTGGATGCACTGAAGCTGTTTTACAGCTCGTTTGGAGAGGCCGGTGAGCAGGCCGTTACAGTAGTCTAACCTACTGGAGACAAATGCATGAATAA
The DNA here is from genome assembly GCA_023969325.1 of Oryzias curvinotus. NCBI lineage: Eukaryota > Metazoa > Chordata > Actinopteri > Beloniformes > Adrianichthyidae > Oryzias > Oryzias curvinotus. The sequence goes on from CM043706.1 coordinate 11,346,744, forward strand.
GTATCTCCAGGTCTCGCTTTAACATTATGTTTTTGATTTTGGCAATGTTTTTCAGATGGTAAAATGCCGCTGATGTTACTGACTTGATATGGCTGTTAAAGTTCAGGTCAGAGTCCATGATTACCCCTAAATTTCTGACTTGATTTGAGGGTTTAAGAGACAAAGAATGAAGGTAGCTGCTGACACTTTCTCTTTGTTTCTGTGGGCCAAAAACAATAACTTCGGTCTTGTCTGAGTTTAGCTGGAGAAAGTTGTTCTGCATCCACGCACTGATCTGTTGGAGGCAGTGGTTGAGTGAATCCACTGGCCCATATTCACCTGCTGTCAGTGACACATAGATCTGAGTATCATCTGCATAGTTGTGATAAGAAATGTTATTACTGCGTATTAACTGCCCTAGTGGCAACATGTAGAGGTTGAACAGAAGGGGTCCCAGGATCGATCCCTGGGGCACACCACAATTCAAGCCCATGTAGTCTGAGACACAACTACCAATTTCAACAAAGTATTTCCTGTCTTCTAGATAAGACTTGAACCAACTTAGGGCAGATCCAGAGATGCCAACCCAGTCTTGGAGTCTGTGCAAAAGGATCCCATGATCAACAGTATCAAAGGCAGCGCTCAGGTCTAGCAGGATTAAGACAGATACTTTTCCATCATCAGTGTTCAGGCGGATGTCATTGGTTACCTTGATAAGGGCAGTTTCTGTGCTATGATGGGGTCTAAAACCTGACTGGAAAACATCAAATGAATTGTTTAATAAGAGAAAGTCAGTGAGCTGTTGGTAGACAACTTTTTCAAGGACTTTTCCTAAAAATGGCAGATTAGAGATAGGTCTGTAATTATTCAGTACAGTGGGATCAAGACCGCTCTTCTTCAGGAGGGGTTTAATGACTGCAGTTTTTAAGGCCTCTGGAAATATTCCAGATTGAAGAGACATGTTAACTATTTGAGTAATTGGTGGCAACACACTGTTCAGGACAGACTTTAGAAATCTAGTGGGTAACACATCAAGGCAGCATGTAGACGAGCTCAGACGGGTGATGGTCTCTTGGACAGTTTGGTCAGTGACAGGTACAAAGTGAGTCAGCTTAGAGTGAGTAGGTGGCCGTTGGATAGTTATATGTGTTGTGGAGTTGATGGCTTTTTAATGCCCTGAACCTTGTCATTGAAAAATACAGCAAACTCATTACATTTAGGTGTACAAACCAGTTCTATTGGTAGCTGGGTTGGAGGGTTAGTTAATCTGTTAACTGTTGTGAACAGGATACAAGAGTTGCTGCTGCAACTTCCAATTATTTCAGAGAAGTACCTTTCCCTTGTTCTGCATAAGATCTGGTTGTAAGCGTACAACTCCGCCTTATATATTCCATAATGAACCTGGAGTTTTGACTTAAGTGTTAGATGATACTTCAGGGCTCTCTGCTGTTCTACTGTTCTACTTTTCTTAACATCAACCATCTGCAGAGAAGTCAGTTAGGTAAGAAATTCAACTGAATTAACTAATTGTCCCTAAAAAAACCTACCCATCTGAAAAAATCAGGACTAATAACCTCTTAGCAGAGAAGAGCCTGCTTGTATGATGGCCACAGTGTCTTTAAGGACCAACAATGTGGACGTGCTGTATTTGTGTTTGATTTAGGTTATTGAAATTGACTCGACTCCAATAACATCTAGTATATTATTATTTTAATTTATGACATTTTGAACAGTTAAAATCGACCAATAACCCCTTTAATTGTCATAAGTATTGGGAAATGCTGCTGTACTCTTTGTCTTAGAAAGTTGATATGATTTTATGTGTACAAATTTTCCTCAGATGTTGACCCAGTAGTTAAGCCAGTTAGATGGATATTTCAGACATGCACTTTGTAGTACAAGGACCAAATTTGGATTGGATGTACCTTAGGATCCCTTTTTTCAGAGAAGCACGTTAGTCATGAATATAACCTACACCATACACTCAGTAGTTACAAAAGTGTTCAATGTCCATTTGCCTCAGTCTCAACAATATATGCTGTTCAGTTAGAAAAAATACTGGGAACAATACTGTCTCCAAAAGCACGATTATTTTAATAACTCCACTACAATGTATAGTTACTAGCTGCGATAAGGAACGACGTAAAAATTGTATTTAAAGGTTTGTCAGTTTGTACCAACAGAATGTATAGTTACTATCCTTTTTGGGCTTTACCCATAGCAGAAATAGAGCGTTTTAGTAAGGTGTATGGTCATACTTCTTGGTCAAAAGGTTTATAATGTAAATATGATTTCTATCCATGTCTCTCAGCACTTTCTGGTTGGCACGTTGCTAGGGCAGTCACTGCTGCAGCTATATTTATGCTGGTGTCTTAGTACACTTTTTAACCCTTTAACCCCTGAGCTGTCACCGGCGACAGCTAAATAACACATGCTCTTTGGACGAGCACTTCCCTATTTTGAAGTGGTCCATACCAGTGCAATGCTGCTTTTCTCCGCTTCAGAATCTGTTGGAATTACGCCTGATGTGTAAACTATTAAAGAGTTACGGTAACACGGAGAACGTCAAAACTGGAGATAAGTCTCCGATGTTAAAGGGTTTATGGTGTGTAATTCATTAAGTGTGTGGATTCTGAGTCATTACCTTTTCCCTTTTTTTACTTGGATTGTTTCAGGTGTTCTTTCTAGACCCACAATGATGCCAGTGGATGTGACCAATCGCAACGGCCCCGCCGCCACACCTCCCACCTCACTTAGCCTTCGCTCCTCTCACAATCAGCTTCTAACCAGCGATGTCATCAAACAGGGCTCGGCCACACCTCCCAAATGTCGCAAAAAATATGCGCTCACAAGTATCCAGACGGCCATGGGTCTCGGAGAAGCAGCGCCTCCATCATCATCTCCATCCTCCTCTCCGTCGCAGTCTTCAACGCCTACAAACTCTAAACTAGCTAAGAATGGAGTTAACCAACTTCGAAAGGCTGGTCAGGACCAGAACAAAAACACAACTGGCTCTGATGTGATGGAACTTGACTATAACTCAGAAACTATGGAAGATGACTTCAATGTCAATACAGTAGAGGAACAGAATAGTTGCATTCTAACAAATAATGACAGAGAGGAGGATGGGTTTGACTTTAATGCTGAACCTCATTTATGTGCCAGCAGTGATGTAGAGTCTGAGCAGAATAAAGATTCAGACTTGGACAGCGAGGCTAACACCACTGTGGAGGTAAAACTGAATAACAACACACCCAATCTGGAGCTCAACTTGAATGGGGAGACAGACGAGAATGATGACATCAGCATTTTGTCTGAGAAGGAACTGATGTCCAAGGTAAGGATTGAAGAAGACGAGCTGGTGGAAGAGCAGGAAGATGAAGAGAAGAAGCCTTTACTTGTGATTGGAAGCAAATCGCCAGCGAAGAGCCTCAGAGGTTCTTCAGACTTTGAAATCATCTCTGACATTCACTGCAACATCAAGCTCCTTCAGTCAAGCAAGAACTCTGTTGTGCCCCCTCCTCCCTCACTGCGAAGACAAGCCAGTCCAGAAGACACTCCATTGATGTCATTGGCCTCCTGCCCCTCCTCTTCCTCTTCTTCTCCAGAGACTAAAAAGGACAGAAGGACCGGGGCAAAGACAGACTGTGCTTTGAACCGCATCCAGAATCTGAACCCCAGTGACGAAGAGTTGAGTTGGACGACCCTGTCCCAGGAGAGCAACTCCCCTGAAGAGACTGGTAGGTGCCAACACAAACTCATGCTATACATTTCTCCTTTACTCTTTGCTGCCACTGGTATTTGTTACAGAGAGTGGCACTGCCATCTCTTAAGACAGTCTTATCTTTAATTAAAAATGTTGCTATTCATTCCATTCTGATCTGGGACCGTGTTTTCACAGTGCTCCTGCTGTTTACAATGGCCCCCCAGGCGGCTTTTAACAAGGTGACTCAGTTGGGCTCCGCCAGATTAAAAACACATAAAGGCTGTTGAGCATAGTATTGTTTATCCATTAAACATATACTTTAACATCTCCGGGAACTCTCCAGCTCTGTAAACCTCTCAAAATCTTCAAACTATTAAACATTTTTAAGTTTTTGTATTATTTCACAAAAGATTAGAAAGAACATGTTCCAGTTTAGCTGATTTGTTTTGCTGCAGTACGTGAACTTCAATCTTTTTCTCATAAATGGTGGACCTTTTTCTTAAACTTTATTGATAGCGCACATTCTTGGTGGCATTTCTTGCTGTTTTGTCAGGTAGTGTCACATAGAGTTTTGCTCAAAGTATTTTTTTGTTTGTTTCTCATAAAGTTTCATCGATTGTGGGAAAAGTTGTTTTTATGTTCTACTTTTTGGGTATTAATTACAAAAAAATCCGTCAGCTGCAGAGCTTCAGTCTTGAATTCCAGCTCTAAAACTTATTTTATGAGATATTCTCTCTTACAACATCACTTCTGCCCCCCTCCATTCACTCTGATGATCCACAGTTGCTTAGACTGAAGGCTCAAAGCAACAGTGTTTCAGTAGCACAATATAAAAATGTTTCTTCATATACATTTGCTGCTGGTGGTAAATTTGTCTCTTATGTCTTTTTGTCCATTATTTTTTCTAAATTGTAAAACTTGAAAATTATTTTGATGTTGTTTCTGTAAAATTGTATTATTTTTCTTTTTTCCTAATTTTGTTATTTATGGATGATGGAACAGAACAAGACCTTGGAAGTTTAAGTACATTTTTTTTCTGAATTGTGCCTCTGAAACCTTGTGGTGGTCATGTGGGACTGTGCAGACTGAGCTGGGGTTTCTTTCACAGGCTTGTGTCAGCTTCATTTTGTGGGTTCGAGGGCTAGATGACACTACACTTGCACAGAGAAGCTAAACCTAGCACACAAATGCACATCCTACCCGTTTCAGCTGTGCACAACATCATGCTTTAACTGTACTCTGCATCAGGCACACCTGGTGTGAAGCTTGTTCCCAACTCTTACTGAAGTGTGCTTATTGTTTTCTAACCTCTTAGATATAGGAAACGGATTGCATAGGCATGGGTAAGGAGATGGGGTATTTTTAAATTAAAAATCTATTTAAAAGTTTTGGCTGAAAGTTCAGCAATAGACTATTCTTTACTTTAGAGATGCCAACTGCGTTGCGTTGTTTACTCCAGTAGTAAATAAAACAAAAAAAAAACCTATAGGAAAGTGTCTATTACAGCTCAGCAAAGCTTGAATAATAGAGTTCCAGCCATATGATACTTTATTTGTTTTGAATTTAATCCTGAAAAGGTTTTTTCTCGTCTGAATTAAGGGTTAAGGAAAATTTGGATTTACTATAGTGCTCAGTCATGTAAGTTTTTGAAATCTCTGCAGCTCCAAACATAAAATGTGCTTCAGTAGAACCTCTAAAGATTTCCGTTAGACTCATTTGAGGAGCATGTTGTGTGGCATTGCACATATTTTAGCTTTTGCCTTAATGCATGGTTGTTTCGGTACTCGAAAGGGGAAGCGCCATTAGAATCTCCAGTGCTCCAGATAGAGAAGGAAGAGACGACTATAACAAACCTGTCTCAGCTGGAGGGAACGCACAGCCTCTCCGCCTTCTTAAATGTCTGTCTCTCTTTTCCCTCTTTGCCTCAGTCTCTATCTTGTGTTGCTGGTACTGTTTCTCTCAGGCAGCCTTTCTTCTCGTCTTCCTTGCCCCTCTCCTTTCAGATCACGCTGTCTCCGAATCTGTGCTCTCCCATGTCTCGATGCCCCTCCGGTCTCCGCTCTCTCGTGTGCCTCCTCACCCCCTCTTTACCAGCCTCTCCCCCTTCCCTCTCTGTCTGTCTGGGATTCTCTCTGATCACAGCAGCAAGTTTTTTGCTGTTTGAGAGGCAGCTAGCTAACTATGATGCTGGGGAAAGACTATATGCTGGCAATTGTGATTGTCAATCACGAGGGTAGGTGCTTTTGTCACGGGGTCGGCTGGAAGCAACACCGTGGGGTTAGTTTGCGCCGTCCGAGTGTGTCAGTGTGGCTCGTGCAGGAGGAGTATCAGCAAATGTGTTTTGGGGCTTTCTCTGATACGAGCACAAAGTTAGTTCATCACTGCATTGGTCTGATACCCGCAAAGGATCTGCAATTCGTGCATGCTAGTGCTGGTGCGCCGTGAGGGAAGCTGTCGGTCCATGTTGGTGTCATTTGTCAGGCAGACGTGTGTATACGTGTGCATGCCTTTTCTTGTTGCTCCACAGACTCACACTTCTCCCCTCCCCCCTGGCTCAACTGTATTCTGCGTGGAGATGCGTGCTTACCGGTTGTCACATGCTAACTGCTCCATAGCTCCCTTGTGGTACATTTTTACGGCGCATTGGCACTTTAACATAACTGCGACCTGCATGCCAGATCCCCACGTTGCATTTCTATACTTGCCTAATTGCTTGCAGAGAAGTGACACTGCTGATTTTGTATCATGTAATAGCCCCGAGTTCAACTTTGATGTCTGCTTGCCTCCTCCTCGGTGTGTACATGCTTTGCTCTTTCATTCTCATTCATGAGTTCCCATCCTTCCTCTTACTCAAAGCAGAGACAGTCATTTTAGGACCGCTGTAGTTTTATTTGCTCTGACCTATTTATTTGTTTATGAAGACTACAACTCCCATACAGTGCAGCTTCACAGCTCCTGTGTGCATCTGTGTGTGTCTCCGTTCCTTCTTAGTCTGGACTCGTCGACTCGGTCTGACAGGTGGCCTGATTTTATGGCCACAGGTCCATGTTTCATCAGTGTGTGGTCAACAGTTTAGAAACTGCTTGATGTTGTGTACACACACACACACACACACAGCACCATTCCAGTCGGTCAGAGCTTATATCATGTTTATGAGCTGCTGTCCCCATTTCTGCAACTTGGCATCACTTACCTTTCATCCTCTGCTACAACCTTCTGTGCAGGCGTGCATGTGCTCCCCACTTCATGGTTTTCTTTCTTGTATTTGTTATAGATGAATTCCAACAAAACACAATCGTCCTATGAGTGTTTTATTATTTTCTTAGGAAAACTAGAACTGTGGTGCCTTAAGCTACCTTCACACGGCTCTCCACTTACAATGAAAAGTCTATGTAATTGCGTATTTCAGGATTGCGCGTTAAAACTCTCGCATTCACACATAGATACGAAAGGGACTACGACTTTTCTCGGGCTCTACGTACAAAATGCACAGACATTGAATGCACGTTAAAATTTAAACCAGGTTGAACTTTGACCAATCTGGGACTCGAATTTGATAGTGACGTATGGATGGCACCCCTTTTTAATTCACAGAAGTGCCAACCGCTTAAAAATTGATCATGAAGGAGAGATTCCTTGTTGCAGTTTGTGCTTGGCTGGAATTCTATTACAGAAAGTCTTTCATTTAGTGGAATAGAGCTGTGAAAAAAGAAGCCTTGAGCAAGATTCTTAAGATTTGCACCATGACAGTATTTCACACCAAGACTTGACAGCACGTGGTGGCCACGCGCTAGTGAATAGTAGAAAAGAAAAGAAGAGGAAGACCCTCAATGCCTATCCGGTGTAAACACCATAGGCTATATGTTCAAGAACCCATGTTTAACGCATTCCTGAACCCACGCCATATGCCCAGCATGTCTGTAGTTTTAGAGACAAATGCCTTACGAACATATAAGAAAAAAAAAGAAACATAAAGTAGTGAAGGGTGAATTGGAAATTGATCACATATCTACTCAATGAAGATGATGATATTTTTTGCAGAAGAAAACATAACGGCAGAGGTCCAGTATAAATGTTTTTACTTATGCTTGAAAAAGATGTAGTATTTTTCTATTCTGCTCACATTTTAATATCTTTTGGATTTGATAAAATGTAAACTGGGCGTGTTCTTTTTCTGCTAGAAATATATCTCTTTACATATATTTTGAAATCAGACATATTTTTCATTCTTGTGTGGTTTTTGTTGCAATTATTTCAGCAATTGTTTCCAGTTGTTTCTGGAAAAAACGGATGAAATTAAGTTAAATATAATATCATGAAACCTCCGACCAAGTTGGACTTACTGCTTTTAGGATGTCCTCTTAATAGTTGGTTGCTTGTTGCACTTTAGCCTGCACTCATTCCTATATTTTTGCCCACTTTCATGGAGCTGTTTAACCTTTTTTTGGTTTTTTTTTTAAATTGCTGATCAGATATTTGGAGCGAGCAGTCATTCCAGACAGACCCCGACCTCCCTCCGGGATGGAAGAAGATCACAGACATGGCTGGCATCTACTACTGGCACATTCCGACAGGTACCACCCAGTGGGAACGACCTGCTGCCCGTCCACCTCACCCCGGAGAAACTGAGTTCACAACCTTGGGGGATCATTCGACTTCAGCACCACGTAAACACTCGCTGGGCTCCCTCAGCCCCTCGCCCACTCCTGACCATGAGGTGAGAGCTTAAGAAAGTTTATTTGATCAGATGGTTGAAGTTTAGAAAATTATTTAAAAAAAAAACGAACATTTTTTTAATGATTTCCAAGAACACTACATTTTTGGTTGGTAGAAAAATCAATTTTTCTCTTAGTAGAAGTCCAGAATGTTGAGAACATTCACAAGTTGTTTTAATTAGATCATTAATGCCCCAAATCTCAGTAAATTCTTTAGGTGTCTTACCATCTTTCACAGACCACAGGAAATATAAGACGTTGAATTTTTGATGACCCCTTGTGTGTTTTTCTACAGTCATCCCAGACTGAGATCTTCTTCCGAGCGTCAACCCGCTCAGGCAGCACCACTTCTGACAGCTCTGTGGAGCCCCTCTCAGCTCATGAGCACATCCTCCCCACGTGTGGATTTGTCAACAGCTGCTACTTTGTAAGCTTCAGAAGATTTTTTTTTTAATCTCCTTTTCCACATTTTCTTAAAAAATTATAGCCTGCTTTTATTGTTGAACTCCTGAAAGAAAAAAGCCTTAGTCGTGTAGCATGATGGCTTTAGGACGGAGTGTTAAAGGAGATTGATGGAGATCAGCAATGTGTAGATAAAATATTGATCGACTGAGAATGGCCTGATGTTGATGGATGGACGTGTTGGAACCAGATTCTTGATCATTCTTTATGTGACCACTGACCTTGAGGCCTCTCCTTTTTAAGCTGACAAAGTGACAAACTAGATTATGACTTAACAGAAATGACAAAATTTCACACCTCATTGTCGTCTCATTCGATCCCCTGTCTTTTCAGCCTCGCTCCACTTCTCCACAGGGGATGTCCGATCAAGAAAGTCGCTCCCAGCATCATGAGGACGAAGATAAGGCAGGGAATTTAAGCATTTCTTTTTTTCTGTTCACTTTCTACTTGAACTCAGTGGAGTTCTGGGCTAAATGGGTCAATTCTTTTTTCCTTTAACACTAGAGCAACACCTAAACAAGCCCACGATCTTTGACATAACTCCTCAAGTTAGTAATGGGAATCGGTGGATTCTGATGCAGAGAAAAGCAGCTTTTCATGTCGGCTTTGCACCGACATTACTAACGCAAAGTGTTGCGTAATAACACAAAGCTACTTTATACCGCGACAAAGTGATTGTGTAAGCACTTCACTATTGTAAAGAGTTGCACATCAGGACAAGGCTGCTTTTCTCCACTTTAAAATCTGCTGGAATTCCATTCATTGTGTAAACAGTTAAAGAGTTATGATAGGCGAAAGAATGTAAACACTGAAGAGTTAAAGAGTTAAAAATCTGCGTGGGTGCATCTGGTAAAGACTCAAACCGTGGCATCAATGTGTTGTAGCTCGCCACATATGAATAAAAATTGTTTCTGTCATTTAAATCTGTTGTTCTAAGCACACTAGAAACCTGCACAACAAAAGCATACAACCTCACTCTAATGTATTTCCTGTAGCAGTGCCTTTTGTTACGTCCTTCATGCTGCAGTAGAGATAAAAATCTGACCTGATGATGTTCTATACATCTCGGTGGTGAGATCCGCATTTCTTTCTGATTAAAAAAAAAAAAGAAAAAAAAAGCAAGTTCCCTTATCAAGCTTATTTAAATCTGTTTTTTTTTTATGTTTTGTTGTTTCGCTCCTCATTGCAAAACCCTGAGTGTGAAGTCATCTAGTTAGCTGATAATCCTGTTTTGTCTTTCTCCCCTTGCTCCTTTCCCACCTTCAACCCTCCAATCTCCACCCACCACTGTCTTTTTGTTTTTTTTTTGTGTTTTTATTGTTTTCATTTTTTTTAACGCTGTATGTAGAAACAGGTGTGGAGTGAATTTGGCGGCAAAATTGATAGTGAAATGTGGAAGGCAAGTATGAAGCGGTCTGCGTGTGGGGGGAAGTCTTGTCTAACCTCACAGTGTTTGCATTTTTGTAGAGTTCACTGCCCGAGCAGAAGCATGTGTGGCTAATGCTTCAACAAAAGCACAGACTCCGCCATTCTTTTTGTTTTAATGACGCTGATATGTGAGAATATGTCAGTGACATGGCTCATTTAACAGGTTGCCTCTCGAAACCATCTTTTCATCCTAATTGCACAGACATCTTTTTGTCTTGATGTAGCATGCCCTGTTATTAGTATTGTACCATCACCATTTTTAACCAGCCCACACTTGAATGCATGTTTGCGTGCACCGTTCAGCATATTGGCTTTTAGCGTATTTTGCGTTTGGGCTTGTAACCTATGGTTTTTTTCATGCCACGACAGTCGAATGTGTTGGTGTTTATGCACATTTTATTCCAGAGTCTGCCAGAGGAACATAAGCTGCGGTTAGAACAGACATGTTGACTGGACATTTCAAAGGGGTTTATTCGGAGGTTTTAATCTTTTCTTGACACGCCCATGTCACTTGTGTGTCTCAGGATCTTCAGGCTGCTACAGTGAACCCTGATCCAAGTTTAAAGGAGTTTGAAGGGGCCACGCTGCGATATGCATCCCTAAAGCTCAGGTGAAGATTTGCTCAGAGACGCTGCTAACATCAGGTTTCAACCTACATGTAAATGACTGAAACCTATTTATTTATTTATTTATTACTTTTTAGCTCCATTTTTCTGTTTCTGCCACTGAATCTCACCCTAAATATTTAGCCTTTTCCTTTGTGTATTTAGTGAGGTCAAACAGGGTCATGTAGATGTTAGTTCCATCATTATTTTAACCTTTCTTCCTCCTGATTACAGTGTAAGCCACATGTGTCAAACTCCAGGCCCGGGGGCCAAATGTGGCTCTCCATGTCATTGTATGTGGCCCGCGAGAGCACAAAAGTTTTTAATCTCTTAAAATAAAAATAGGTGTGTATTTATTCATAACTAGGGGGAATCTGACTTGAAATATGGGATTGGGCAACTATACATTAGGACTTAAACATTGTCCTTATAACCTAACCTGACACAATCAAATGTAAAAGGATTTATGCTAAAGTAACAAGCAAACATGTTTTCTATGCAACTGGAATTGTCACTTCATAATAACTAAATAATGAGTTATTTAACACTAAGGAGTAGTTACGTTTATTTTTCATTACTTGGTTACATGTATTAGTAATATCTGGCCCTTTGAGGACAATCGCTATGCTGATGTGGCCCTCGGTGAAAATGAGTTTGACCCCCCTGGTTTAAGCCTTCGTCAAAAAGCTGCAATCATCAGCACACTGAATAATGTGGAGAACAAAGTAAACGGGATATTCTGACAGCATTTCATTCTCCTTTATAATCACAAAAAAGTCAATTAACTTATTTTTACATTTTTTGTTTACATTTAAACTTGCACAGAATATTAGGACCAATGCTTCTTCTCTATTTTATGCAGTAAAATGCAGCCTTTTAAGTTGTTGAACAGGTGTTGAACTTTTTGTTGAGTGGTTTTTAGTTTTTCCTGAAAATGTGCGCCTGTAGAACGTCAATGCTAAATTTAAAGTATAACGTTTCAGAACAAATACAAATTCTCCCTATCATATCTTAAAAGAGAACTAAACAGTGCTATCAATCATTTGACGCTATTCACTTATTTTTTACTTAACATAGTTTTGTTATTACTCAAATAAAAAAGCCACTACAATTACTCTTTAATACAGCAGGTCCAGCAGTGCCAGTATTGTTGTTTTGTGAGGGGAAAAGCCATTCTTGTGATTTTGTACTCAAAGGGAGATATGTGTCACACATTTCTGAAGGTCCAAATATTTGCAGGCTATTGGTTGGATTTGTTCTTGAAAGTGTTTCTGTGCCCACAATTGGTTTAGCGGCCGGCAATCTGATTCAGAGTCCACAAGATCTTAGCATTATTTAACATTTAGAAGAATATTAATTCTTTGACTCTGTTGGGGTTTTTTAGGAGCTGTCCCGCTTTGGAAGAGAACGAGACGACAAACGTGAAGAGTGACTCAGAAGCAAAGGTAAGTCTTTACGTAAGGATTAATGGCAGACGAAGTGTGCATCATCAGAAATGAACGCACGCCTGAACCGACTGACACAAAGCGAAAGGATAGTTACTTCTGCGAAGTGCGTTCATTTTGGTAATGCACACTTTGAAGGCCATTAACCCGCTTATTCCATGGTCACTTATAAAAGAAAGAAATATTCACCCAGTTTTTAGTACTTTATTGGTATTTTTTTTGTTTTGGATCGCTTTTGTTCACAAAAAGCGGCCTATTTGTCACATGGAGCGGCGCCCGCTCCGACCTCCGATCTCGACTGCAGCGGCAAAGCAAAGCCATGTCTATGCTGACTGTCACAATAGGTTAAATAAGTTCTGAGAGAAAGTTCATCTCTTGTTTTTGTCCAGATGATGAAGCAAAAGTTTGTTTTAAAGAAGCCAGCGCAGTGATGTTTGCATTTAAGCTACACGACCGAAACTTCTTTTTTAGGTGCGCATTTTTACTGTGGATCATCACTTTTTAATCTACAACCAGCAGCCAATCAAATCAGAATTGAGAATTAACCTGGACCATGGTATAAACCCATGTAAATGATGGCATCTGAAGTCAGGGGGGAAATGACAAGTACAAACAAAAACTGTTAAACCTTTATGAAGCAAATAAAAACTAGCTAACCAACATTGCCCCCTGGTGGTTAAACAGGTGATACTACATCCTTGTTTCTCTTTAATGTATTTAAAAGCTGAACTAAATGAAACATTCCAGCTGTAAGGAGTCCCTCAAACTGCAGAGTCATTCCGGTAACTTTCTGCTGATGTTAATTGATTAATTTCGTCAGAGCTAATCCAAGCTTGATTAGTCAGTGCTAATTTTGCCGAAGTCCTGAATGTCACAAACTGTCTAAGCTTCTCAGGTCCCTTAAATAGACTCAAATGGAGTTGAGCAATCTGGGCTTCTGGACCAGCAGCACATTTGTGTGAAAAATAGTCATCTGCAGATAAAGATTGGAATCTTTGAAGGCTTTGATTTTTTTAATATATGCTCATTCGTGTACACTTTAGAATCTACATGCACAGAATAGCCTGCATTAAGTATTCTTAGAGTTGATTGTATTTTATTTGTAACTTCCCACACTACCTTCTTTCTAATGGTTCTGATTTATAAACTAAAAACTGATAAACTACTTTTACTGGAGGAAAATGATGTCAAAATGTAATGAAAACTTGGCTTCCTCTGCCTCAAGTTTCTTCCTCCATACTACTTGCTTTCTCAAGTTGTCAAAATTGAAATTAAAAGAAAGTTTTCGGTGTAAAAGCCTGGTAATATGTGCCCGAATCAGTAAAACGGTCTCGTGGCTTTTTATTGTTTGTCCACCAGTGCTTTGCGGTGCGCTCTTTGGGCTGGGTGGAGATGGGCGAGGAGGACCTGGCTCCTGGAAAGAGCAGCGTCGCCGTCAACAACTGTATCCGACAACTGTCGTACTGCAAGAATGACATTAGAGACACTGTTGGCATCTGGGGAGAGGTGAGGAAGAGATGAAGTATGAAGGCAAGGCAGCAGATTGATTAAAGTAAAAGACTTTAGGCTGAAAACTTGCTTTTAAAAAGAGGATTAAAAAATAAGACTTGCTACTATCAAACCTCTGAAATATGTCAGACAGAGTGAGGAAGAGGAGAGAAAAGAACAGAAATGTGTGAAGGTGTCTCTCTGTGTGTGATGTACAATGACAGTTCATGCCCTTCTTCGATGCTTTAATCTCGCTCGGGTTTGATCATTTATTTAAAGACCTTACTAAACAGAGAAAGCACACACTTCTATACACACTTTCATCATTGTGTGTTTGATTGCACTGTATCTGCTAATCCTCAGGGGAAGGACATGTACCTGGTTCTGGAGAACAACATGTTGAATCTGGTTGATCCCATGGACCGCAGTGTGCTTCATTCTCAGCCAATTGCAAGTATCCGGGTCTGGGGCGTTGGCCGGGACAATGGCAGGTAAGCTGTGATGGAAACCCCATAGATTTACCTCATGTTACCTCCTTTTACATTCATCTATGTAAGTCATTAGTTTGTACATTTGCATGGAGACCTTGTATTTAACAACAGTTGCGTTTGCTGTAGTTGTTCTCGTTAGTCAGAGCTTTAAATAGGTTTTTGATGAAGAGATGAGAAACTGAAGATGAAGATTCAAAGATTATTAGGAATAAACAATACTTTAAATCCAGAAGAAATGATTTTGATTTTCCTTCTTTCATTTTAATCTCTTCCTTTATTGATGGATTTTATTGCAGCTGCCTTTCACTTTAGGCCACAGACACATCTGATATGCTACGTGTTGATGACCATTAGAGGGCGCTGTGCACAAATACCAGAAAACATCCCTAAAATCCATTTTCCAGCATGGAGATGTGATGTGAAGTTAACAAGCTGCGCGATTCTAACAGGCAGGTGGACCAGCATGTGTTCACTGCCAAGCTGCTGGAGTCAGAAAAGGAAGAGTTTAGATTTAGCAGTAGATGGTTCCACGTTTCTCATCCATACGCATCCACACTCAAGCTTAAAAAAACAAAACCTAAAAAAAAACCAAGATGATTCTGTCATGTTTCCTGAGAGCTGCAGAGCTGCTACTGTGCACATTTCCATCGCAGGAGAGCCTCACGAGTGAGAATACCTCAGCTGGAGCGAAGGGAGGAGGCTGAGGGATGGTCAGAGGGAGGAGAGGAGAGGGGGCTTTGGGAAGGAGAGAAGGAGAGGGGGAGGACACTGTTCAGTTCTCTGTGATTTGGGGGATCAGACAGGTTAAGAAGAATGCGCGAGCCTGCAGCATCACCAGGGACTGAGAATGTAATTGTCTGAGGACGATCCTGTTCAGAGGATTAACTGTCAAGACTGCAAACAAAGCGCTGTGAGTATCTCTGCAGCCCTCTTGTTTTATCAGAAAGTAGAAGTAGCTGATAGGAGGTCTGAGCACCCTGATGATGTATCACAGCAGTCTGTGTCTACAAGTCTTTAAGAACTGTCCAGAGGTCTACCTGTTAGAGATCAGCAGTTGGCTGAAGGTGTAGCTGGTTTTTCTGGATCCGTTTGCCTGAGATAATGTTAACTGATGTGGTTTTTTTTATGTAGCATCCTCACAGTCAATTACTGCAGAGCAGGGTTCTGTTGGGGGCTGTCTGTGCATATCTCTTCCCATTTTTGCTGCGGTTTGGATTCCTACGTGGATGATGAGGGGATGAAAACCTGGATTTAGCGGGGATTTTCCTGTCCGCTCAGATAGAAGTGGATCTGTCAGTAAACAAGCAGAGTCTCTGATCCTCCTCTCCTTATGTGCCTGAAAAGTCATCATCACTTCAGAGAAAGCACATTCCCACTGAAACCTTGATATCTTGGGGCGGGGGGGGGGGGCATATGAGATTATAGATGAAATGAAAAATCCATCCATCCTGCATCTTCATTTTATGTTTTTTTTTTTTTATCTGTATGGTCCTCTGTCATCCTCCAAGTGTTTCTATTTACATTTTTAGGCTTTTCAACGTGTTTTCTTTTGCAATACAATGTGATGAAATGTGATGTTTCTATTTGTGCTCTTATTCATTTCAAGGGATAAAACATTGATTAGTAGCTTTCCCTCCCATTTAAAACTACCTATTCCTAACCACAAATCTGTGTATTTTACTAAAATGCAGCTGAAAAAAATGTCCCAAAAACTGCCAAAGATACACGATAGATTACCTGTAAACAAGTGTTTACTTAAACTGTTTATACAGGTTGTATCTGGTGTGAGAACAGTTTTTTTTTTTTTAAACTAAATCCCCTCTTTTCCTGCCATGCGTTCTTGGATGCAGAGAGAGGTAAACACATTCTTGGTGTCGCTGAACCTCCCACAGCATGTCTGTCATCTGTGGTCTTTGTTTGTTCACTTTTCTCCGTTTGTGTGTATTTATTTTCTTGCCTTTGTACACACATGCAGAACTGAGGGTGACCTCATCTGCTGGTTGTTTTTACAGGACTGCAGAACAGAACCACAAAAAATGTCAATGTTTAAGGAGATCTTCCTCCCCCATGATTCATTATTACAACATGAAAACAAAGGATTTCATTTGTTCAAAGTCGTTTAGTTTTTTTTATATATATATATATTTTTTAGGAATAACACTATCTATCTAAGGCAGCACAGTTTTTTTCCTCAATATTCATTTTTATTGCTTTCGTTTATTCTACGAGGTTCAAAGGATTCCTTTCTGGGCCCTCTCCTCCCCTCATTCCTCATTCCTTCTGTACAGCAGATTTAAATTATTTTCTGCTCCAGTGGGCTCAGTGGAAAGTTCTGTCCTGCTGTCACTGGAGTCAACTTCATCGCACATCATGCTGTTCTATTGATCTCAGGGGTCCTTCGACAAGAAAGTGCATGTGTGTGTTTGTGTGTGTAATGTTCAGCATGCTGATAAAGGGCTGCCAGCTCCACAGCTGGACCTGCCACTCCTCATATTTCTGTTTTTTTTCTTCTTTTTTTTCTTTTTTTCCATCTTCTCAGGGACTTTGCTTATGTGGCGCGGGATAAAAACACCAGGATCCTGAAATGTCATGTGTTCCGCTGTGACACCCCGGCCAAAGCCATCGCCACCAGCCTGCACGAGATCTGCTCCCGGGTGGGTGTCTTCACACACCACGCTGCTCTGGAGGCCAAAGCCCTTTCTTTTGATGAGGTTTACGTTGAATGACGAGCTTTAATGGAGCTGTGCTTCACGCCATATTGATTTATAAAATTCCTTTTGGCAGTCCTCTTTGTTTTTCTTTGAAGAAGTAGTCATGACGCTCCGTTTGTGTAATTAAGGGCTTTCAACTCAGTTATAAAGCTTTTTCTTGCGTTTTATTATTTCATTGTTGCAAAGTTTTTTTTTTTTTTTCCAATCTCTTTAGTCATGTTTTTTGACTAAATTTTTAAAGTTTTTTTTAGGCTTAAATTGACTGATGCTTTCCTATTGCATGTTTTCTGAAATAAAGGGAGACATTGCAAATCATTTTATTTATTTACCGTTGTGCTGCTAAATCCAGCTATTAATGTGGTTTAATTCAATTGTCATTGATTTGTGTCTCCAGAAAAGCAAAGTTATGCAAGAATTACCAGCATTTTTTTAAACTAAATATACATTTTTACAATGATGTATCTGTGTATCTGAAGTTGTGATGTTTCAAACAATCGATTTGCCCTTTTTTTAAAATGAATTCTTCTTGGGAAGTGAAAAGTAATTTGTTTGCCGGCTCAGACGCTTTCTTCTGAAGGTGTCCCAGGAAGAAGCAGGGGTCCTCACCTGCCGCAGTTTTCCCTTTAGGCTTGTTACACATAACAGTTTCCAATCCACTCATCTTCCCCATCGCCTCAGCTCACTTTTTTGTCCTAAATCTATCTCTCTTTACGTTCAAAACGTTCCTATTTCTTCTCCTCTTCCTCCTCCAGATTATGACGGAGCGAAAGAATGCCAAAGCCATGGCAGGAGGGTCTCTTCACGACAGGATGCAGGCAGGACTGGACCTCCCCTTACAGGGTTTGTTTCATTCATTAATCCACTGGTGAATGGAAAATGAACTTCCTCTGTAGCAGACATTACTAATAGCACACTCTGTGCATGAAGAAAAGCAAGAAAATGGTATTTCAAAAAGATTTAATGCAGTCAATTGACTAGAGAAGATGATTCCTCACAAAATCCACCAATAGAATCTTTCTATTAATTTGTTTTTTTATGAAGGCAAATATTTAAAATTCAATTGCGATGTAAATCTTTCAAATAAGAGTGTTAATGTAAAAATGATCTTAAGTATGATTAACAAACACCTCCCAAAAATGAGTTCCTGAATATATTTGCATCACAATGATGACGTTTTTTAATTTGTAGTTTTTTGACTGTTTTGGACATCAATGTTTTGCAGCCTCTAAGTTTTTGTTAAATTCTCCTCAGCAGAGTTTCCCACACCAAAGACTGAGCTGGTTCAGAAGTTTCAAGTACATTACCTAGGAATGATGCCTGTGGCCAGACCAATCGGTGCGTATCCCATGTTCTTGTCTGAAAGCGCACTAAGAAAACAAAAACCAAAAAAAAAAAAAAAATGGATGCTCTTCTTCATTAGACATGGAGACAATTTCCTGAAGTGTTCATCAAATCCAGGCAGAATTCCAAAAATCAAAAAGATGGAGGATAGAAGCTCCTTTGTCTTTAACCCCATCGTCACATAATCTTTCGTAAAAAACACTTTTAAAGGATAGATTGGTGTTTGAGACTAACACATGTATTCTAAATGAGCAATGCCTACTTTTAAAGTACATTAAATATTTAACAATAATTATTTCAATCAGGTAAAGCAGTTTTATGGTCTGGTTTACTATCAAAACTGTAGCTTTAATGTCCAGTGCAGGTGATCCACTCACACATTTCCTGTTTGTTTTTCATATCCTCTGTTCCAGGAATGGATATATTGAATGGGGCTATAGACAGTCTTATTGGTTCTTCCACTAAAGAAGACTGGACTCCTGTGGCTCTTAATGTGGCAGACGCTACGGTCACCATCAGCAAAGACGAGGTTTTCATGTCTTTGTTGGCCTTGCCTTAACTCTCTCATCTTTCAGTGCTCGGCAGGAATGCGTAACACTCGAAGGTTTGATGCGAAACCGCCTGCAAGGCAGATGCCCCCACTCCACCCCACCCCAAAAAGTCTTAGATAAATGAAGTGTGCTGACTCGGACAGCTTCACTATGACACATGGTCATAGTTTTGTCCTGCGATTACCATGTAAGAAATGTATTAGATGCTGGACTGTCACAGAGCTTCACACTGACAAATGAGGCATTTTGCTGACCGCTACACCACAGCCAGTTTGAGTACAGCAGCATTCTATCAACGCTGTGTGAATGGTGAACATCCTCAAATTCGTTCCAGATGATCCAAGAAGAGTCTTATGATGCTGTCTTACAAATCAGTTTCCATGGCAACATGGACCTCCAGGAACCACTTTAAGGGTTTGCTGACATGACCAATATCATATGGAAATGCTGAGGCAGCAAACGGCAAAACAAGCAGCCAATCTCTGGACGTGACTCAGTACATTAGTTAGATGTCATTGGTTTGTAACTGGCTCGTTTAAGGCCAGCTTTTAACTGTGCGCCTCATCCAACTGAATGTGTCCTCACTAAACTTCAGCCTTTCCAAATATGGACATTTAGGCAGGGTAACCAAGTGAGGCCGCTCTAAAGATCTGGACTGGTTGCTGACTCAAAAGATCTCATCCACTGTTTGTGCACAATTTAATGTAAATATAAATGAAATGGTAAATAGTTTTAGAAAACTTCAACCTCCATAACGGTTGCTTTGGATTTCTCATCCAACCAGAGGGGGAGAAAATAAAGGTTTAGAGTTGCGGGTGTGCATTTTCTCCTGTGGCTAAATTTAGACTGTTTAGGTTGAAGTTGGGAGTGCAGAGAGACTGGGTTACTTTTGTAACAAGCCTCCTAGTGGTCATCTGGTGGAACTGACCACAAACTCGTGTTTGCTTTGAAATGTGTCAATAAATGTTTTTGAATTAAAAAGAGAGGATAATAGAAGTCTCTGGAATCAGAGACAAATAATCAAAAAGGAAATGGTTGAAAGTAAAGGGCTTTAAACGAATAACACAAATATATATATAAAAGTATGTAGCATATTTTAATTATTATTTTTACTAATCTAACCCACTTGTTTCTGCTAGGATGAAGAAGAAGTGTTAGTGGAGTGCCGAGTTCGTTTCCTGTCTTTCATGGGCGTGGGTCGTGACATCCACACGTTTGCCTTCATCATGGATGCCGGCGGCCATCGTTTTGACTGTCATGTGTTCTGGTGTGATCCCAACGCCGGCAGTGTGTCTGAGGCGGTGCAGGCGGCGTGCATGGTAAGTCAGAGTAAAGTCAGAGTAAACCAATCTCATCCTAAACTACCTCACAATTATTAAATATACTGTACAAATGAAAATCCATAAACATAGAAACAATTCATTTATAACATTTCCAATGTAAAGATTGGAAAAATCGAAAGGGTTTTTTTCAAGGATTGAAATAAATTACCTTTTTAAGAGCATATTTTAAACACAGATACACTGCTAAATGCTTTACAATTAATGGCAAGCATAATAACATAATAATAAAAAAGTTGAATGCAAATAAAACATGTCAAAAGTTTATCGTGCATAAAAGGGATGCAACAAATAAAAAATTATTAGTAGCTAAGAATAGATTTTTGGGATGTAAGTGGATCAGGACTCTTTGTAGAACTTTTTTTTTTGTTTTAGATTTTTTTTTACATTTTAGTAAGATGCTGTGTTTAAAAAAGACATCTGATGACAAACTGGGTACCTAGGATATTTGGCAGAATGCCGTTGCTAAAAGCTTGTACGTGTGACGTAGAAGCTACCATGGCAAGCCACAAGCTTCCATTTTGACGCATCCACTTGTAGACGAATAGATCCATGAACGTCTTTGTTTTCCTCATCTGAGCTGGAATTTTGGCTCCAAACTGTACGGCTGGATAGCTTCAGTATTGCTCAGCATTTTTGTTGCACCCCTAATGTTAGATTGGTGTTCTGAGGGGCTGTAAGCTAGGGGGAGAGAGTGTAAACAGAGAGATGATGGGAAGTGAGGGCAGTCCCGCCCACATCTCTGAGGTGACTTTCTAATATGAGCTACTGCTGCTCTGCAGAAACTATGTCCAAGAAAACAACTCGGGTTTTTCAATCTTGTTTAAAAATGACGTCATCATAATAAAAAGACCGCTGGGAACGCTTTTCAAATGGATCAAAAGATGATCAGAGTGGGAGAAGAGAAACCATGCAGTCCATGCATGCAGACTGCAGATGCTTCGGCTCCTCTGAGGTATTTACAGCAGTGCTGGACTGCAGGCTATTGATCACCCGTCAGAACTTTGGATTCATAGACACACAAGCACACACACACTCACACACACACACAGGCAAAACAAACGTGATGGACGGTGACATGAATCCTCAGTCATTACCATTGATCACAGCCAGCGGCCTGCAACAGTCCAACTTCTTTCTCCGTTTTCCTTTTGTGTGCTGTAACTCTTCTGTCTGTGTTCTGTGTTTCTCAGCTGCGGTATCAGAAATGTTTGGTGGCTCGCCCGCTGTCCCAGAAGGCTTGCGGCTCCTCGCCTCCCGGTGACTCCGTGTCCCGCCGCGTCTCCACCAGCGTAAAGCGTGGGGTCTTGTCTCTCATCGACACGCTGAAACAGAAGAGACCCGTGACTGAATTGCCACAGTAACCACAGCAAAAAAAAAGAAAAGGACTATCTACTTACAGATCTTAATTACCATGGTAACTCATCGCATCGCTGCTGAAAAGTCCATCTCCATAGAAGACTTCAAGCAATGCCGGAAACAACAAAGCATCACCATTTGGGAATGCTACCCCAATTTCCTCAGTTTTTGGGAGAAAATCAAAAAAGTCCTGATTACTCGGCTCACTCCTGAGCGGCGGGTGAGCTTAGTTTCCTCCAAACAATCAAGGAAATTCTGAATCATCGGCATGGGGAAGAAGCGATCATGAGGGATGCTTAGGAAGGGGAACTTGTACATAGAAGTTTTTTCACCTGCCGCTCCCCCCAAACTGCAGAAACGCCACGCGGAACACAGCTCACCCCTGCCCCAACCGCCGATCTCTCCATGCTTTCAGTGTATTTACCTGTGTGCGCTGCCAGCATGACCTTCCACCGCGGGCCGCGGCGCCTGCACTTCAATCAGCTGTCTCATTAGTCTAGGCGCTTTGTCACAGTCTGGTCCTCCTCTTCCTCAGTGAACATACTATAAACCTAACGAGAGAAAGGAGTAACCATAGCTACCATGTCTTGTTTTGAAGAGAAACCTTGAATTGAAGGAAGAAGCAAGCTGCTACGACATGAAAACACTCGCCAGTCTACACCTAGAGGGTAATGCATGAACCGTTTTCTATAAATGTGAACCGTTCTGACACACATCACCTCACTGCTGCTGCTTTACGGACTGGAAGGGAAGGCGATAGGAATGCTCAGCCTGACTTTCAGCTGTGGATCATAGGAGACGAGCGGTGACCTGTCACCTGAAGCTTTCTTTCACATCCCCGCCTCTCTGTTTGCTTAAATCTTTTGTTATCCCTTGTTGATAGCCATAATAAAGGCAGAGAGACTGGAGGGAAGGGGGGCATTTCCCCTTTGCAGGAGCAAAGTGTGCAAACCCCCTGCTTCAATCACAGAAGATGTCGGCATGCCACTGCTCCTCGTAACACCCCCTGGAGGAAATTTGACTTTTGAAATCCTCTCAATCCCACCTCAGAACTGTCTTAGTAATAAAAGGGGGATTGCCTGGAGGAGAAACGAGAGTTGAGGAATGTGTTTTATACTAGTGTGTTGGTTATTTTTTTATATTATTTTATCATGTTTTTTTTTTTCTCTTTAGCTTACAAGGAGAGGAAATTGTTTTGGCCTCGGCTTGTTTTGGAGAAGAAAGCAAAGACTTGCATAAACTCCAAAAAGACGGGGACTGTCCTGAGCTGCTCCACGTCTCCACTTGAATTTGTTTCATCTTCATGTTTGTGTTCATTGGTGCCATGAGATCAATTATCACGCAAATCACTTCCACATAAAAACCTTTGTGTGTCACATATCATAGATTAGATGTAATCTGTCTCATCGCAGCACTCAAGACTTTAAATCTATAGATTGATTATGAACGGGCAAATGTTTGAAACAAGTGAAACAGACGGGGTTTTTTTTTTTCAAAAAATCAGCAGATTGTCTACTTTAAAGCTACAGGCACATCAGACATGCGATGTGTGTTCTAGAACGTGCTAAACGCGGGTTTAGGGGCTACTCTTTCTTTTCCTACTGTCCACTAGAGCATGTCCACCACCTACAGTTGGAAGAGGTTTGCTGTGAAATGCTGAAGCGGTGCAAATCTTGCCAATCCAGCCTTTTTCTTTTGCAGCTCTACTCCGATATATGAAAGATTGGGTATCATAGAATTAGAAACGGCAATTATTAATTTGTCCTCCATGATCCATTTGAAAAACGGGTTGTACATTCATGAATTAAAAAGGACGTCAGCCATACAAAAATACCAAATCCGAGTCCCTGATTGGTAAAAGTTCAACTTGGTTTGACTTTAAACACGCATTTTGTACGTAGAGCCCAAAAAACAGTCATGGAAACGCGCGTAGAGCTATGTAAGCTCGCTTTTGAATGTGTTGACATTGATTTTGTTCATGGGCAGTGATCACTTGAAGGTCCTTTGGCGGAATGAAATGTTTATGGGAAAGCTTTTCCTGAAGCTCAGACTAGCTTCTTTAAAGTTTTTAGATTATTCAAAAGGAGAAACCACATTTTCTTTATTGTAGCTATAAAAATCAAATAAGTACATTATTAAGACATTAAAAAAGGATCAAACATTTGCTTGTTCAGAAATGTAAAGTGAATATCGATAAAATGCACATTTATGTGAAAGCTGTTAATTCATCTTGTTTATTGTAGCTTTTCAATTTAAGGAATTTCAAGGGATTTTATTTTATTTTTTTCAAACCAGGATAAAAAATCCCCCACACAGCACCTTTCTTCCTTTTCACAAAGCTGTTAAAATGGAAAGTCTAAATTCTGAGTGTGCATAATGCCCATTTAATGTAACCTTTAGCGTTTGTTATTATAAGCTATTTTTATCTTTTTGAATGTTTTTTTATTTTCTTCTCATTTTAAAATGCCTTTATTTTGAAATCTTTAAATGGCCAAAGTGTAAAATACTTATATAGATCATTGTAGATATAAAAAAAAGAGTAAAAATGCTAGCAAATAAAGAAAACAGTTAAGAGTAAAAAGGGGAAAAAATTCAAGTTATCCCTTCGATTGATGCTGAATTTAACTGTGCAATTATCTATGCATTCTTTGAGTAAATGAAAGTCATGAGAAAAAGCCTCGCATGCCCTCGAATGGTTGAAAGAGAAACTGTATGTGTTAAACAGAAATATTTTTATTTTATTTATTCTATTTTTTAAAGGTATATACGGATTTTATTGGTTGGGGAGAGTTGAAGCCTCTTGACGCCATTCTCTTTGTCGCCTCGATCAAACCCCAACAAGCTTCGCTTTGCAGAAAAGGAAGAAGGCTTGAGAAGAGGAGGGGAGCAACAGTGGATGCTTAGCTTAAAGTGTCACAAACATCAACCAATGAACACCCTCCATTACTATAGATGGATGTGTTTGCTTCCGTTTGCTGCTCACTGATTTGTACACTTTATCAATGTAACCAGTTGTGAGGATAAATGGCATTAAAAAACTGTATTACCTGACCCTCTGCGTCTGCTGCCACCAATCATTTCTGTGTCCGCCTACTACCTTTAGGGAGTCAGTAATGTTTTATTCAATTAAAAATGATTCTAAAATTCTTCATAAAGACAATTTGAATCAAAACGGACTAATTAAAAACTAATCTTAAAGTTCCCGTTGAACAAATCAATTAATAACAAAGATCAAATGGATGGTCGGTGCCTGCAGGCTCCCACCTGGAGACTAAATAAACAGCAACCTGTCAGATTAGTTTGCATTAATTTGAGTTTTTTTAATGATGAACACCTTTAGCACTCATAGGCCCAGATAATTACACTCTCACCTCTGTGCTTTGCTGTTTACATCCTCCAATTAGTGCTGAAGTTTTGCAGAGAAGCCCTTTTATACATTCTGTGCAACACTTGGATCAAACAAATTGACCCCATCATTTGTTAGATTGTTTTCGTTTTATTTTCTACAGATTAATTGCACAGTTAATGAAAATGATTTGTTATTGTCTGGGCATAAAGACAATTAGTCAGCAGGTGTCCTCGGGGCCGAGGAGAGGCTTTTGCTGCAGAAATGTTGGCGCAAGAAAAAAAGTAGTTTTTAGACCATTATTTGATTTCATATTTTATTTTTCTCATGTGTAAACTTAAATGTATATACACTCAGTAGATAATTATGTCACATTTGTATGGAAATACAAAACTATGGCACATAAATGAATTTAGTTACATTAATATTAAACAAAAATCGTTAAAATTCCTTTTGTTCAAGCTGGCCTTAACTGTTTAAACATTTATCTCATGTGATGGTGTTAAAAAATGAACAATAATTACATTTTATCCATTTTTTTCAGTTTGGCCCAAAAGTAGAAACACTTCAAATAAACCTCACGGCTGCATTTTTAAATGCCAGGCAGTGAGATTGAGGATAAGGATGCTGAAGTGCTTGCAGGCTGAGAAGAGACGCTCTGGGAGACAGAATTTCTGCTCTTGTTGCCCGGAGAAGAGGAGATGAGACAGGAAATTGGTGGTAGGACATGGTCTTTAGGCCTCACTGCTCCCTGTGTTGTTGCAGCCCTCTCCTGTCTCCCCTGTCTGGAGGGTTCGGCGGTGTCCTTGAGTGTTTCTGCTCCTGCTTGCTGAACAGTTGGTTTTCTGATGGTTGAGTTGGAAGCAGCTGAGCTCTGCTGGGACTGACCTGCTGGATTCCCGCTGATCTTGTGTGCGAGTGCTGTGATCAGAGTCAAGCTGCTGGAGGGTTTGTCTGAGGAAATTGATGCGAGCGTGAGACGCGGTATTTGTTTGGGCTTACTTGGCTTCTTATTATGCGACTGGTTCCCTTTTTTCTTTGTGGACTTCTTTTGAACAGAGTCTGCTTTTCTGGTTTGTTTTTTTGCAGCCCGTTTACGCTTTTTCTTCTTTTCTCCGTTCGTTTCAGTCACCTTTTCCCCGTCCTTCCTGAAGTCTTCCTGTTGAATCTCTTGTCCCTGTTCTGAGGTTGGATTTTCATAATCGTCCCCCTCCCGCCTCTCTGGTTCAGATGGGGATGATGGTTTGCTTATAGATGAAGCAGCTTGAGTCTTCTTGCTTTTCCCCTTTTTACGACCTCTTGGCGGTTCAGGAATTATGCCCCCCAGGAGGCCCTTAGCAGCTGCTCTTGCCAGCACATCCTGGACTGTTTCAACCTTTGTGGGGTCAGCCTGAAAAACACCAAGTTTTTGATTGAAAACAAGCAATTTTACACCTTTATAATCATAAAACCTCACATGAGGAAGATCGGTGCAACCCAGCTTCTCAGATTTGACCGTGCTGTGACTGCTTCCTATTACAGGAAAGACAAATTGCTTCTAAGTACTGTCCATCTCCTAAAAGAAAAAACAAAATGTAACATCTCTTAAAGCCAGTTTAGAAAAACTTTGTTTTTTTTTCTTCTTGAATCTGTCATTTACTCCACACTTTTCATGATCAGGAGCCCAAAAGTCATACACACCGCGAAACAATCCGGCCTCTTTAACTTCCCTTTCCCCCTCTCAAGTTCTGACTGATGCCCCGCCCACTCAGGGGTCACGTCTCTTCTGACCTAATCACTTGACTAACGGCCGAAGCTGCACTAAGCTCTGGCTCACTGATTTCACTGTTTAGGGCAGGGGGGTTGAACTACGGGACGTGGACCACATCTTGCCCGCCTCCATGTTTGGTCCGGCCCCCCTGAACAATATCAGAGACACGTGATCTTTTCTTTTCAATCTGGAAATGCGATCGAGACCCTTATAGAACGTGACCTTTCATTCCACCGTCCTGCAGTCTGTGCCTCTGAAACCCTCAAGAAGTCCCTGTCAAGTGGAACAGAAGACAGTCTTCCCTTTCTACGTCGCAGTTCATCTTTCGCAGTGGTATTAGAGAATGTATTAGTATTATTCTTCCTGACTTCTTTTCTTTGAGGATAACAGAGACGTTATTTGTTTTTGCTTTTTACTTCTGAAATAATGTTGTTTATTTTATTAAAAGAATCATGAATGAAAGAATTCCACTTTTTTTCATGTAGCACTTTACAACTCCTTCAAGGGAACCAAAGTGCTTCACGATAAAAGAAAGACCACAGAAGTTTAAAATTAAACACATCAGTGGAGAAAAAAGTTATTGTGGCCCTCACAAGAAAAAGTTTGGAAACCCCTGCTCTAGCATCCATGTGGAGTTGGACGATTTGTTGTTTTTCATTCTTCCAATCATGCAAACATCAAATGAATGCAGCATTTCTCTAAATGTGGGTTTTACATGAGGTACATCAAATGGTGCATGTGGCTGTAAAATGAGAACAAAAGCCACAGTTTTGAAATAAAAACTCAAACATGTTCTCTTTTAAAATATAAATTAATTTTTTAATCAAAATGTTTTCGTCCAGATTCAATGTTATTTATTTCTCTTATAAGTTGAATTACCAAAACACTCCACGCATCTGCTCCCTGTCCGGCCCTTCTATCAAATTTTAGAACCGTTTGCCCACCCCTGGTTTAGGGGCAGAGGCTATGCTCTTCCTGAACGGAGAACAGATAGATTGTTAAAGCATATTGAGCAAGAGAAGTTCAACTTTCAGAAGAGGCTTTGCTGTAAGAGTTCCACAAAGTCTTATTCACTTCATGCAATGTTAGTTACATAAAGTGTTAATTCAGCGCCTAATGTATCGCTGAATTGACACCATAAAGTAGACACTTTCAGTCACTTCTGACTCTTTTCGGCCGTAGTGCAGTGATAGGGTGGTCAACCTCTGATCAGAAGATTGCAGGTTCGATTCCTGCCTTGCCTGCCCATGTGTCGAAGTGTCCTTGGGGAAGACACCGAATCCCACCTTGCCTCTAGTGGGAGGTTGGCACCAGTGTTCGGCAGCAGAGTTTGTGAATGGGTGAATGGGCCTGTGACTGTAAAGCGCTTTGGGCCTTCGAGGAAGGTAGAAAAAGCGCTATACAAGTATACTCCACACATAGGGATATTGAGCTGTGAGTAAGAGCGATACATCTTACTTGCGTTTCTTTCTCTCAGAACCGGTCAAACGATTTCCTTCTCTTGAATACTTAAATAATATTTGCAAAATGAAGGTTTCCTGATGAAACAGCATGTGAGCGCTGACGGCAGATAGAAAAAGAATGAAAAAGACTGTCAATGTTTTGCTTAGAGCAATGCAGAGCAGAGATTTCCCAGGAGCATCCATTCATTTATTTAAATGCAGATATGAAAAAAACTTCAAAGCTTTTCTTTCTGTCTTTTCACACACCAGTATTTGATTGTCTTTGTTTTTTTGTTTTGTTTTTTTGTTTCCTTGATTAATAATGCATGCTTTATATATGTATGTATGTATATATAGTTAGATTTGTATTTGGGTGAGGCACCACAAAAGTATTGGTGGGTCAAATATGCTGTTCTGTGACTTGACTTGGTGTGACCTTGAATTTCAATCCAATTTGGCCTGCTGATTGGATTTTAAATGACTGTAGTGAGCTCGACAAGGCAGAATCTGCTCTGTCTGTCTAAACAGATAATAACCATATGGATCTTCTTATCAGCAGACATTTAAACCAAAAATATAAACACAGGATAACTTCATACATTTGTGAGGTTTTCTAGGCTTTCTTTCTAGAGATATAGACTGCATTCTTTGAGCAAATATGAAATTAAACCAACTGAAATTGTATTCATAAAACTTAAACTTAAACAAACTGTTGAAACTGAGTGAGCGTCCAAACATACAGCAACAGAAAAACTGTTTCCATAATTAATGTGTCATAATAAATAATGTAACTAACGTACACACTGCTAAAACATATCCCTAGAAATGTGAAAGCTTTTCTTTAAATCCATTCATTTTCTCTATACCCCTTTCGGGTGGATGGAGTTGCTGGAGCCTGTCCCAGCTACTGTTGGGCAAAGGTGGGGCACACCCTGAACTCCCACACACACCTATGGACACTTTAAATCACCCAGTTAATCTATGAAGCATGTTTATGGACTGTGGGGGGAGGCCAAAGTGTCTGGAGAAAACCTATGCATGCATGGAGAGAACATGGAAACTCAACACAGAACGATGCTGTGCAGCCCACTAATACATGTTTTCTCAGACAAGGATTATTTTGTAATCAAAAAACTTTCTTGATAAAATTATTTTTCTTGCAAGACAGAAAATAAGACAAATGTTCTTGAAAAAAGGGTCTTTTTTTGGTTTACTTTTTAAGAGTTCGCTTTTGCAGATTTCATCCTCACAGGGGGTTTCTAGTCTCATAAAACCAAAGGTTTTAGCTTTCAGAGGGAAAAACCTCTGCTGGATTGTTCTGTTTGGAACAAAAAAAATAGAATAACATCGGGAAAAGGCGCACTCATCATTTTCTGCAGGATTTTCTGCTTTTTCCTTTTCTTTTCTTAGTTTTTGTTAACCCTTCTTACCATTTTTGGTTTTGTTGGCATCTGAACTTTACTCTGTGACCTTTGTTTGTGTTAAAACTTGTTTGTCGTGTTTTTATGGTGGCTGAGGAGACTCAATGTTAGAACTCCATCAAGCTGTAATGGTTTGACATCCCTGACACTGAAACACAACGTTGGAGTTGGCTTTTTGATTGTTTTAGCTTTGGGGCTGTCAGAGTGTTAGCATCATGAGGCCTTTTTAAAGGGACAGAGCTCACTTTTCATCTGGAGTTCTTGGTTGTTCTTGCAGCATAGCTATTCACATTTGAAATCCTTGCCACTTCATTACCACATACCTTTTTTTTGTTACAAGTAAACCAAACAAATAAGAACATGAAGTGTGTTTTTCAACTCACAAGATTGCTCTCAAAATTGCATTAAAGTCTAATGATTATCACGCTTATGTATTTAGTGCCAGATGTTCCGGCTGCAGAGGATCAATCAAAGGAGCAGCATCTTACCTTTTCCCTCCATTTGTTCTTTTCTTGGTTTCAAGACGGGAGGGAGCAACTATGTGGATGCAGCATGCTTGAAGAGCTCTGAGACTGTCAGGATTATCCATTCATCTTTGCCATGAAGCTCTGATATGCACCAGTGGTCCGGGTATATTTTATCCATAACTTTTCTCTTTTCTTATTGAGTTGGAATAATGCTGCAGTATTTTCAAGGAGCACGACTTTGCATCTGTGTGTCTGCTGACAAGCTGCATGACCTCCCAGCAGACAGTAAAAGAGTGCTGCCTCAGCACTTCTGAAGGCATTCACGCAGAGACACACTCGCCCTCACAGAAATACTCCAGTGCGAGAAACACCACCGACTCCCTCTTCCCCGACTCTTTTACAGCCTCACCTGGCGCGATAGTCTGGCGATAAAGCATCCATTGGTGAGCTGAGAAGGTGCTAGTCTGAAGAACCTGGGGTCCGCTGTGGCTCCTGGTGGAGAATCATTTGGAAAAACCGGACCACTCACCCTGTGGAAGCAGTGAAAAGCAGCTCATGAAGAACATGGTCAGCGGTGATTTATTACTGTTTTAGTTCAACAAGGTCAACAAGGGCACTGCATGAAAGCTGTCACCTTCAGAGGTGGCATTGTGGTAGATCGGCGCCCTAAGAATGGGAGGTTGGAGGTGGTTTTGAACGGCAAAACTGTTCCGGAACGTGATTCTGGCTGCCTTGGGGTCAAATGCGGCAGTTTGCACAACCAGGTGTGTGACAACAACTAATGGAACTTTACCTCAAAGACCCTGCAGGTGTTATGATTATTATTATGAAATGGAGAAGACCTTTTTCAGATTGTGTCCAAATTCCCTCATTATTTACTACTTAGTGCGCTAATTTACAATTCCAAGAGTCTCTGTGAAAAACTATTGTGCATTGATGCTCACTGGATTGGCAAATGTGTTTAAACAATGTGTCATTTGAAATTTTTTTTATATAAATTTATTTTTTATATTTCATCCAAGTTTTTACTATTAGAACACAGTAGACTTATTAATAGATGTTGTAAAATGTTAATATTGCCCACAATATATTTGAAGAGATTGTTACTTTTTCAATATTTGGATCT
Source organism: Oryzias curvinotus (assembly GCA_023969325.1). Taxonomy (NCBI): domain Eukaryota; kingdom Metazoa; phylum Chordata; class Actinopteri; order Beloniformes; family Adrianichthyidae; genus Oryzias; species Oryzias curvinotus. The sequence goes on from CM043706.1 coordinate 11,377,917, forward strand.
TTTATCACTTTTACTATTTTATCTGTGCAGTGTTCTTGGGTGTCTTCAACACCTTTAAAAAAAAAAAATAAAATCTATAATAAATACTTTGTTGTTCAGCCGTGATTTTTTTAAGCCATTAATAAATTCAAGCTTTTATTTGACAAATCATTGTAACACAAACTATGAATAAGGCTATAAATTAAAAGCTTAATTAATTTTTTTAAAAATCAATTAAATAAGTGAAGAAAAGAAAAAAAAACGTAAAGGTTTAAAAGCAGAGCAAATTCCCTTGTTGGACCAAATGCTTGACTATAAAAATGAGTTTTTAATATACTGAAAAAATGCATCACTGATATTTCGAGGCATAAATCCTTGAGTGACAGCTTGCAGTTCAGCCTGAAAGGACAGTTTTGAAACCTCTGGGAAAGCAACCCAGTGAACGTGTCAGTCATCTTTATGTTCCAAAAGTGTCAAACACACATTGAATGCTCACAAAATCGGATATGTATCAGTGAGGAGAGGAAGCGCTCGTTGTTTTTCCTGCTGCTGGTTGTTGTATTTTCTCCCAAATGACTGACATCCAGGGGATGTCAGATTCATACCTGCACATGCTCACTGCAGTTTATTATTATTTCAGCAGCTGCCTCTGGACGTCTTTGAATATGTTGAACAATTCTCAGTCCTTCACTGTTCATTTCAATCCTGGACAGGCTTATGGGAAAGAAATCTTTGTAAAGAAAAGTTACTGTTCTTCTTTGCAGTGGTACAAAAGGGGAACAATGTTTTAGTTTGGGTTGTACCTGAATGGCAGCAGTTTGGGAGGAGTGCGGGCTTTTTCTAGAACCTTCCTCACCAGATCCTCATTTTCGTCAGGGTAGACTGAGCGTGTGCAGTACAGAACAGTCTGCACCTTTGGAACTGACAAGCAGAGAGAGAAAGTGAATGGTTGGAGTTGTTGAAATGTTTCTTTGACACAGTGAGATTGTACTCACAGGTGAGCGCATGACCCAGCAGCCATGATTGTTTGGTGGTCAGGGAGAGCATTTTGCTGGAGGAAACAGAACCCTGGGACAATTCTGGCAGTAGAGTCCAGTCTGTTAACAAATTCATTCACCTTTTTTAAATTTTAACAGAAAAATTAAAGCCATTAAACCCTTTTTATTTCGAAGAAAGAAATTGAGTTTTATCTTTTGTGTTTTCCCAGCTAATAAAGTCGTGTTAATGTGGGAGATTCATTTTTTTTTAGACAAAATGTTACACATGGGGCACATTTACCATGACCCTTTGATTGACACACCTCCGTGTTCGCTGTGCATGGTGGGCACCGGGTCATTGAGGGCAGAGGACGAACACTGGGGCAGAATAGCGATGACTCTGATCATCTGAGCGCTGGTGTCCCACTCGCTGAGATTGGAAAAAGCATCTGAAAGGATTTGAACATCTGCAAAAAATCATGGGTAAAAGTCAGGAAAGTACAAAAGAGATCTGTAACTGTAAGGATTCACCACTGACTGTTTTTTTTTTAAGTATCTATGACTCGGCAGGCTGTTGAGATCCCCTAGGGTAGGCATGTCTAAAGTCCGGCCCGTGGGCAAAATGCGCCCCACATTCAATTTTACAATGACCCGTAGGCTCCTTTAATGATATGTGGTCTCCAGTATTTTTTTAAAAACTAGGTGTACAATTTCTTGATGGGGATTGGCTAAATTATGATTTACAGACGAGACATGCCATCAACGACAAGTTAACTAGGAGTGAATAGTGCGAAAAAATGAGAACAGTAATTTAGGCAAAAACGTATTTAAAATATTGATTTTCTGCGTGAAATATGCTGTGGTAATAAAATAGTCATTAAATAGCTAATTTTTATTTAATAGCTAAATAGTTTATAGAATGCCAGGCAAAATGGTTGGCCCTCACACATTTATTACCTCACCAATCCTGGCCCTCTTTGCAAAATGTTTTGACACCCCTGCCTTTAGTGAAAGCGCTTTCTTTTTCTGAGATGTGTGTTGCAGGTCTGGGTTCCAAAATTCATTAAGGTTTGAAATGTTGCACAACTTTTAGAAATTGACCAGGACGTGGCAATGTGATATGCAGGTATCAGGTGAGAGTAAAGCTGCAGACTTCATCATGTTCATAAATCTCATTAAGCTGCACCCACAGGTCCTGAGCTGCGCTGTATGATGGATCCCTAGCGAAGAGGAGATGTGTGTCAGGTGATTGTAAGTTCCTGAACTCCACAGCCTCTTCTTACTGTACAGGATGTCCAAGATGCAATGTCAACTTTTGCTTTCTGTTCCTTTCAAAGTTTTTTTTTCCTCAGAAATATTGAAAGTACACATATTTTGTCATTGATAAAAAAAATGTAAAGACTTAAATGAACAATAGCACACAAAAAAAGTATTTTAAAGACATCATAGTTGTAGGTTTAAATTCTGAATTGACAGAGCCTTTTGGATAAGTGGTGAAACGTCTTCAACTTTAAAAACCAAGTCCAGATGACAACCCCTAAACCTACTACTATGATGGAATCTACCTGGATGAATGAGTCTTCTCAGACATATTTTAAAGACACAATCTGACCCATTTGAGGTTAGATTTGAACAGATTGGAACCAGCTAGATCCAGTGATGTTTATTGTTATGTGTCAAATGCAAATGTGCAAATGTAAACTGTTAAGAGGGGAAGGTTTGAAGGGTTTCCAGATAAATCTAGTTAAAAGGTTCACACACAGACCCACACACAGCATCTTCACCATATCTTTAATCTGCCCTCAAATCTCTATTGAAAGTTGAGGGTTGAGTGTCACTAATCTGTCACTGCCATATTACTGAATAGATCAAATTGCAGTTTAAAAGTTAAGTATCTGATTCAAATTCCAATTTGACACCATTTGAACCATTTATCAAATTTTCATTTTAAAACCAATTTTATTTGGTTATAAAAACACATAAGTAGTGATTAAGACAAAACAAACATAAAACTTATTTTGCTAAACTTGAGATTTCTTACATCAAAACAAACAAAGAACAGTTTTTCTCTACAAATATTGCAACATTTCTGTAAAAGAACATTTGGTATAGTTATTGTATATTTTTTATAAAGTTCAATTGAATTTTTAAATTTGTAAACATGACCCATTCTTCATCTATTTGTATTCTGACCCTTTTACAAAACAGGCAGCCTAGTTATGCTTCTTACTAACAGAGAATTATCCAACATGAAATTCTCCTAAAGGACACAAAACGTTCAGCTCAGAGTGCAGCAGGACAAGTACGTACATTTTTATACTTGAAGGGGTTTGACGATGAGGCGGCTAAGTGCTGTTAGTCCTGAACTTTTTATCAACTGTTCAGGGAATTTAAGGCTTTCAGAAAAAACAGCTGCCTGTGGAAACAAACTAGAACCTCTTCGAGGAAAAACTCCTTCACTGAAATAGGGTTTACATGATCAGAAAAGTAGCATTTTGAGTTCTTATAGCACTCCAGTATCATTATAAACTAAACATATAATTGTATGTTATAACACATTAAGCCATAAAAAATAGCTATAAATTATGAAGAGAAGAAAACTCCCGAATGGATCTTATTAAAGAAGTGCATTGTTGTAGATTTTCTTCATATCCTCCCAATTTTTGCATCAGAAACGATGAAAAAACTAAAACCCAAATGGAGCAAGAATTAATTCTAAGGAACCTCCAGCTGTGATAATAACAAAAAGATCATTAATAAATAAAGTTTTACACTTATTTTTTCCAGAAGTCTCAAGCATATGCTCTACCATTCGATCGCTGAGTTCTAATCGCCACTCACTTTGTATGTCCATTTGTGCGAGCAGCTCCCGCATTTCCTTCACCTGTGACGGTGTGTGATCGGTGCTGCACACCAGCACTCTGCCCACGCGGGAAGCAGCCACAGTGGCGATGTGAGCCACGGTCAAAGCTGAGAAGGAACCCACCACCAGCACATCGGCTTTTTCATAGAGAAGAGGCTGCAGAACCCTGACTGCCAAACACACACTTCTGTCCTGCACACAGAAATACAAGCCAGTGTTACATATGAACTCTATATGAATATCAGACTACAGTAAAAGCAATTCTATGTTCAAGAAGGGAACAAAATTTGACCTTTAATTAGTCAAATATACAGTAACTAAGCCACTTTGTTAGGCACACCTGGCCAACGGCTCGTTAGCGCAATCGGCCAATCACATGGCGGCAACTCAGTCATTTTGGCATGTAGACAGGGTCAAGACGATCTGCTGCAGTTCAAACCGAGCATCAGAATGGGGAAGAAAGGTGACTGGAGTGACTTTGAACATGGTAATGTTGTTGGTGCTAGTTGGGCTGGTCTGAGTATTTCAGAAAGTGCTGATCTACTAGGGTTTATAGGGAAGAGTCTGAAAGAAAGAAAATATCCAGTGAGCAGCAGTTCTGTGGGCAGAAATGCCTTGTTGAGGCCAGAGGTCAGACTGGTTACAGCTGATAGAAAGGCAACAGTAACTCAAATAACTACTGGTTACAACAGAGAAGAGCATCCTAATGTACAACACGTCCAACCTTGAAGCAGATGGACTACAGCAGCAGAAGACCACACCAGGACCACTCCTGTCAGCTAAAAACAAGAAACTGAGGCTACAATACACACTGACTCACCATAATTGGACAATAAGAAGGAATGTTTCCATTGATTCTACCCCCAATAGTTAAGGCAGTTCTGAAGGCAAAAGGTGTACCTTGCAAGGTGTACCTAATAAAGTGGCAGCTGAGTGTATTGTACTCTTCTAGATAGGGGGATAAAGATTTTTTCATGCAATGTCATACTGTGTGCAACTTATAAGACTTTTATTTTTCTCATTTCCTTTCGGAAATGTCTTGTATTCTTTTTAATGTTTCCCTATTTTTCCTTTTGAAGTATATGTTAAAAATAAAATATGAAAATAAAAAATTTAAAAAGAAACAAATTCTCCTGAAAACGCCAAACATTTGTGCTCAGATACATGCACCTTAAATTTATTTTTCTAATTTCTAAAGTCCAAGTTGAACTTTTAAAAAGCAGAATGACTTTGCATTTCTTTCTTTTTTTCTCTGGGAGATACATCTTTTTTTTTAACTCTGTTTCTTCCATCTGTGCTTTAAGTGCAGATTTCTACCTGTATGTTCAGCACATGTGTGGCAGTGAGACGGCTGTGCAGGAGCTTAGCCCGCAGGCTTTGATGGAAGACAAGAGTGTCTGGACAGAGTGGGTCCTTGCAGAAGGTGAACTCCGTGAGGTCTGTTATGTTCTGAGCTTCAATAAGGCCGGCGCTTTGCAGGGCTTCACACATATCAGCAAGACTGCAGGAAAAAGGAAAAAAAAACACAGTGTCATTTATTTTATCAATGTGATATCAGCTTCTTCTCAGCGTTACATCGATAGAATAAAATACTTTTACCCTCAAGTTACCACAATGTCATACACAAAGGCTCTTGTGCTCCTAAAAACGTAAAAAAATATTTAAATTTCACACTGCGGGACTGCCTGAAAACTGTGTTTCCCCCCATACACAATTAAATTGAATACAACCAAAACAATTACAATATAGGTTCTTATATAGTTTTTCTGTAAACACAGGTTTTTTTTTTTATCGGAATTTGTCCAAAAATTTACAAGACTTTAAAAAGAAAATAAAAGTGCATTATTACTTGAGGAAAAACAAACACATGCCTTATCTCGCGAGTGTTTATCCATGCGTAAAGGGGCAGGATTTTAGCTCTGGTCTGTTTGGTCCTGACAGAGTCAGGCAAAAAACAGGAGACACTCCGCAAACGATGTTTCACTCTGAAGCGAGCTAGATTTGCAGCCAGCTTGGTTTTGCACCTGTAAGAAACGGATCACACTTGAACCCATCCTATTGCAACAATGCAAATGCAAAGCTCTTGAGATCTAAACACACTTTTGAAGAATCCTCTGCAATTCCTTCACTTCTTGAAAAACCTCCTGTCCCTCTTTTGGTACAAGCTCTTGTAGTGCAAACTTTTTTTCCTGGAGCTCAAACAGCATCACCATCGCCAGGGCCAACAAGTCGCTGTCCTGCAAACATAACTAAATTAATGACACAGGAATCAAAATAATTATTTTTCAAGACTGTCATTCATGAACAAGATTGATGGAATCTGGCATAGAGTTGAAGGGAGGTTGATGCAGCGATTTTTCTCCCCTGGAGTTTCAGTTTCATTTGCATTTGTGCACATTAAGTTAGGAGCCAATACACGCACCTCAATAATGACTAGAGTGTGGTTTAAATGGTCTATATCATGCAATATCATCTTTTTAAAGTTTTAGGTGTTTTATAATCTTCATCCCTCCCAAAAAACAACAACCCCAAAGTGATATTTTGATTCATTCACTTATTTCTGGGTATTCCTCCAATGTGCACATTCATCTTTGCAAAAGTTACGATGTTGTTTGTTTTCGTCTGCGAAACGTAGACATGCTGCAGAGCCCGACTTTAGGTCAACGTCTCAAAATGGGCGGCCCCCATTTCACCCATTACAAAAGGCGGCGTCTTTCGGGTTTAGAAAATAACTCAGGAAAACAACTAATATTTCAAATGTTGTTCTTTTGTGTGTCTAAGGTAATATATAATCTTATATGTATGGATATTGTTTTCTATTCATTCATTCATTTTCTATACCGTTTATTCCCTTTTCGGGGTCACAGGGCTGCCGGAGCCTATCCCGGCCACTTGGGCGAAGGAATTGTTTTCTATAAAAGGCATTTTAAATTTTAATCTGAGCAGAGTTTAAGGGGCTATATGTATTTTTTTGCTACCTCTCTTGAACCTGTCAGAGACTTGGCTGAGAACCAGTCTAAGGTTGTCTGACACATGAATTGATCCTGCATATAATCCCTCCATCACTGTGGTTGACAATAAGGTTTTCAAACCGGTAACTGAAAATAATAGGTTAAGAGACATAAAAATGCCCATTAAAGCTAAGATTACCTTTCTGCTGCATTAAATCGTCTGTGTTCATAATGGTCTCTTCCGGGTTAATTGATCACTCCAGGTATTCTGACACCACAAGCCAAAAGCTGTGTGCATATAAGGTGAAATACGTACAGTGCCGTAAAGCTGTTTGTGGAATAATAAAAAGAATCTGTGGTGGGGTTTATAGTCTTGCTTCTGCAGTAACGGCCTTTCCCCCTGCATTCTGCTCCTCAATAAACTTCCCATCTACACATACACGAAAACAGTGTCTGTTTATCACTGTATGTGCGGTTGCACATTGTTTTATGGAGTAATTTAGTCCCCTAGTTGGAGAATGCGTCTTCTCGTATGCATCTCTTGTCACCTATAAGCAGCCAGACAACAAACGATCTGAATACAAATGTTCTTTAAACTGCAGCACTGTCTGCCTCCCCAGCATGATCAGGGGAAACACTGATGCTTTACTGGAGGATAAAAAAACAAACAAAAAACCCTAACATTTTTTTTTCTACAGCGAGATCCAAAATTGAAATGAGAAGGGACTCACCATATGTGGACATTTTTGCAAGCCGCTGTTAGCAATCACATCCATGAGTAACTCTTGATCTAGAATAAGAGTTTAAAAACAATAGAAGAAACATGCAAAAAAAAAGAAAGTTTCTTTTTTACACATCAAGTTTCTCACCAAGTACATGTACATTACCTTTGTACCTCTCATTTGGAAATACAATTAATTGATTTCTATGTGCCATTGTTTAGAAGAAAAACCTAGTAGCCAAAAATAATCCCAAGTCCTCCATGATTTTATAGACACATTTTTTGTATTGCATCACAACACCTTGTAAAACTATTGCAATACTATTACAATTCATTTTGAGGTTGAAAAGGCTTAGCAAGAAATAGTTTATTGTTAAGTACTACAAGTATACTTACTCTATGCTTAAAATGTTTAAATTTAGTTTAAAAAAGTATTTAGTTAGTATACTCCCAACACTACATATACAGTGTCAATAGTTTACGTGCTATACTTCATGCTATACTCAAGTATACTTCATAAAATAAATTTCAAGTGTACTACTTTTTGCTAAGGGTGATAGTAGGTTTCTATGCTAGGAATGCAGCTGTCTGACATCATTGGTTAGAAAGGTTGTTTTTAGTTACTGTCAGTTGAGTCACTTGAAGGTGCACATGTGGTTGCATCATTGCAACCAAATCAATGATGCATTTGATTGATTGCAATCAAATGATGCTAAACTCTAACAGCACACTGAGTGAAACTTTCTTTTATTACACAGTTTGGTAGGATTTAAACAAACAACTGTTATACAACTAAATGAAAAATAAGTGCTCTTTTAGGTTATTTTACTGGGTGTGTTTTTGTGTGTTTGATGCATAAACCCATACAGTAAGATAACAAAACAGCTTTAACATCCTTCTTTTTCTTTTTTTGGTGATAGGGAAACACTAATCTTGAATGGTTCACTGCTGAACTTACATTTGAGGGTGTTGAAGGCGAGCTGGTAGGCCTGTTTTTCTGTGTTTTTGTCTCCACTCCCCAACAGCGGTGTGTCTGTCTTTTCTCTGTATGGCAGGAGGTGATGTAGCGCTGGCTTTTCAGTATGCAGCCACTGGAAAATGGCTGCGGCCTGAAGATAAACCTGATCTGAAAGCCGTCTGTCTGAGGAGGAAGAGCAAACAATGCATGAGCTGTTCAAACGCAGGTCTGAGGTAAATAAATATGATCAAAAATGTATTAGGTCCCATTTTCTACATTGACAAGGATACACCCTTCAAAGAACTGAAAGTCTGACTTTAGGATAAAGTTTCAGTTTGCTTTGTTTCTCCTCTCTGCTTCATTTGATGCTCTCAGCTCATCTGGCTGACTGCAACCTGAGGCCAAACACATGTAGCCTTCTCTTCGGTTTCACAATAAAAGCTCTTACTACTTTTGTTCAGCAGCTGCTCTAAACATCACATCAGCGATCAGCACCCAAACTCACCACTATTGGAGATAAATGATCGTGACAGATTATGAAGAAACTTCAGAGAAATGTTACATACATTTTTTTTTAAGTTTAAAATCTTACCTGGGGAAGAATGAAGATCAAGAAGAGGAACAGTGGGCAGATCCTTTGTGGGGTTTTGATCAGAGGGAACTGCCTGCTCCGTCTCAGTGTTCATATTGACATCCTCAATGGAGCTTGCTGTGCAGTAACAGAGAGGATGAGAGTGAAATACTTGTAGAGGGTTGGCAGCTACTCTCTTTTGGGTCATTGATGTTCCTGCAAACATTTAGCAAACACTTTGTGTGTTCAAATCGCTGACTGATGTACAAATATAATCCTGGTTCATGTGTCTTCTTCCTTCAGTGTTGCTATTGGTAAAGTACATTTATGGGTTCCTCATGGTGCAGTTAGAGGGTAGTTCAGATACAGCCATGAATAAATAATCAGTTGCTGTCCGACCCTGGACAAAGGTCCATCTGTGACTCACCTGCTTAACTCGTGTGCGAGAGGCTGTGCTTCAATCACATTGATTACCTTTTTTTTTTTTTTTTTACTGGAAACATGCCCAAAACACCCTGCCACAGACTGCTGATCTGTCCTGGGTGTACCCCGCCTTCACCCAACAGTAGTCAGGTTAGGTTCTTGCAGCCCCGTGACCCCGAATGGAATACAGCGGGTTAAGAAAAAGGGTGGATGGATGCCCAGGACCTGACTTATTTTGACCTCAAAATCAAAAGTCTACATGCATCCTACCTGTTCAGTAGCATTTCTTAGTTTTTATTTAAACATCCAAACAGGCAGCCCCCTAATTAAACATGACTGAAGAGAAAAGACATATAGAGTCTAATTTGCTTTTACTACACTCATAAATGTTTAAAGAGCAAAGTCAGAGTTTATCGGAAATGTGCAGCATGTCCAATAAGGCGGTGTGTCAGGGCGAAAGGCATAAATGAGTGAATTTCAAACAGCACTGATTTAATGAGTGTCAAGCTGTTTTCTGCACCCTGCAGATGAAAACTTAAGAAGCAGCGCGTGGAAGAAAGGGCTACAACAGCTTACTGTAATCTGCACAGAGGATGATGAGCTGTTTAAAATTGCATAGCAGGTCTTACCATTGTCATTCAGAGCCCTCTTCACTGAAACTGCACTCATCTTCACAAAGAAATGCAGGCTAAGCAAGTATCCAGCAGCTTTCCATAAATTTCTAACTGCTGTTTTCTGCTCGGTGTTGTATTTCTCAGTGTCAAGGGCCTGGATGCTTCCTGACGCCGCTCCCTCTTTCTAATGCAGAGTTTTGTTCGGCATGAGCCTTCCTGAGTTTGGGAAAGCCATGGCAACAATATGATAATGAAGGAGGCCTGATCCTCGAAGACAGACATGTAAAGTCTAAACTCTTTCCACCATCACTCTCATATTGATCACTTTGACTGCCAGCTGTAAAAGCGCTTTGGCATCAGTTTAACTATAATTTAAGTTCCTGTATGGAAGTAAAAGTGTAAAAAAAACACAGAGCAGTAAGAATAGGAGCTTAAAAGCTGTGATCTTTGCCTGGGATGGTTTAACTCCTCCAATTAAACAGATGAAAACATAAAGAAAGTTTGAAGTGTAACTATCACTCATCCATGCAAAACTTATTATACATGATTGTGCAAAAGCGTGTCATAAAATATTCATACTTTGTTCCTTTGATGAGTACAAAGAGTTTTCTGGTTTATGTAAAGCATGTACACTCCAACGTTATTCAGACATTTTCCATTTCATATTGGAAATTTAAACATAAAAAGTACAAACATTGATCCATTGATCTTTCTAATCACATATCAGAAGGGTCTGCAATCGAATCAAACCTCAGTTGAATTTGCCATCAGATGTCAAACGGGGTGGGATTATATAAGTTCGCTTCCTTCCACTCCCTTTCAAGCAATATTTATTAAAATGTCTAATTATCCTAGGTTTGTTTAGTTACTGTATGAATGTACAACTGATGATTATATTGCATTTGTGTATTATTTCTACTTAATTGCTTGAAATAAACCATTTCAAATCAAAATCAAATGTCCACAAAGTGAGCAAATATGTACATGCACTCCATGATTTCCTTACATATCACTCCTGTTTACCTGTCTGGTCACAGACTTGCAATACATCTTTAAAACCTCTGCAAACATTTTAAAAACAAACTGTTAAAACTTTGGATAAGAAAACCAACATTGTTCACCATTGTCCAGTGTTACAAAAACATGGATTACTGAGTTGGGAAAACATGGTCAAATTCTCAGATCTCTGTCTTATGTCCAAAATTATTCATGGCTTATAATCCTCTTCTCTCCACCAGTCTGTAAACATTCAGACTGTGTCAATCCCTTTAGAAAAAGTGTTTTTGCTCAATTTAGAAATGACTCATTGGTAATCAGAGCTGTCAACACTAAACCTCCACTCACTGATCCCCGCGACCATCTTGTCTTGTGTGTATATGTTCATACATTTGTCTGAGTTTGGATTGTGATCTGAGGCACCTGGATGGCGAGTTAGGAGAGAGAAGCTCAGAGAGGTTCAGCGGGACAAGACCTTCAAAAAAATGAAAAACAAATAAAATAATCTTAGAATGAACCCTAAAATTCACAGGTAGTCAGTGGAGTAATGCAAAAATCGGCGTGATGTGGTCTCTCTTATGTCCTCCAACCAGAAGACAGGCAGATGCATTTTGAACACATTGGAGACCTGAGAGAGACGACTGGCTGAAAAAAAGAGAACTACAGTAATCCAGCTGGGATGTAATGAACGCGTGGATTACCATTTCAAAATGGGCAGCTGTTAAGAATGGTTTCACCTTTGCAAGTAGGCGAAGATTTAAAAAGCTCAACCTTACCACTGATCTTATTTGCTGATCCTGTTTAAAAATGACTGTCCAATTTAAAACCCAAGTTAGAAGCAATTGGTTTTAAAAAGCCAGTCAAAAGACCCAAATCAACTGGGGACGGTCCACTAAAATCATTCCGTCAAAAAACTAAAAATGTAGTTTTGTTTTCATTAAAACTCAAGACAATTCAGATTTGAACGTCTTTTTCAAGGGTAAATTGGGCCAAAAACTTGCAGCACCAAAGAAAGCATCAAAACAAAACATTCAGACAGTGGAAGAAAGACAAACATACATGAAAATATATAAAAGTACATTTAAAAAAAATCATAGATAAAACAGAAATGTAAGAATATAATGGTAAAAAAAACACAAGAGTATTAAATTAGAACCATAGTCACCGTTTGAAAAACTTGGTTTTTTTTAAATAATATGAAAAGAACTAAGAAGAATAAATGTCGGGTGCTCCAAGCAGAGAATGCAACTACTAAAAGCTTGTTTTTCAAGATTGGTTCTGACACGTGGAACATGCTAAAGAAAAAGGTCCCTTTAACATTGTTGTTTTTCACAGGCATGTATTTATATTATGTGTGTATCTTGTTTAAAGGACTGATTTTATGCAATTGTTTATTTTCTACAAATTCCACACTAAAAACTACATTGTTGAAAAAAAAATTAGCTGATCTTAGCTCAAAACCAATGGGACTAACTTTTCTAGGGGTTATTTTAACTGAGAAAAAAAAGAACACTGAGGAAAAAAACAAATTGGGTTCAAAGGTTCAAACAACTATGCGTCCCCCCCAAATAAATAAATAAATTAGTATTGCTAGTATATTTTATATCCAGAAAATATTTATACATACCAATATGAATAAAAAAAAGTGTTTTTTAAGTGTTCCAATAACAACTCATCTTGTGTGACTTGAAGTGCATCAATGAAGGGCCTTGTTCTTGCTAATATTAGTATCCGTCCATCCGTCCATCCGTCCATCCGTCCATCCATCCATTTTCTTAACCTGCTACATTCTGGACAGGTCGCCAGTCTGTCGCAGGGCGCTGACATTACTAACACTTTGATTATTTTATGCAGTTCCTTATAATCACTAACTGAGATACAGTTGGCAAATATAAAAAAATTAGGCAATGAAAAACCTTTTGGATGATTTAGTTCAGGAGTTTTTGTTCTGTCATGCCAAAGATTTATTTAAAGAAATAATTGAGTTATGTATTTCTTACATTAGAATGTAAAAAAGTAGCTCTGGGAGGTTTTATGTCTGTCAAATGATACATTCACATACCAAGAGTGTTTAGTAGACAAAACACCACATATGTACACATATTTATGGAATGCATACCCTTTGTTTGATTTAGCTTTAAAAAAATAAAAGTCAAATTTACTTTTTCGTAAAAAATGAATAACTTCTTCTTACCTGGGCAAACGTGCTCTTAATGGAGTAAGCCCCTCAGGTAAATCTTAGTTTTCCATTATCTGTAAATATTGTGATGTTTGTTGTAGTACTGCTGTTGCACCAAGAGAGGGAGACATTTTTCTGGGTAAATCATGAAAAAAGAGAACCACTGCAGCAGAGACTGATGTACTTTAAAAGTATATATACATAAACAACTCTAGTAAGTATTTAATGTGAAAAAGAAACAAACCAAATTAAGTGCCAAGATGAAGTCACAATTCCAGAGACAATCAATTGCAAAGGATCTGACATGGTCAGCACGTGTCCAGAACTTGCTGGAAGAAGATAAAGGAGTGGGCTTCATCAGAGTGTGGAAAAACCACAGCAGGCTTTCGGGGCCAAATGGGCCTCACTTCTCTGCGGGTGAGAGTACAGCTGGAGAGATAATCCCATCCCACAGACGTCATCAGTGTCGCCTCACAACACGGCTCCAGTTGCTCAGAAGGTCTGGTGTTTGCGTGCACATGCGTGTGTTTGCCAGCACTCAGTTCAATAATCGGCCTGGTTGGGGACGGTGAGTTGCACTGGCTTAAGCTGACCTGGAATTTTCTCAATAAAGATTTAATTCTCCAAGAAGCAGTACAAGGCCAGGGGACTTTCTGTCTTGTTGATTTTCTATCAGTTCACCTGTGCAATCACTGTCAGCCAATCCTTCACATCAAAGCCGTTCCACCTGCGGTTTTGTTGCCTCCAGTTGGACGGAATTGATCTTATTTGCTTATTTGATTTGTTTTGATGTGAAGTTTTATCTCTTAAATGGTACAGGTAATGCTTTAAATTGAATGATTTCAAATATTGACTCATTTTATTAATAAAGTTGCAGCCTAAAGTGGCAGGGGCGACAGTGGCTCAGGTGGTGGGGGGTCGTCCAATGATCGGTGGGTCGGCGGTTCGATTCCCTGCTCCCACCAGCCAAATGTCGTTGTGTCCTTGGGCAAGACACTTCACCCTCCTTGCCTCCAGTGTGGCTCCACTGGTGTGTGAATGTGTATGAATGTCCCGGTCAGAGATGTCGTGGGCGCGAAATGGCAGCCACGCCTCTGTCAGTCTGCCCCAGGGCAGCTGTGGCTACATCAGTAGCTACCATCACTAAGTATGAATGATGAGTGAATGAATAATGGACACAATGTAAGCGCTTTGAGCATCTGGAAAAGCGCAGAAAAATCCAATCAATTATTATTACCTGTAGATTTATTTAAATGAGTGTTTAAGTTTTTTTTAAAGTAAAAACTCATAAAATAAAAATAAAAATACATTGCAGTTTTTCTTTGCTGTGTTCTTGACTCCATTAAACTGTTGTGTGTTTTCTTATAGATGGCATGTAAGAGAAACAGAGATGATTCAAATCAAATCAAATCAAAGTTTATTGCACATTTAAAACACAAGGTATTCAAAGTGCTTTACAAGATGAAATTGAAAAACAAAGGACAAGACAAACAAATATGTAATTAAAAACCGGCACAATGCCAATCCCCCCCCCCCACACACACACACACACACACTCACACTCACATATACTCACTCACTGTGATAACAGACAAAAGGATGCAATGTAAAAAACCTGGCTTTGTACTGGGGTTGAGGAAACAAAGTTATGGGGACACGTCCACATCAGTGACACCCCACCCAGGTGCACAGAGTACACTACCACAGGACCCCCCAGATCTAGACAAAGAGCCAGACCTGAGAGATCCCATTGCAGCGACCCCGCTCACTGAGAAGGGTGCATCACCGATGTGGAGCATCCCTCGGAGGAATTGTATTGGTCATGGCATGACCACATTCAGTCTTTACAGGACTTGCCAGACAATCTGTTGGAGTTGTTCTTCTTACTCCTGTCCTTTAAAGGTCTCAATTTGGCCACAAAACAGAGAATAACACATTTGTGAAAAACACAAGGTCAGGACTTGACATATAATGACATATACAGAGACAGTTTGCGTGTTATAGTTTACAGAGTTTTGACTGATGATCTTGTGTTTAAATTAAAATCTGTCAGTATAAAAGGAATTTGTTTGATTAGTACTTCCTGCTTTATTTTGTAAATTCTTTTCTGTTTGTGTTGTCCTTTTTTTAATCCCAGTCTTCTCGTTATACATAGTTGCTTGCACTTCAGTGCAAAAATTATGGTACTTGGATTTTCCACACTAGAGCTACATCTGAGATCTTGGGAAACCTTCAGACTTAATAGTTTGTTTCTTTCATGTGGCTGGTGAGAAAGCTCACCTGACCTTTTGCCAAACAAGTGAATTTTTATTTCTCGACGGATGTTTGGTGCAGTTACATATGAAGGTATCAGAAAAAACAGAGGTGTGTAAAGTTTTCTGCATTCCCTGCTCACATGAATCAAATTTGAAATTCTTCCAAGCAAGTCTAAGAAAATGTAACTAAAAATAACCAATATTTTTAGCTCACAGAAGCTCTAAAAAACATGGAAAATGCAATGTTTTTTGCGAAAACAAAAATAATTTTGTAAAAGTGTTTTATTGAAATGTATTCTTCAATGTTGAAGAGAAACTTGGCCTGAGCTGCGGGTTGAAAAACAAGCCCAAGGCATGTCTTCTGTCAAACAGGGAATTGTCATTTACATCTAACACACCTTCTTTCCACACACCCCTTCTTTCTGCAGGCAAAAAGGCTTGTTTTCTCGGTTGACATCAGTTGTTTCTAGAATGCATCTGTACGGTGGTTGACTGTTAAATGCCAATTTAAATGTTTAAGTTACAAAACATTTTTAGCTCTGATCTGTGCACGTTTCTTTACGGCAAAATGTTGCACCACCTTTAATTCTGCTAAAACGTCATGAGTGCCAACTGTAGCCAGACAAGGATTAGTTTTGTTTTTCTAGAAATCCTACAAGCCCTTCCTTTTAGAAACCATGATTAATGTTCCCCTAATGACATTACGACACACACAAAACAACTCCCTGGTTTAAAAAAATTGGTTTGTTGACCTTTTATAATTTAGATATTGAAGTTTTCTCTTGTCAAGATTGTTCATTGAGAACAATGCAACGTTGCTGCTTTCTGTTGTTAAACTCTGTGGTTAAACTGCCGCTCGCATTTTCGGTTCTTCTCTTTTCTTAAGTCCTGAACCTGGATCATCAGTGGGTCTCAGTGTGAGACCATAAAGTCTCACTTATAAGTTACAGAAATGTATTACTGAGTCCAATGCAATGCATGCCATTGCAGCTTAATCCAAGCTTTCCTCTGTCCTGGGCTTTTTCTTAGTGGTGATGGAGGGCCGCACTGAGCGCGACTTTTGCAGATACAGAGCTACAGTGGCACTTCTCTTTGTGTGCCTCAGCTTGGACTGGTGGGCAGATTATTATCTAAGAGGGAATCACTTGTCTGTCTCAAGCCTCTCTTTTTATTGTGTTGCAACAAGGGCAGGGCAGAAGCTGATTATTGTTGGATGACTTTAGCTTTGATTACACGCTGAGAAAACCACACCAGCATGTCTGTGAGTCTCAGTAATACCTCCAGATGATTACACCTTTGGTTCTTAAAAGTACAGATTTAAAAAAGTAGCTAAAGCATGAAAACACAAACTTTGGATTTACTTTTATTTACCTTTTGCTTTACTACACCAAAATTGCTCGGGTTCAATGAGTTAAAGGATTAAACTTCAAATAGTTAGTGTTGAAGGGGATGGAAAACAGGATTTTTATCACTTGAATGACAGGTTGCTAAATTTGAAAAGTTTTAATTTAAAATAGGCTTTTAAAGAAGGCGTCCAATATAACTAGAAAATAATGAGTAAAAAAAAGGAGAGAAAAGGAGAAAAACTCAGATTCTACAGTGCGAGAAGCTATTCAGAAGCCTTGCATAAACATTTCTTCTACGATGCCTATCTCACTGAGCATGTGATTGCTCATTTATCCCACAGTGTTCACACTGGACAAGCAGGGAGGGGCTTCTTCTTTTTTTCCCCAGTGTTTACTATCCCGTGAATCTTGCTCCAGGCTTTTTCTTACACAGCTCTATTCCGATATATGAAAGATTTGGTGTCATAGTATTTACATACTACTACTATACATTTCCCTGAAAACTTCTGCCTCCTCTTCTGCGCCTGGGTGCTCCCCTCATTCCCCCGTTTGTAACAGTTGTAGCTTACAATTCTGGTTACACCCAAGTTTGAAAGCTTTGAGGACACAGATGCAGATAAATGGATGTATAATTACCTGATTTTGGCTACATGAGCCATTAAAGGTAGAGTGTAGAAAATTGTTATGTTATGCTTAAAATCAATAAAAACATGTAGTTCACCTGTCACCATATCCCTTCGGGGGTTGCCACAGTGAATCAGCTTGCCTTCCCTGACTACCCTGTGTTATATCTGGGCTGGGGACTGGCACGGGGAGACCTGGGTCTCACGAAGTTTAGGCAGTAGCATGAAGGGTCTTGCCCAGGGACCCACATTGGAAGAAGCTCATCGCATTTTTCATAAGGAAAAATGCAATGAGCTCTGTCCAGAACAGAATAATACACAATGGAATAGAATAAAGCATTACTGATCCCGCAAAGGGAAATATACATTTTTATAGCTTATTAAAAACAACAGCTAGATGGTAAATAACGCTAAAAATAAGCTTAAAATGATGGTGCAAATAATTATTCTATGGTGTCTTTACTACGTCATTACTAACAGTGGAAGTGATATAAATTGAAAATCTCACTGATGGAAATTTGTTGAAGAAAATTATCAAACTATGTTCAAGTTAATCTGAATTATAGTTTCTTTCTTGGTCATTATTTTCTTAGTTTTATTTGGTTATGTGCCCGCATGCCCAGGTGCTCTGTTTTTTTTCTGAATCCATTGACTTTGCACACCTTAAACTGAGGACTCTGCCCTAACCTGGTTTATGCTTTACTGCCTCCTTTTCAAATAATGAGTAGGAAAAGTTACCCAGGAAGCTTTTCCAAAGTTAACTTTAAACTCTGCAGAACACCTGAATTGAAGATGCCTACACGTTCTGCTGCAAAAAGCATTTCTGCTTTATTCATTGGGGGGGGGGTTGATATGTGTTAAGTAAGCATTTAAGCGAAAATCTATTGAGCAACTCATCCAACGGCCCAGCCTCTTCCCTGCCAGAGT
Source organism: Oryzias curvinotus (assembly GCA_023969325.1). Taxonomy (NCBI): domain Eukaryota; kingdom Metazoa; phylum Chordata; class Actinopteri; order Beloniformes; family Adrianichthyidae; genus Oryzias; species Oryzias curvinotus. Next base: position 11,396,300 of record CM043706.1, read on the forward strand.
TCAGCTGCTGTGTTGAAACCTTATTTCTCTGTGTGAGCACGTCTGACTCAATCTCAGTTTCCTACGCACACACACACACTTGCAAGTTCCCTACTGTGTGAGGGAGTGAGTGCGTGCGCTTTATCTGAACGTATATGTGTGTGTGTTGTTACTCTAAACAAAAATCCAGCTTCCTCACTTCTCTGTCCTCATTCTGGTAGCTGCAGCCCGTGCTGTTCAGCACAGTTCTCTTCTGTCCCTTTGTCTCCATGACAACTGGCTGTCATAAAGACAACGCTCTCAGCACACACCTGAGATCAGGAAGAAGGAAGCACTTGGTGCCGCCCACACCCGACTCGCTAAGGAATTCAGGTAGGCAGACACCCATATACACGCTCATGTTCAGTATTAAGGGGCAAACACTCCATGTCTGCAGCAGTACAGCTGCATGATCAAACAAGTACAATATTTTCAGTAAAGAAGGAGAATTAAGAGGGTGTGGGAAAGAAAAAGCGTAGCATGTGAAGGACAGTGAGAAACATTACTTTGCTCAGAACCCATGTTGCTTCAACTGGGTAAAGAATGTTTCTGATTTCTCGACTTCTTCCCTCTGACAGAATGACAAAACTCTTCTGAGAGTTTGTTATCACTGACAGCTACCATCATCATTACGCACGTCAAATAGCAAAAGGTGTTATAGCACAAGACTGCATGTCACCATGACCTCAGAGGTGTGCGCGCATTTGTGACCCAGCAGAGAGCCGGTCTGAGCCTGATCACCAGTAATAGGCAGGTGGTGGATGGGAGCGGTCATGTGGTGTGAGGTTTTGGGTGAGCTGTTAAGGAATCCTCTTTAAAAGAATGCTGCTCTGACTTCCATGATACAGGTCTCAAACTGAGCACACACACACATAGGGACACACACCCCCAAACAGGTTGAACAGGGGCACAGGAGGATAGCATTTCCCATCCGGAATGATGGGAGGGAGGGTGTGCTGAGAGTGCGGGGCAGTTTGATTCTGGTTTGGTTGGTTTTAGGAAAAGGCTGCACCTCTCACACACTGACAAGGTGATATAGAAACGAAACACAAACGTGAGGAACAACAGAGAGGGTTTTTTTTGGTCTTTCAATACAAAGAGAGGCAAGAGACAACAGGAAGTTGGACTTGGGGAACTCTGGCAGCAAGCGTCTTCATCGTACAATCTCATTCTGAGTACTGCATCAGAGAGGAGAGCTCCGCGGGTCTGCTGGAATGATATTCCGATGGTGTGTGTGCTCAGAACTTTTTTTCTCTTTTGTTCCTCCTTCCTCATCTTTCTCCCCCCTTCTCGGCTCTTTGGAATGTGGGGCTTATGTCAGTGAGAGTCAGGTACAGACTCACTAATTGCCACTGCCCTTCCTCCCTCCATCCCTCCCTCCTTCTTTCTCCCACTGTAGCGCTCTCCTTCAACTCTGTCACCTCCTGCTCTCTCCTCCACTTTGAGACCTTGTGCTCTCCCCCTTTCTCCTGTCTCCTGCTGTTACGTCTACAAGTGTTGTCGTGACTGGAACAGAGGAGAGGACAAACAGAGAGGATCTGAGTCAGAAACTGAAAAAAACCCCAAAAGGAGAAGAGAAACTCTGACTTGTCCTGTCCTACTGTGACTGGTGGTTTGTGCGTCTGTTCAAAGTTTCTGAGACCTCCTCTTGTTGTGCTTTTGGGGAACCTGTCACTGAAGGCACCTTGACAGACAAGAGGTCGCTGAGAACCTGACACACTCTATAGAAGAGCTGAGGAAGATGAGTGAGTGACAAGTGCGATTTGCTGCTTGAGAGTGGACAACGAAGAATCGAAAGTGACACTTCAACTTGGCATCCCATCATCCTGCAGGTTAGTCGTAAACTTGTCTCTTGTTTCACGTGTCTCCTCAGTCTAGTTGTTGTTTTGCTCTGGGTGTCTGACAGTTTTGTTGTGAGGGCAGTTGAGGGACTTTGTGTGTTTTCTCACCTGGAGGTTTAATGGCGTGCACACGCAGATAGACACAGTGGGTATCTGGAAGGACATTTTTTCAGCTGGTCCAGTGATCACACTGACCCAGCTGACTGCTGTAACCTTCACTACAAGGTTACTGGATGAGGACTTGATGTTTATTTGAGTGTGTGTGTGTCTGTCCATTTGATGTCTTCTCTGCTCATTGTGTGTGTGCGCTTTAAAAAAAAACTGGTCGAGCAGGGCGCCAGTCAGCCTTGAGTGTCCTGTTGTTGTACAAACACGATTTAGTTTTGTGTGTGTGTGTGCATACACATAGTGTGTGCAGAAGTACTTGTGTCTCATAATGGCTCGTTCTAATTTGCTAATTTGACATTCAGAATCTGAAGCTAAATGTTCTAAAACTATCATCACTCTGTTGTATTTTTTTTCCAAAGTACTTTTCTTTTATTGATAAAATTTAGCAAATATCATTTTAAATTAACCTCATGACCAGGATCAGAATTAAAATCAATTCTCATTTAATAGCAGTGGGCTGAAGTGCATTTTTCCAGAATGTTGTGCTGACGCTTACTTTCACTATTCTTGTATTCTTGTCATTCAGCAATGAAAGGAATGAAATGAGGACTTTTCAAATGTACTTAAAGGAGCTAAATATATTGTTGTACAGCAAGAAGCTTTGATGTGGATCACCAACACTAATGCTAGAAGGCTTTTTGCTATATTTATATTATGTTTATTAGGTATACCTGTACTTTCGTGCAGTTACAAAGACATGCAAAAAAAGCCCACATTTAAATCTCAGAAAATCTAAACAAGACTATCAGGTCAGACTAAAAAGTTACAAAAAACTGTTTAAAAACTGTTTTCATAAAGTTGAATACCTGTAGTTATATTTTCAGTGACATTTAGTGACATTTAGTCACAGCTTTTCAGACATTTGTCTTTTTGCACTGATCATCAGATTAGACTTAGGAAAAATGTGTCTAAAGCCGGTTTCTTGTCCTCTGACCTCATGGAAACAAGATGATTTAACACAATGAATACTTTAGCAAGGGAGGTGTGTGAAAAGGTGTGTGTTGAATCGCAGGTTTAACCTGTTAACTGCTGTTTTTTTTTCTTTAAGTTTGCTTTATAAAAAAAAAAGAATAGAGAAATAAAAAAAAAGATATAGATGTTGGTAAAACACCATAAAACCTATTTAATAGTGTAGTTTTAGAAAGTAGATAATGATCATTGTACGTTTGATGCGAAGGCTTGACTTGTGTAATACAAGCTTCAGGTTGTCAGAATGTAAATAAGTTTCAGACCTGCAAATCTCAAGAGTAAGGAAGAAAAAAACAGCTTAAGCTGCATGAATCAAGCACACAGACACCCGCAACGAGTACAGGATCATGTCACATGACTGCCACGTGACCAAGTCACGCTGATGGTGAGGAAGCACCGATTCAGTCAAAGTCCCTAATTCAGCAGAAACGTAAAGCTGCTGTGTGCAGACACACATGCAGCTCGGGGAGAGAAGGGAGCCTGTTAGCACTATTGTGCTGTTTATACAACACCTGTAACAAGATCTGATCTCCCCTCTTGCCCATTCTTTCATTTTGTCACAAACACACATACCTGGTGAGCACAATGACCACATTCTTCCCATCTCTTAGCCCCCCCCCCCCCCCCCCCCACCTTCCTCTTTGGCTCCCCTCTGACGGAGCCACAGCGCAGCAGTGCAGGAAAGCAGAACCATCAAAATTAGAATAACGTGTTCAGGTAAAGAGATGGGTGAAGAATCATTTAAGAGAATATTTGTCCACAATTACACATTTCAAATTTGGTTGGGGGGGGGGGGGGACTTGAATATGGAACATGTGGTAGAACGGCCACACTTTTTTTAGGGATTTTAAGGAAAGAAAACAAAGAAATCAGTGTCACTGAGCCGGGGGTTGAACCTGCTGTCCCACCTCAGCTAGAAGGATTGCCCTAACTCCTTTGTGTGTCATCAAAAAGTATTGTTTCTTTCTGCATCCAGAAGAAAAACACACTTCACTTGACAGTTTTTATTTTACAATGTGTCAATCATAATGTTACAATCCAGACAATTGCTTCGTTTTCATCTAAAAATCTCCATCGTACGGCTTGATTCAAAAGAAAAGTTACTGTTGGCATTGAAACTCTACCACAAAAAAGAAGCTGTTGTTAAGGTAGCAACAACAAACACGTAAGTGTGGTTTTGACTTCATTTAATACCTGGCTTAAATACTTTGCCGTCAGATTGAGGCATCGTCTGTGTGGGTATTGCCAGATTGCTATTTTTAGAGTTTTTTCTCAGGTTCTGTGGTTCCGTCTGCACTAACACAGGAGTGAATTACTCAGACTTCATATGTGTTTGTACAGTACCATAGTTTCTGCTAATGCAATTTGTACTTTTGAAATGTACTAAAAGGACTGCCTATTTGCTTCTGCACCTGTTGTCGTTTGCATTTGTAATCTGACACATCTCGTGTGCTTGGTGCCACTTTTTGATGCACAAGTTCAGATCTTTAGACTCCAGGATATAATGGGGAACTCCATGTTTCCTAAAGATTTTGTTTTCTGATGCAACTCCTTTTCTATAATAGGGAACAGTTATTGAAAATGTGTTTAGTAGCATTAAAGAAATGTTTTCTCTGTCTTGCATTATAGACCCACACCATTCTGATTTACTTTTATTCTAATCATAGTGAATAAGGGTCAGACAAAAAAAAAAGCAGTTTAAAAAAGCTTTTGTGACAGACAAGTTACTACTGCAAGCTACAAGCTCTGTGCTCCACTTTATTCTAAGGCATTTGCGTGTAAAAAAACAGATCCATGTGCATCTTTATTTTCCTTGTCTGAAGCATCAAAACTGAACAGCTGGATTTCTCTAATATTGTTCACCATTTTTGTTTTTTGTTGCATCCTTAATGTTAGGTTGGGGATGTTAGGGGCCGTAAGTTAGCAGGAGAGTGTGTAAACAGATGTATGATTGGAAGTGAGGGCAGGCTTACTAACAGTCCCAACCACAACTCAGAGGCAAAGTTCTAATGAGCTACTGCTGCTCTGCAGGAACTATGTCCTAGAAAACAACTCAGGTTTTTTTTTCAATTTTGGCAAAAAAAAAGCATAATCATAATAAAAAATACCACTCTGAACGTAATTACAATAGATCAAAAGCTGATTGGAGTGGAACTTAAGAAACAAAAGTCAATACCATCAGAGCTAATGTGTAATCATGAGTAGTCACACAAAATAGATATTGATAATGTAAGAAAAAGTTTTTATTATTACTTGCTTTCCTATTTCCCATCAAACGGGAATCTGCAACGTCACCACGTAATGCCAGTACCTCTAACGCGTTGCTCTATTAATTAACCAATTTTGACGTAGATGCATAACCCTGGACTGATTTCACAACACCCAAAGTCTTTCATTGAGACGGACTGTTGTGCAACTGTCTCCCGTATGAAAACTTTGGAGGACTGTTGAGAGTATAAACAGATGATATCCAATCACAATGAAGGAGAATTCAACCCTCCTCCTGCCGTGTTTTTTTTCCTTCGTCCCGTGCCTTTTTGCTGTTCAACCTTTCATCCCAGGGTAACCCCCGTACCCCTCTCTCCAGTGCAGTAACACCCCCCCACCCCACCTTCTCTTCTATTATGCTGCTCCCTCTTTGTCTTCCTTGTCCTCCAACCTCCTTGTACACTAATGCTCTTATTATGCTTCATTTCAACCGCTAGTTTCATAATCCACCTCTTTTAGGTTCCATTCTGGGTAAATGAGACGACTCATAAGTCATGAATACACTCCTGTGTTTTTTCTCCTGAGGTGCTCCTCCCTCCACATTTCCTTCATATGCAAATGTTTGTACAAAGCAAAGACACTTTCTAAGTCCTCTGCTCTGTTTTATCCTTTGAGGTACATTACTTCTCTATAGGGAATTATTTATAATGGGCCAAGTGGCTTAACCATTGACTGTTTATGAGAACTGGACTGAGTGACCCCCCTCCACCCCCATGTTCTAAAATGGATATACTCCCTGGCTCCTAGAAGCCAAAATCCCAGACTTCTATTGATAAATTAACAGCTATCATATTACATTTTTCAGAATCTTTCTCTGCTACCTTTCTTTAACTTGTTCTTGCTAATCCCATTTTTTCTCTCCCTATGTCTTCCTTATTGCAAGTTATTTAAGTTATAAATTGACCAATCAGAGAGCTCAGTAAACGTATGTGGTCCCCACAGGCTCCACGTTGAAGGTTTGAAACATTTGACAGAATTTGTGTGGCTGGCTTTCAGTGCTAGGGATATGGACTTCCAAAAAGCTCACTTCTGATTGCTGAGGGTTATTGCCACAGAAACGTTGATTCAGACAGACTCGGACCAACCACTGCTTACTGGCGTTGTCTGGCTCCAATATGGCTGCATCCATATGGTGAAAAAATGGTGACTAAATTTACTTCAGTTCATCAGAGCCAGACATAAGGACTTTTCAATGGTTGACGTCACACTCCCTCACTCACCTTTAAAGACCCACCCCAATCATGTTTGATCTATTTCAAAGCGTTCTCAGTGGTCTTTTAAAGATGATTATGCCATTTCTTGGCAAAAACAAAAAATCTGTGTCATTTTCTCGAATATAGTTTCTGCAGAGCGGTAGGAGTTCAGTAAAAATTCACCTCTAAGTAGTTGGAGGGACTGTTGGTGTGGAGTAAACCACCCTCCGCATCCCAACATCCATCTGTTCACACGCTCTCCTGCTAGCTTACAGCCCCAAACTCACATTACCGGTGCAAGAAAAATGGAGAGCAGCATTGGAGCTATCCAGCCCTACAGTTTTGAGCAAGATGTTAGCACTGACGAGGAAAACAAAGACATTTATGGATCTAGTCGTCTAACAAGTGGATGCATCAGAGGGAGCTTCTGGTCTGCCGATTGTTGCTTCTACATCACAGCAACAGGTTTTTTCAAACAGCTTTTTTTATCTGCTCCTAATTTACAACGATTTGAATAAAGAAATACTCATAAGTGCAATTTTAATCTTAATATGTCCTCCATCGTGGGAAAAATGCCACAAGAACATGTTAAAAGTGCCAAAAACGTGATTTTCATGGGAGTGAATCTTGATGAAGAAGGATGATGGATACCAACATCCTAACTTTTGTAAGGATCTAGTCGTCTAACAAGTGGATGCATCAGAGGGAGTTTCTGGTCTGCCTATTGTTAGGATGATGGATACCAACATCCTAACTGTAAGGTGGTGACGGCTGACCAAGCAGATCTTCTTGTGACAGCAGAGGAAGGCTGTCGCATTGATAAAAAAGAAACAAAGAACATGTGAAACTTGAAAAACATCAATCGGTGACAGAAGTGCTATGTAGGGCAAAACTCCACATACTTTCAGAGCCTCCCTACGTTGTGCCAGGATGGAATGTTCCACTAAACTGATATAAACCGATACTAGAATACTGGTGCCGCACGCAGACACACTCCAGACAATCAGGCTCATCCTTCCTCTGAATTCTCGCTCACACTTCTTCCTTCTCTGTTACGTTTAAATATTTCCTGCTTTGTCTGTGAGCAGTATCATTGTGCAAGTGGATCACACACAGCTTTAGGTTCTCAGGATGATTTCTTTTTGGCCTGTTGTTCCAGTGCCCGTTTCCATGTGGTTTGCGTGACACTATTTGGTTTAGCTATTGTGTCTCTGCTAAGGGGCGTTAGCTGGAGTTGACCGGCCCTGAATTCCATCAGCTTTTTATTCTGCTCTTATCTGCCTTTATACTTCCCCCTTCTCCCTTTACTGAGTGCATGTGTGCTTGTGTGTGTGCTTCTAGGTGTGTTGAGAATGTTTTGTCTTCTCATGAAATGTAAATATCTATTTTACCTAAAAAGATTAAAAATTTTCTCCATTCAAGTCGCATATTTTTTTTAAACGCTGGTCATCTTGATGTAGTGTTACCCGAACACACAAGTCATACATAAAACGAACATCATCATGCATATGTTTTGCTTTGAACTGGACTTTATTGGCATATGTTCCTATTCTCTATGTATTTTTGTCTTTTATGAAATTGTGTTACATTTATTCTTTTTTTTAGACTTTTGAACACCAATGCTACAAAGGTTTAGCTTCCCTCCATCATTTTAGCTGCTGCTAAGCTGCTAATTACAACATGTATTGTGTATTTTCATGTTTTACTTTGTCTTTTACCAGATTTCCGTCTTTCCCAGGATTTTGTACTTTCTTTCTTTATGTTCAGTTTACAGTCTAATTCTATTTTCTCCTTGTTGGGATTCTGTTTGGTGTTACTAGAATTAAGTAGGATTTCCTGCTTTGTAAGGTTCTCTTTTTTTTAATCTATGAGAATTTTTACTCCAGCAACCAAAATTAGGAAACATTGGTTGAACAAATTTTATGTAATTACTTTGATCTTCCCAGTTTACTGCAAATATAACCACTTATTTTTTAATGTAAAAAGGAAAGGCTTGCTCTACTTTTTTGGATTTACTGTCCCACACTGACCACATTTTAATTTATTTTTAAAGCCTTCCCAGTGGTCTGTTAGTTATGATTATGCTGTTTGGGTAAAATCAAAAGGAAAGGGTTTCTGCAGAGAAGCAGTAATTCATTAGAAATTTGCTTCTTAGTTGTGGGGAGGACTGTTGGTGTGAAGTAAGCCCGCCCACACTTCCCATCAGCCCTAAGTTTAAACTTTCTCTAGATATCTTACAGCCCCTCACCTATAAGCTCTTTTCAACATTTTTTTTGTCTTTCACAACAATTTGAATAAAATAGAAAAACAATTTTAATCATCATTATCTATATCCTCCAGCATGGTAAAAAATACCACAAGAACACGTTAAAAACAGCATCGGATTGAGTCTTTAACATTCTGGTTTCGTTTTGGTCACGTTTTAATGTAATCTTGTGTCATATAATTTGGGTTCCCACTCCTTATTTCACATTGATTTTGGACTGTACAAAGGGTTTCACACTCTCATGGAAAATTATCTCTTTTTGCCTGATCCATTAGCAAATATTTTGTGTAAGCAGAGTTTTTCACGTTGCCCTGATGCACACTTGTAAAACCTGAAAACCATACACATCTGGTTAATAATCTGTTATTCTGCTGCTTAAACCATTATTTATACCATTGTTACCGGATCAGCTCATTACACCTCATCTCATTAGTGCTGTATAAAATTGCAATTGCCTGGCAGTAAATCTATCTCTTTTAAACAATCCCCACTCAAATCACAGATCATCTAAAATGGTGTTTTGTAAAAATAAAAGTAGAGGAAGTCAGTGAAATGTAGAGTAGAATTAGAACTTTAAAGCAAAAGGTAGCTGTTATTTTACTGTGATTTATATATCTGGAGTGTGCACTTAATTGCTGGTTTAGCTATTACATTTCTATAGTGGATGCACATCATGTGTATTATGATACAATATTTATAATAAAAGTTATACCTCATTCCATACTTGTTATGTAATTGTATGCAGTTAGAGGGATTCTGACTGGATAGCATTTGAAAAACAGCCACATAAAACAATAAAAGCTAAAAACCTTGAAAACAGGAATGGGTTTGATTCCTTCTTCCTCTCTATCACATGACAGGGTTAACTGTGACTGCTGAGGAAAGGACAATCATCCATGCTGACGTTACAGTGGTTACTGGTTATTGGCCAGATAATGAGCAGTTTCAGTGTGGTCAACAGGCCCTATGACTCTCTTGTGCTCCTGTTTTGCAGCTTCTTCATATCTTTGCCTTTCAGTTGTTCATTCTCTTGTCTCCTTGACCTTGGCTGAAGGTGTAGCACATTAAAACTAACCGCAGCTCGTTGGCTGCTTACCGACATGCCACCTGACTGCGCAGAACCAGCTGATCAAGCTCCGGGCAAAAGGGGAAACTTCTGTCATCACAATGGAAAACAAAGCGTTGGGCCTTTTCATCACGTCCAATTTCTCTGTCTGTTTGTCATTTTTGTGCTGAGTCATTTAGTAAGTCGCAAAACTAAGACTGCAGCGTCGGTCGATAGTATTTCGAGAATGCGAG